>CM062273.1:4013890-4208890 GCA_031216635.1 Dissostichus eleginoides
GGTCCTCATCTGGACTCTCCTCTGCTGCTGCTTCACAGGTAAAGTCCAGAGAATCAAACTCCTCTCCTCTGTGAACATCCGTCCCTCTGAAATGAAGCGGACAAAACCATGACGCTGCTTTATGTCTTTGTCTCTGTATCCTCAGGGTCCAGAGGCCAGGTCACAGTGACTCAGTCTGGAGCAGTGAGCTCTGCTCCGGGACGCTCCGTCTCCATCACATGTAGGACCAGCAGTTTATATAACTATTTAGCCTGGTACCAACAGAGAGATGGAGGAACTCCTAAACTGCTTATATTCTACTAGCACTCGAGTATCAGGGATTTCAAACCGTTTTACAGGCAGTGGATCAAACTCTGACTTCACTCTGACCATCAGTGGAGTCCAGACTGATGACGCAGCAGTTTACTACTGTCAGAGTTCCATTCCCAACAGTCAGGTGTTCACACAGTGAAAAAGCGTCGTACAAAAACCTCCCTCAGTCAGACTGAACAGGAACTGAGCTGACTGCTGCAGCTGGAAGCTACACTTCACTGAGGACACACACACACACACACACACACACACACACACACACACACACACACACACACACACACACACACACACACGCACACTTTAATCTCCATTGAGCGTGTAACTTTTTTCTTTTTCAAGCAAAGACTTCTGAAATATTTCTAATAATATATTAAAAGAATGAACTCATACACACAATAGTAAAATACTAAATCTGTAAAAGCCACACTAAACTCATGGGTGCTCAGCTTCTTTTTGAACAGTGTTCACTTCTGTCTCACTGGAGTGACTCCCAAAGATCAAAAGTCCCAACTTCAAATCAAACATCACCTTCACTTTAAAGTCTGCAGTGAGGTAAATCCAGCATGCCCTGATCATGAGACGTTTCTGACCTCCTAGTGATACAGCCCGGTAGAAGATCAGAGATAAAGGAGGCTGTCTGGCCATGTAGAGTGCTAAAACACAAGTAGGAATCTGAATGGCAACTTAAATACAATTTGTTTTGAAATAACTCTGTGCCCAAATAAAGCACAAACTAAAATAACTGGAGAAATGTTCAAGTCCACAGGAATTGTCCAACTCAAAAAACAATCTTTTAAAAGCGGCTGAATAACCCGGTAAACAGAGCAAATCCAATGTCATTGACATAAAGGCAAACATTTAATGGAAAGTAAGCACTGCCCTGCAAAGAGATCACAAAGATCCAAAAAAATGATTGACTCACTCGCAGTCAAATTGAGGAAACCCCACATGAAGAGCTGGATGCTTCCCAAATTCCCTCTGACAAGCTGCCAGGCTCCCCTCCTCCTCTTCCTCCACCTTCCTCCACACACAAAAAATACTTTCCAAAGGCCCAATTCCAAACCACACCCTACCCACTCCCATTCTGTGACTGAGTGAACTTTGTCTGTAGTCAAACCCACAGATACAGTAAATGAGGGTCCCTTCCTTCAGGAGGAGGGGGTAAATACAGCAGCACGCTTTGGGACGAACTCCTCTCATTCCGGAAGAAACAGCAAATGAAACAACGGTTTGAAATCAGCATCTCTTGGACAAAAAATAATAAGGCAAGGCAAGTTTAATTATATTAGCACTTTTCAGCACGTGACAATTCAAAGTGCTTTACAAAATAAATTCAAAGACATTTTAAGAATAAATACAGAAAAAACACATTATATAATGGCATTTTACAACAGGCATTAAAAAGCAAAGATAATCAAATAAACACAACAGGTATACAATACATGTTTAAATGGCATACTGCAGTGCGAATATGAACAGCTCAATTAAAAGCAGCAGCAAAAACATATGTTTTCAGTCTGGATTTGAAAATAGTAAGAGTTTCTGCAGACGTGCATGATTCGGGCAGTTTGTTCCAGATTGTCGGGGCATAATAGCTAAACGCGGCTTTTCCATGTTTTGTTCTTACTCTCGGAACCGAGAGCAGACCCGACCCAGAAGACCTGAGACACCTTGATGGTTCATAATTATGTAGGAGATCGTTAATTTACTTTGGTCCTAAACCATTTAGAGATTTAAAAACTAGCAATAGTACTTTGTATTTGTGGTAGTAGTTTAACAAGTACTGAGTCCAACAGTACCAATTTTATTAAGAACTTATGACTAAAAATCATTTTATCCCTCATCAAATATAGCAGAAGTGGCTTGAATTTGTTCTCAGGAGGGGACTTTGAAAGAGAATAACTGAAAAAGTACACTGTAAAAGTAGTTAATTTTATTGTTGGTAGCAGTCAAACAAGTAGCCTACTGAGGCCAACAGTGTCAGTTTTATTAAGAACTTATGGTAAAACGTGTTTTTATCGCAAATATAGCACAAAAACATGCATTATTGTACTCCGGTACTTGCGTCGTGCCGCTTCTAGGCCGATTACCGTAAAGACGCTATTAATCGCGCACTCAAAAATGAAGAGCTGCTGATTTGACCAAGCAAACGCGAGAGACGGCTGAGTTGACCGCAGTGTTCCCCTGCACTCCGACAGCACTGAGCTCTACATCGAGATTAAGATTAAACACATTTATTTCATTTGGGAACACACACATATATCTATGGAGTTGGCCAGATGTGTAAATTACTGTTCATGGTAATTTGAAAACAAATGCCGGTGTCGGACATACACAAACACACCGAACACACACACACACACACACACACACACACACACACACACACAACACACACACACACACACACACACATACAGAGCAGAGCAGAGCAGAGCAGAGCACAACACACACGTCATGCGCCTTGTGGCATTGACACAGCTAAGGTGATAAATAGTCTTTGTTTTCATATAATATCAGTTTTAATTCAATCAGCAAAAAATCTTTTCATTTAATAATTCCACAGTTGTACTGTGTCCATTCAATAATATTTAAGGTCATCTTAATTTAGATTGATGTTATATGACTTCAGCAGATGACACCCTGCTTTTATTTCTGGTCCTGAAAATATTTTGAAGTAGAATATTTTATTCATATTTTGTAAGATTAAAGTTTAACAACACATGAAAATCACATATGGATGAAACATTAGTGATAAGAGAGAGCTTTGTGGTTTACCATGATGTTCATACTATATATATTGGAACCAATTTGTATTAACAAAGATACAACTAGAATGATTCCAGAAGTATAACCAAACCCAAAGATCATTAAAAAGTAATATGGGAAATATTGACTTGGTAATTTTGACTTTTGTGAATGAATGTGAATAAGGTTACTTTTATATAATATCTCACAGAAATGTAATCAGAAGACATGTCACTTTTATAATACACACATTAATCTTTATTGTTTTAAAATGTTGAAACCATCGACACAAGCAGAAACAGGTTGATGTTGAAACATGTCCTGAGAGCCAGAGAGCAGACTGAGAGCAGTGTGAGAGAGAAAGCAGAGTCCCAGTGAGTCAGCTCAGGACTGGGAACACTGGTCTCTCCTCAGTGTCTCTGAGAGCGGAGTCTGGGAGCCCTGGGTGGCCTCACAGGTCACAGAGACCACCTTGCTCCACTGGTCTGCAGGGAGCCTCAGGGTGCTGCTCCAGCTGTAGTGGGCGTCCTTCTCCAGCACCCCGGGGCTCCTGCTCTCCTCCCAGCTGCTGCTGCTGCTGCTGCTGCTGCCGTCCACCTTCCAGGCCAGACTCCAGTCTGAGGGGAAGCCCTTGTTGGCCAGGCACATGAGCGTGGCCTTCCCCTGCTGCAGCTCTTCTGTGGAGGGGGGCAGCACCGTCAGGGTGGGACGGACATCACCTAGGAGACACCAATCAGATTAGAGGACAGGGAGCACACAGCTGTCAATCAACCAGCAGACACTGGGACACCTTTACTGTGAGAGCGTTTCTCCTTTAAGGAGTTTCTGTCAGATGTTGGTTCTGCTCCATCAGTCTCTCACTCACACATTGTTTCACTTCCCTTTAAGAAGCCTCTCATGCAGATCAGCACAGAGACACTTCATACAGAGTCACCTGGAATATGTCAGACTACAATAGAAATTAAAAATATTTTAAGTAGTAGTTATCAAAATCATCCAAAACCTGAACTCTACAAACCATTATTAAATTATTTAGTGGATAAATGAACAAATACAGGAAACAGAGCAATCAACTGAGCTTAATGTGAATCTCAATCACTACCCAGTTTACAAACTTAAAATAATGTCTGAAAGAATTCAACACATTTTTTAATATCCGTAGTTATCTTTACTCCGTTCAACTGTATTTAAAAACTGTATCCGTAATTTATTTGAGAACAGAGAGGAGAACCGAGATAGACAATTCAAAATAAGTTAATGAAAAATTAGCAGTTTCATCATTTCACATTTGAAGCTGTTTAAATGACAGCATGTTGGGAATGTATAAAGACATTTCAAGAAAAGCTGCTCTGACTTAGGCTCAATGATGAAGAGAAATAAAGACATGAATACTAATACTATCTAAACATTACAATTAAAATACTATAAATCTATCTCTCAAACACTCTAACACAGAATTTAAAACGTCTCTTAACATCATATTTAGTTTTTGTGCAGAAACTTACTTCCAACATCCAGTCTGGTTCCTCCACCAAAAGTCCACCACAGTGATACAAAGTCATTGAGCCGCCGTACAAAAACCTCTCACTGTAGAGAGACACGGCTCTCTGACTTTGACTCACTGAACTAAACCTACCAGCCCTCCAGATGCTACTTCACCATTAAAGGTGGAAATAATGAATTATTCTGTGTTCAATGTTTCATAAAAACATTTAAAGGTCTTTTGCTGGAGTAAAGTTAGCCTCTTAGTTCAGAATATTTGATAAGTATGTATACAATGACATGGAGAGGTAACTATTTCTCCGTACGCTGAATAATAAGTACAACAAAAGAGAAATTGCTCTTATGAATTAACACTTGACTTACTTCCAACATCCAGTCTGGTTCCTCCACCGAACGTGTACCACAGTGATACAAAGTCATTGAGCCGCCGTACAGAAACCTCTCACTGTAGAGAGACACGGCTCTCTGACTTTGACACAAACAAACTCACCAAACACATCCACAGTTTACCCAGTTTATATAATTACTGCTTCAAAGGTTTGAAGCAGATTCACACACTATGGAAAAGTATCTACTGTTTCTCTATTGAACCTTTTAAACATTTGAAACAAATATCTACTTATGTCTTCAGTTTTAAATGAAGATTCTTCTTTTGAAAACGAATTGTTCACAAAATATGTTTAGTTTCATGATTTTATCAACTTTTAAACATCAAAGTAATTGATTACTTAAATGAAACAATGACGTCTAATACAAGCTATACATGTTATACTTCCAAATGTGCATCATTTCCATAAATACATGTTTGCTTTTCCATCAGGATCAATAATAAATCTCCATTTTGTTTTTCCTAGGTGGTATTGATTATTTGGAGTTATGAATTTGAGCTTTTTAATAAAATGAACTACAAGAAAATGTGTCCATTGAACTTAAAGCCTCATACAAGTGAGCGCTGACCCATTCCTGATCAATCCTCTGACAGAGAGATGGATCCATTGATAAGAAGCATCATCAGAGTAATCCAGGTCCCTGTTGGAGTCAGTCAGAGCATTTCCATAGAGAGACACTTTGCATCAGCAGCACCATGCTCCAGTGCTCTGGGACACTTTATAGTCCTGAGAGTTGAGCACTGGATGACTGACAGCTGTCCTTCATGACAACAGAAGCCACAGGAATCCTCCTCATCAAAAACATGACTTTGATCTGCGTCCTCATCTGGACTCTCCTCTGCTGCTGCTTCACAGGTAAAGTCCAGAGAATCAAACTCCTCTCCTCTGTGAACATCCGTCCCTCTGAAATGAAGCGGACAAAACCATGACGCTGCTTTATGTCTTTGTCTCTGTATCCTCAGAGTCCAGAGGCCAGGTCACAGTGACTCAGTCTGGAGCAGTGAGCTCTGCTCCGGGACGCTCCGTCTCCATCACATGTAGGACCAGTTCCCATGTTTATAATGGGAACTATTTAGCCTGGTACCAACAGAGAGATGGAGGAACTCCTAAACTGCTCATTTATTTAGCTAGCACTCGAGAATCGGGGATTTCAAACCGTTTTACAGGCAGTGGATCAAACTCTGACTTCACTCTGACCATCAGTGGAGTCCAGACTGATGACGCAGCAGTTTACTACTGTCAGAGTTATCATACAACAGTCAGTATGTGTTCACACAGTGAAAAAGCGTCGTACAAAAACCTCCCTCAGTCAGACTGAACAGGAACTGAGCTGACTGCTGCAGCTGGAAGCTACACTTCACTGAGGACACACACACACACACACACACACACACACACACACACACACACACACACACACACACACATGAAATGTCCGTCATCTCCATTAAGCGTGTAACTTTCTTCTTTTCAAGCAAAGCATTCTGAAATACTTCTCAAGAGAATATAAAGAGAATGAACTCATACACACCACAGGAACATTGTAAATCTAAATCTATAAAAGCCACACTAAACTCATGGGTGCTCAGCTTCCTTTTGAACAGTGTTCACTTCTGTCTAACTGGAGTGACTCCCAAAGACCAAAAGTCCCAACTTCAAATAAAAAGTCCTTGTTTTGAAATAACTCTGTCCCCAACAGTAGCACAAACTAACAACAGTCCGTGACTCTGAACAACGTGGTCTGGAAAACCCTTTCAGTTTTACTCCTTTTACTATTGATGTTGTTCGTGAAACCTTAACCAAGTTAGATCCTAAGAAACCGGCTGGCCCGGACAACGTAGAGCCTTTCTTTTTAAAGATAGCTGCAGATTTTATTGCTCCACCTCTCACTACTCTTTTTAACCTCTCCCTCAGCACAAACACAATTCCAAAAGTATAGGAGTCAGCTTATGTCCTGCCTCTACTAAAAGGAGGGGAAGCCACCTTATTAAATAATTATAGACCTATCTCTAAATTGTCAGTTCTGGCCAAGGTTCTTGAACGCCTAGTGAGTGAACAGGTAAAGGAGTTTTTATGTACAGATGACATCCTGTCTAAACATCAGTCAGGCTTCAGAAAGCAACATAGCACCATCACTGCGACAATGAAAGTGGTGAATGATATGGCGAGTATTTTAGATAATAAGCAGAGTTGTGCAGCTCTATTTGTTGACCTGTCCAAAGCGTTTGATACCGTCGATCATCGCATCTTGAAGCAGAGGCTAGTCAGTATTGGCATATCCAGCCATGCAGTGGGGTGGTTTGTGAACTACCTCTCTGAAAGGTCCCAATGTGTTCACTTTGATGGGCTGTCTTCTGAGTGGTTAAACATTACTAATGGTGTTCCCCAAGGTTCTGTTTTAGGTCCACTTCTATTCTCCATCTACATCAATAGTTTAGGTGAAAATGTCGATGGAGCAACCTTACATTTTTATGCGGACGATACCGTGATGTACTGTGCAGGTCCCTCCATTAAGGAGGCTGTTGAATTGCAAGCTGTTTTTAACATTATTCAGACTCAGCTCTCTGAACTAAAGCTTCTTTTAAATGTTGATAAAACCAAGGTAATGCTCTTTTCAAAAGCTAAAAAGACACCAGAGACTGTTTTGGATATTGTAACTACGCAAGGAATAATACTTGAAGTGGTTACCTGTTACAAATACCTTGGTATCTGGCTTGATGATTGTTTTACTTTTAAACTTCAGGTCAATAACCTGCTTAAAAAGCTGAGGGTGAAGCTAGGTTTCTTTTTCAGAATCAAGTCCTGTTTCTCATTTGAAGCCAGGAAAAGGCTCTGTGACCTTTTTACCTGTGCTGGACTACGGTGATCTGGTCTATATGAATGCACCTGCCCATTGCCTGAACAAGTTAGATGCCGCCTATCACAGTGCACTGAGATTTGTCATTAATTGTAAAGCACTTACACATCACTGTACACTGTATACCAGAGCAGGTTTGCCATCACTTACTGTACGGAGGCTCAGTCATTGGTACACGTTTATTTATAAAGCTATGTTGGGTAAACTCCCGTATTATATCTGCTCTCTAATAACACAGAGAGTTGCAAGCAGCTATTGTCTGAGATCGCATGATGTAGTCTTGTTAGATGTGCCAAGAGCAATACAAGGACTGTCTTACGTAAGACAGCTTTTATGTGCGCAGCTCCACTTGCTTGGAACAGTCTACAGCTAAAATTGAAAATGAGCAATTTCATTCCTCTGCATGTTTTTAAAGCTAGTCTAAGTGAAATGCTCTTTGAAACTATGGGTATTTGTAAATGTCGATAAGTATGTAAATGTAGCCTGTAAATATGTTGTATGATGTTTATGTTGTTTTATTTTGTTTCATGTGGAACCTATTTGCTGCAGGTCTCCCTTGAAAAAGAGATCTATGATCTCAAGGGACCAATCTGGTTAAATAAAGGTTTGAAATGAAATGAAAAAATAACTGGAGAAATGTTCAAGTCCACAGGAACTGTCAAACTCAAAAAAGGTCTTTTAAAAGCGTGTGAATAATCCAGTACACAGAGTAAGTACCTGGGACTGCACTTAGACAACGGACTGAAGTGGAAGATCAACACTGACGTTGTGTACAAGAAGGGGAGGAGCCGACTCTATTTTCTGAGGAAGCTGAGATCCTTGCACGTGTGCAGCAAGATGCTGGAGATCTTCTACCAGTCTGTTGTGGCCAGTGCACTCTTCTTTGCTGCGGTCTGCTGGGGGGGGGGGGGGCAGCATCAGAGCCGGTGGCACCAGCAGACTCAATAAACTGATCAGGAAAGCTGGCTCTATCGTCGGTGTGAAACTGGACAGTTCTGAAGCTGTGGTGGAGAGGAGGACCCTTAACAAACTGTTGTCCATCTTGGATAACCCCGCCCACCCTCTCCACCTGCAGCTGGACAGGCAGGAGCTCCTTCTCCAACCGACTGCTCCGCTGTCACACAGAGAGGGAAAGGAAACCATTCCTGCCTTCTGCAGTAACACTTTTCAACACCTCACCTCTGGCTGCAGAGAACTCACTGCTGCATAGTTGAGCTCTCCTTCCTGATAACAATTTGCAATTTTCTGAATATTTGTAAATGATATGCTCCCATATGTATATACAGTATCGTATAAGCCTATTTTCCTGGTTTGACCTTTTTAAAGAACATTTTAATTATCCACAATGTTTCATATTGTTTATATTGGATATATTTTTATTCATTTTCATTTCATTTGTAATTGTTAACTCTATTCCACTTTTTAAGTATTTGTATTTTAATGTTGAAAACACTGGTCCTGTAACAAAATGATTTCCCACATTGGGATTAATAAAGTATGTATCTATCTATCTATCTATGTATCTTAATCCAATGTCAGTGACATAAATGCACCAAGAGATCACAAAGATCCAAAAAGGATTTGACTCCCCAGCAGTCGAGGAGGGAGAATGATTCGGCTCTGGCTGGACTTTCTGCTCCGTCTTTATCGTCCTCAGACTCCACTGGTCTCAATTTTTCAGCGAGTCGAGGAAACACCACATAAAGAGCTGAGTGCTTCCTGAATTCCCTCTGACAAGCTGCCATGCTTCCCTCCTCCTCTATCTCCACCAAAAGCATCTGAAAACTGAAATACTAGAGCTTTAGGAAGAAAGATCAGAGTCTCAAGCCTCTTCTCAGAGTAACACCGCTGTAAAAGCATTCGATGAAATCCATCAAGATAATCAGGATGTACTGTTATATGTGACAAAGAAACATATGAGCCATTTCATTCTTATAAAAGGCTTCCACACAACTAAGGTGCTAAATAGGTCCTTGTTTTCATATAATATCAGTTTTGAATCAATCAGCAACAAATCGTTTAATTGATTGATTCTGCAAACAGACAGCAGAGACAGAGACTGTGGTACCCTCTCTCTGGTCTCAAGTTCTTTGGTGGAGCTTTACTGTGTCCATTAAATAATATTTAAGGTCAATCTCAATTTAGATTCTTGTTATATCACTTTATGCAGATGATATCCTGCTTTTTATTTCTTATCCTGGATTTCTTATTCTAATTAAGAATTTTTGATTAAAGTAAAGTTTAACAACACACGAACATCACACATGGATTTACTTAAACATCAGTGATAAAAGAGAGCTGTGTGGTTTACCATTGAAATGTTGATACTAATGTTATTGGTACAAATCTTGATTAACAAAAATAAAACTAGGAGGAATCCAGAAGTATATCCAAACCCTTAATATCATTAAAAAGTAATATGTGAAATATTGACTTGTTAATGTTGTGACTTTTGTGAATGAATGTGAATAAGGTTCCTTTTATATATAATATCTCAGAGAAAGGGAATCAAAACACATTTTATAATACACACATTCATCTTTATTGTTTTAAAATGTTGAAACCATCGACACAAGCAGAAACAGGTTGATGTTGAAACATGTCCTGAGAGCCAGAGAGCAGACTGAGAGCAGTGTGAGAGAGAAAGCAGAGTCCCAGTGAGTCAGCTCAGGACTGGGAACACTGGTCTCTCCTCAGTGTCTCTGAGAGCGGAGTCTGGGAGCCCTGGGTGGCCTCACAGGTCACAGAGACCACCTTGCTCCACTGGTCTGCAGGGAGCCTCAGGGTGCTGCTCCAGCTGTAGTGGGCGTCCTTCTCCAGCACCCCGGGGCTCCTGCTCTCCTCCCAGCTGCTGCTGCTGCTGCTGCTGCCGTCCACCTTCCAGGCCAGACTCCAGTCTGAGGGGAAGCCCTTGTTGGCCAGGCACATGAGCGTGGCCTTCCCCTGCTGCAGCTCTTCTGTGGAGGGGGGCAGCACCGTCAGGGTGGGACGGACATCACCTAGGAGACACCAATCAGATTAGAGGACAGGGAGCACACAGCTGTCAATCAACCAGCAGACACTGGGACACCTTTACTGTGAGAGCGTTTCTCCTTTAAGGAGTTTCTGTCAGATGTTGGTTCTGCTCCATCAGTCTCTCACTCACACATTGTTTCACTTCCCTTTAAGAAGCCTCTCATGCAGATCAGCACAGAGACACTTCATACAGAGTCACCTGAAATATGTCAGACTACAATAGAAATAAAGTACAACATTAGGACATATTTTAAGTAGTAGTTATCAAAATCATCCAAAACCTGAACTCTACAAACCATTATTAAATTATTTAGTGGATAAATGAACAAATGCAGGAAACAGAGCAATCAACTGAGCTTAATGTGAATCTCAATCACTACCCAGTTTTACAAACTTTAAAATAATGTCTGAAAGAATTCAACACATTTTTTAATATCCGTAGTTATCTTTACTCCGTTCACTGTATTTAAAAACTGTATCCGTAATTTATTTGAGAACAGAGAGGAGAACCGAGATAGACAATTCAAAATAAGTTAATGAAAAATTAGCAGTTTCATCATTTCACATTTGAAGCTGTTTAAATGACAGCATGTTGGGAATGTATAAAGACATTTCAAGAAAAGCTGCTCTGACTTAGGCTCAATGATGAAGAGAAATAAAGACATGAATACTAATACTATCTAAACATTACAATTAAAATACTATAAATCTATCTCTCAAACACTCTAACACAGAATTTAAAACGTCTCTTAACATCATATTTAGTTTTTGTGCAGAAACTTACTTCCAACATCCAGTCTGGTTCCTCCACCAAAAGTCCACCACAGTGATACAAAGTCATTGAGCCGCCGTACAAAAACCTCTCACTGTAGAGAGACACGGCTCTCTGACTTTGACTCACTGAACTAAACCTACCAGCCCTCCAGATGCTACTTCACCATTAAAGGTGGAAATAATGAATTATTCTGTGTTCAATGTTTCATAAAAACATTTAAAGGTCTTTTGCTGGAGTAAAGTTAGCCTCTTAGTTCAGAATATTTGATAAGTATGTATACAATGACATGGAGAGGTAACTATTTCTCCGTACGCTGAATAATAAGTACAACAAAAGAGAAATTGCTCTTATGAATTAACTTGACTTACTTCCAACATCCAGTCTGGTTCCTCCACCGAACGTGTACCACAGTGATACAAAGTCATTGAGCCGCCGTACAAAACCTCTCACTGTAGAGAGACACGGCTCTCTGACTTTGACACAAACAAACTCACCAAACACATCCACAGTTTACCCAGTTTATATAATTACTGCTTCAAAGGTTGAAACGAGACACACACTATGGAAAAGTATTGAATCTTTTGTGTGAACTGTTGCAAAAATACTCATATTTAATGAAGTAGATATTATTACGTTATTTCTTAAGAAAAACTCTCTAATCAATCGGGCAAAATGTAAATCATTGTCATTTTATAAAGGTTTATTTTAGATTGGTGTGGAGGAAGAGAGCATCGATTTGTGTGGTAGTGAATTATATGAAATTGAAAGATATTTGAGGATAACAGTGAGCCCTGACCCATTCCGGGCGGCAGTGCCCTTGAGCAGGGCACCGAACCCCCAAGTGCTCCCTGGCACATGTTCCTGTGCACCTATGTACTTGTAATGTGTGTGTGTATAAAAAAACAGAGGGAAACTGAATGTTCCCCCAGGGGAGATCCATCTTCTTTATCTTCTTCTTGGTGATCAGTAATCCAGGTCCCTGTTGGAGTCAGTCAGAGCATTTCCATAGAGAGACACTTTGCATCAGCAGCACCATGCTCCAGTGCTCTGGGACACTTTATAGTCCTGAGAGTTGAGCACTGGATGACTGACAGCTGTCCTTCATGACAACAGAAGCCACAGGAATCCTCCTCATCAAAAACATGACTTTGATCTGCGTCCTCATCTGGACTCTCCTCTGCTGCTGCTTCACAGGTAAAGTCCAGAGAATCAAACTCCTCTCCTCTGTGAACATCCGTCCCTCTGAAATGAAGCGGACAAAACCATGACGCTGCTTTATGTCTTTGTCTCTGTATCCTCAGAGTCCAGAGGCCAGGTCACAGTGACTCAGTCTGGAGCAGTGAGCTCTGCTCCGGGACGCTCCGTCTCCATCACATGTAGGACCAGTCCGAAGGTTTATGTGAACTATTTAGCCTGGTACCAACAGAGAGATGGAGGAACTCCTAAACTGCTTATACACTCTACTAGCACTCGAGTATCAGGGATTTCAAACCGTTTTACAGGCAGTGGATCAAACTCTGACTTCACTCTGACCATCAGTGGAGTCCAGACTGATGACGCAGCAGTTTACTACTGTCAGAGTTACCATTACATCAACAGTCAGTATGTGTTCACACAGTGAAAAAGCGTCGTACAAAAACCTCCCTCAGTCAGACTGAACAGGAACTGAGCTGACTGCTGCAGCTGGAAGCTACACTTCACTGAGGACACACACACACACAACACACACACACACACACCACACACACACACACACACACACACACATACACACACACACACACACACACACACACACACACACACACACACACACACATATACACACACACACATACACACACACACACACACACACACCAGTATTACACAAAAACACCATTCACTTTATATTTTATAGAAAAATAGTTATAAATGAGAATACATTTTTATTCACTAGTCGACTGACAATGAAGTCTGTATATAAATGAAATATACTATAACAAGTCATTATGGTAATCCTGTTGAAAGAGGATATTCAACACAATTCCTAACCTTCTTATAAATTAGTGAGTTGATTCATATTCAATTCACACAGTTTAGTTTCCATTAAAAGTCAAGGCGCTACATTTGAGCTTGTGTGAGTATGTCACATCAATAATATTACATCTAGAGACCACAATGCTTCAAGTTATCATTGATTATATTTGTTCAAGATCCAAGATGCAAAGTTTGTTGTCATAACATTTACACAACTATGGTGTAATTATGTAATGTATGAACCAGGTTCCTCAACAGTGCATTTACAAGACATACACAAATCAATAATAAAACAACTATACAAATTGAAATAGTGCAAGCTCAGGTGTTTAATAGTCTCATGGCCTGTGTGATGAAACTGCCTCTGAGTCTGGTGGTTTTGTTTGGTATAAAATAGTGCAAGAGAATGTTTTGAGATGTGCAAGTGAATACAAATAAAACAGAAATAGTTCAAGAATAGTCTTTAAACAATTAAATGGAATATGATATATTAGATAAATAATTTTCAAGTTGCAAACAGATGAATGTTTATGGATGTTCTTTTAAGGGTTCAGGTGTTTAGCAGTCTTATGGCCTGTGGGATGAAACTGTCCCTGAGTCTGGTGGTCTTAGTCCGGATGCTGCGGTACCGCCTGCCAGACGGCAGCAGACAGAACAGTTTGTGGCTGGGCTGATGGGGGTCTTTGATAATCCTGAGGGCTTTGTTCCTGAGCCGCTGGGAGTAAAGGTCCTCCATGGATGGCAGCTCCGTCCTGGTGATGTTCTGTGCAGTTTTCACCACCCTCTGTAAAGCCTTACGGTTGAAGGCGGCGCAGCTGCCGTACCAGGCCGTGATGCAGCCAGTCAGGATGCTCTCTATGGAGCACCTGTAGAAGGTCAGGATGCTCTCTATGGAGCACCTGTAGAAGGTCAGGATGCTCTCTATGGTGCACCTGTAGAAGGTCAGGATGCTCTCTATGGTGCACCTGTAGGAGGTCAGGACCCTCTCTATGGTGCACCTGTAGAAGGTCAGGATCCTCTCTATGGTGCACCTGTAGAAGGTCAGGATCCTCTCTATGGTGCACCTGTAGAAGGTCAGGATGCTCTCTATGGTGCACCTGTAGAAGGTCAGGATCCTCTCTATGGTGCACCTGTAGAAGGTCAGGATCCTCTCTATGGTGCACCTGTAGAAGGTCAGGATCCTCTCTATGGTGCACCTGTAGAAGGTCAGGATGCTCTCTATGGTGCACCTGTAGAAGGTCAGGATCCTCTCTATGGTGCACCTGTAGAAGGTCAGGATGCTCTCTATGGTGCACCTGTAGAATGTCAGGATGCTCTCTATGGTGCACCTGTAGAAGGTCAGGATGCTCTCTATGGTGCACCTGTAGAAGGTCAGGATCCTCTCTATGGTGCACCTGTAGAAGTTGCAGAGTATCCTGGAGTTCATGTTGAACCTCTGCAGCCTTTAGGAGTTTCTGTCAGATGTTGGTTCTGCTCCATCAGTCTCTCACTCACACATTGTTTCACTTCCCTTTAAGAAGCCTCTCATGCAAATCAGCACAGAGACACTTCATACAGAGTCACCTGAAATATATCAGACCACCAAAAGACACCTTCCACTATGTTATCAAAATCTTCCAAAACAATTCATATTTTAAATTAAAGTACTACTTAGTGGATACATGAACAAATACAGTGAATGAGCTGTCAGCAATCTATTGCTTCATCTTTATTTCAATTACATCCAGATTTTAAACATTTGGGACAATATATGACACATTTTAGAAATGTTGCACATTTTTTCATTATCTTTTTTAAATAAACATCATTGTAGTGATGCTGCTCTGAGTTAGCATCGATGATAGAGAGAATTCAAAACATGACTGTTGGTTAGAACGAGATGTATTTATATGCTTTGAACAACCAAAAACTAATTCAAACATCCACTCTGCTCTGCCTCCAAACGTGACATTTTTAAATGTACTGCTTTTTGATCGCTAAAGTAATTTAGAATAAAATCAACATTTTTGCACATATCCAAAACTTTAAATCTATTTTCTGCAAGCTTTGTCCCAGAAAGAACAGACTTTGTGTTCAGTTGCAGATGCATTAAGTCTGCCTCCATCTACCCACAAGTACTGACACAATTCTCCAAGAGTCAAGCTTTGCCAAACCTTCGACTAAAACTATTGATCAAGTATGAATTATTCTGCTCTCACGGAGGTCAAAGATCATCTCCAGGTTTAAATGTTCTTTTCTTCATCAACTCACAAATGAAATTCTCTATCTGACATATTTGGTTCTGCTGCGCCCTCAGGTGGTGGATGAGTGCAACTACACGCTGATGGAGGGCATCTCTAAACAGGGACCATTAGTTTGTGACCTGACTTAAAGAATGACATGTTATCATTACAAGTGAGTGTCCATTTTGTTCTCCGTTCTCTAAGAGATACATCTAATATTTGTAATAAGATCTGTGTTAAGTGCATGCAGTCGAGATCATAGGGGATCCAGAGATAAAAAGGATGTACATGTTGATT
The DNA here is from genome assembly GCA_031216635.1 of Dissostichus eleginoides. Taxonomy (NCBI): domain Eukaryota; kingdom Metazoa; phylum Chordata; class Actinopteri; order Perciformes; family Nototheniidae; genus Dissostichus; species Dissostichus eleginoides. The sequence continues at coordinate 4,030,031 of CM062273.1, forward strand.
TACCTGCTGCCCCAAATTCCCCGAAAATGTTTAATAGAAAATATGAATTTCTCACTCCTACATGAATGTATAGATTGCAATTGGACTCATAGCCTACTGGCAACACGTACGATGTCATTTAACAAGAGTGATAGTTGAACTTTAATATAAAAAGGTCATTACGTTACACCAAAGTACTTTAAAACAACTAGGTGAACAAAATAGACATAATTAACTCTTATTTGATTACTGAGTCAAAAACAATCATTAAATATCGTAATAATGAACAAAACATAATGTTAGAAGTACTTAAACGTTTTGGGACATATATGTTTCAGGAAACTCCGACCTGCTGTCTGAGCGCAATGCTCCGCCTGGAGTAACAACAACAGCTACGTAATGGTGCAATAACAAGTGCTTTCATCAGTTTTACTTCCATAAAGTGTTTTTGTATGTTAACTATTCATATATACCATTAATAGATATGAAAGTATGGATAATGATGAATATGATATGCCTCCATTTTGCGCAATGTGTCTCTGCTGCACATAACTTATTCATTTCTGAGCAGCCAAACTGAAACTGCGTATTATAAACTCCAGTCCTATAATAGCAGTTAGATGTGTAGATTTATATATGGACTTTATTTTAGGCTGGCTTTATAAACGTTAGGTTACAGAGTTTATATGTGACTGTGCGTATAGGCTACGTAAGAAATGGACGTGAGGGATTTCATGGTTGCTATGGTTTCCGCAGTGCCTTATTGATATAAGATCAATATTTAATATAAAACAAAACCTGAAGACGGTCAAGAAAAGAGTTTTCTCCGCCTTCACTGACGATTCCTCTCAAATGATTGCTTCTACTGCAGACTTGTTACATCCTGTCAAGAGCTAAGGCCTCAAACAAGCTTCTGGAAGCGACTTTAGCATGGAAAATGTGAGATTTGATCGCTTTGTAAATCTGCACGTTTTTCAATGTCATTTACCTTCGAAGCTTTCAGAGGCCTGAAAGTTAACCGATGTTTCCTCCAAACATTTACTGTACTGATTCACACCATTAAACACAGTTAGCATTAGACTCAGGTAACCTACTGGACCGACTCAATGAAAATACTCATTCAAAAGAAATGGATAACATTTAAATTAGGCCTCTGCTTGCTAACAATTCTGTTTTAGCTAGCTTACATTCTTATGAAACATCTACCAAATGATGGATATTCCCTATGTAGACCTATATCCCAAAGCACCCAGCTAAAATGCATTAATATTGTGACTATTGTTAATTAAAGGTAACTTTAACGTACTTTTACTTAGTAAATCATTCCCAGAAGATATGTGACATTATGTTTTTGTAGAGTATGTGAAAATGTGTGCAATATTTAATTTGTAATATGAACATGATGTACAATATAAGCGTCACAGTATTCCCTGACATGAGGGCCAACAGGTGGGTTTGTTTCCTGACCTTCTGAAAGAGCTTTTAGACTTTTAGTCTTTCAATATTGTGCTTACATGGTGCATATTTCTAAATGAATGTTGTTAATCAGGATACCACAATAAATCCAGTGCAGGTAAAGGTCCAGCACACGTTTCCTACAATGACAGGCCTCCAGCCTCCAGCCTCCACCTGCAGCCTCCGTCAGCAAACCTCTATCCTGTTGACACGTGGAGATCTCAGTGAAACAGCAAGGACCAGAAACTAACATGTAAATATAATGCTTCAGTTTACATGCAGAAACACAGCAGTGTAATGATAACATGCCAACACTGATTAAAACATGTTGCTTTATTGTCTTCTTCTCCTCTCAGGTATATACATAGGTGTTGTGAAAGACAGAGCAAACACACATCAACTGAAACCTGACTGACTGTGATGCTAAACTTCATCCACCAGAAGGAGCTCCTCTTCCTCACTCGCCTTTGAACGCAAGGTGGTGTTAATAAGGCTGATGTATGGAAGTATGAAATATGTGTTAGTGCTATCTCAGGTAATCGTATCAAGCCTGTGGAAGTCATTAAATAAAAACTGTTATATATCTGTGTGGTGAACATCTTATTTTGAGGTTGAAACTCTTTTCAGGGACAAACCTCAAATGTTAGAGGGATTGGTAGTTATGAATGTAAACCATTTTACAACAGACTCTTGGTGTTTGGATTGTTGATGGAGGTTTGGTGATGAATGCTATTTTAATGCAACACATTTTCTTTGTGTGTTTCTCCAGACATTGTTGGACTTCCATATCTACCAGGACCTGATCCAGGGCCTCTGAGGGCCTAAGATATAAAAAAAAAAAAATGAAAAAATATTTTTTTAAATATCTTTTTTGTTATATTTTTCATTAGTTTTACCAAAATAACTTGATTTAATTGTATCTAAAATAACATTTCCAAAGAAATAAATCCTTCGAATCTGCCTGTTCAGTTTCTGTTGGAATGTGAAGGGTTAAATGAAAGAAGCTCGTCTCTGCGAGTTACTGTGAAGATAGGAGCTGATTGGTGGTCCTGCTATGAATTCACTGAGGGCCAGCTAGGGTAACTCAACGAGAGAGCAATGTCAAATGACAGTACAATTGACCAATCATATCTTCCCTCTAAATGGGTGGGCTTTATTTTCGCGGACTTTATGACAAGTTCCGCCAGCTGTGAAGTTTATGCAAGTATAGAGAGGAGCAGTGACGCGTCCTAAAACCCGGAAGTAAGCTGCGCATGGGTTCCCTCGACAAAAAGCAATGGGATTTCTCCGTAGGATTTGGAAAATAGCTCGAAATAAGGTCTGTGAAAAACGAACCTGTTTGATAAATGCACGTTTTGTTCAGCCGGATAATATCCACATGTCTACCCTACTTTTATAATTTTCGAATCATAAATCTAATCGATAGATTTATGATTAGCATAAGTTCGTTCATGTTGGCTCATGTCAGTGATAGTGATGACATCGTTGCGAAATTATTAAACCGAGTCATTTTCAAGATTGAGTTACAATGATAAATTGGAGTGGCAAAGGGTCAGAGGGCCTAGGTGTAAAAGTCACGGCTAGCCACTCATCGGATCTGTCCTTTAGTCCACAAGCATTAACACAAAACACAATGACTTTCATCTTTTTTGTTTGAGTTTGCAAGAGTTTCCTACTTTCAGTTTGGGAAGACAATGGTCTACCAGACAACGATACATGACATGCTTATTATTTCAGAAAAGTGTACCAGAAAGTACCTCGTAGTAACACAAAGTATGCCGCAGAGCGTATACATTAATAATACTTTGTATATATGCAGGGCCATCCCTGGCCAACATGAGGCCCCACGCAAAGTTATATGATGAGGCCCTCTGTTTCGCGAGCGTCGACGGGGGGGGGGTGCTACTGGAGCCTCGCAGCGGCGAAACCGTGCCGCGCCACACTAATTGCGCCGCATAAGCGCATAGGTGCGCCGCATTTTCGGCTCAGATGAGGCTCCCTCCGCAAGATGAGGCCCCCTCCGCAAGATGAGGCCCCCTCCGCAAGATGAGGCTCCCTCCGCAAGGTGAGGCCCCCTCCCTCTGCAAGATGAGGGCCCCCTCCCTCCGCAAGATGAGGCCCCCTCCCTCCGCAAGATGAGGCCCCCTCCGCAAGGTGAGGCCCCACGCAGTCTGCATGATCGGCCTGTAGGGAGGGACAGCCCTGTATTAGTGATGTGTCGGTCGCGAACGAGCCGATTCTTTTGAACGGCTCTTTGGTACGAACGAGGGGAACCAAGTCGTACTTGGTGAGAGCCGTTCTTTTTATCGTTCAATCGTTGGTCCGCACTCACTGCCTGCCAAAATCCACTCGCCTTTTAAAAAGCTTGATTTTGTTCCCCAAACGTATTCTGTGAAGACCCGCCCCTACTCTGATTGGTAGGTTTCAGCACGAGGAGTGAGATGGGGTTGGTCTTAACGGAATACGCGAGAGAGAGAAGTCATAACAAGTGGTACAGGACAGGTAGACGACGTGTTTTTCGGATGGAAAATGAGCCAAACGCGAAAACGCAGCAGCATGTGGATGCACTTCAACCAAAACCCAGGCAGTGATAAAGCGCACCATTTGTAAAGGCAAAATATCCTTTAAAGCAGGGTCAACAAATAATCTCCATCGCCACTTAAAAACACAGTATATAATATTAAGAGTTGCGTGAATTTCATTCAAGGCAAGGCAACTTTATTGACTTAACACATACAGAGGGTAAATTCAAAGTACATTCAATGACATGAATGACATGGATATGGCGCGTCATGTTTACAATGCAGATTATTGACATTACGTCTGGCAATACAGTCAATCATTATCCTGGTGATTATTTTGCAGAGAAACCTTGTAACCCCGCCCCCTTTAAAAAAAACGGCTCTTTGAAAGGAGCCATAACATCCGGCTCCCTTCAAAGAGCCATAATTCCCATCACTACCCTGTATATATGGTTCTGATGCACGCAAAAGCACGTTAGGTCATCGACATGTAAAAAGACATTATCTTCTGAAGCTGAAACTATAAACATGGATCTTTCTCACAGAGCCAGCCTGCTCCACTCGGGGGAAGAAGAAAACATGGAAATGAAAACAAAATGCATTTATATTTGTACCTTCTCTTTACGCATGCAACAACACATTAGAAATATTTCTATGAATGTGTGTTGTATTTGCTGTATTTGATTTATTTACACAATGATGTGATTTTTTCACGATAAATACAATTGTATTTATTTTAAAATGTGTTTTCATACAATCATACGTAATGGGATTCATGTGGATTCATTCTTGTGAGCAATGATAAGTTTCAATATACTTTATATTTCAATTCCAACCTAATGAATATATATTTGTCACTGTTGTCCAGGTTCATAAGCATAAAGCAACACCATAAAACCACTCTTCATGAACTCGGTGACGTTCCCTCAGAGTCATGGAGTAGTGGTTAGGAAAAGACGATAGGAGCTGATTTTTGGACAATTTCGACTGCAACCCAAAAATCACAATGTTTCTATTCTGCTAAAAAGCAGCAGGAGACAGAGACTGTAGTACGCTCACTTTCTTTGGTGGTTCTTTGTGTGCATTAAATAATATTTAAGGTCAATCTCAATTAAGATTCATGTTAAATAACTTGATGACGAGGATATCCTGCTTTTTATTTCTTATCCTGGATTTCTTATTCTAATTCAGATTTTTTTATCAGATGTTCAGAATATATTCAAGGTAAAGTTTAATAACAAATGAACATTTACTTTAACATCAGTGATGAGAGAGCTGTGTGGTTTACCATTGAAATGTTGATACTATTGTTATTGGTACAAATCTTTTTTAACAAAAATAAAACTAGGAGGTATCCAGAAGTATATCCAAACCCTTAAGACCATTAAAAAGTAATATGTGAAATATTGACTTGTTAATGTTGTGACTTTTGTGAATGAATGTGAATAAGGTTCCTTTTATATATAATATCTCAGAGAAGGGAATCAAAACACATTTATAATACACACATTCATCTTTATTGTTTTAAAATGTTGAAACGATCGACACAAGCAGAAACAGGTTGATGTTGAAACATGTCCTGAGAGCCAAGAGCAACTGAGAGCAGTGTGAGAGAGAAAGCAGAGTCCCAGTGAGTCAGCTCAGGACTGGGAACACTGGTCTCTCCTCAGTGTCTCTGAGAGCGGAGTCTGGGAGCCCTGGGTGGCCTCACAGGTCACAGAGCCCACCTTGCTCCACTGGTCTGCAGGGAGCCTCAGGGTGCTGCTCCAGCTGTAGTGGGCGTCCTTCTCCAGCACCCCGGGGCTCCTGCTCTCCTCCCAGCTGCTGCTGCTGCTGCTGCTGCTGCCGTCCACCTTCCAGGCCAGACTCCAGTCTGAGGGGAAGCCCTTGTTGGCCAGGCACATGAGCGTGGCCTTCCCCTGATGCAGCTCTTCTGTGGAGGGGGGCAGCACCGTCAGGGTGGGACGGACATCACCTAGGAGACACCAATCAGATTAGAGGACAGGGAGCACACAGCTGTCAATCAACCAGCAGACACTGGGACACCTTTACTGTGAGAGCGTTCCTCCTTTAAGGAGTTTCTGTCAGATGTTGGTTCTGCTCCATCAGTCTCTCACTCACACATTGTTTCACTTCCCTTTAAGAAGCCTCTCATGCAGATCAGCACAGAGACACTTCATACAGAGTCACCTGAAATATGTCAGACTACAATAGAAATAAAGTACAACATTAGGACATATTTTAAGTAGTAGTTATCAAAATCATCCAAAACCTGAACTCTACAAACCATTATTAAATTATTTAGTGGATAAATGAACAAATGCAGGAAACAGAGCAATCAACTGAGCTTAATGTGAATCTCAATCACTACCCAGTTTTACAAACTATAAAATAATGTCTGAAAGAATTCAACACATTTTTTAATATCCATCATTATCTTTACTGTTCTCATCTGTATTTAAAAACTGTATCCTTAATTTATTTGAGAACAGAGAGGAGAACCGAGATAGACAATTTAAAATAAGATAATGAAAAATTAGCAGTTTCATCATTTCACATTTGAAGCTGTTTAAATGACAGCATGTTGGGAATGTAAAGACATTTCAAGAAAAGCTGCTCTGACTTAGGCTCAATGATGAAGAGAAATAAAGACATGAATACTAATACTATCTAAACATTACAATTAAAATACTATAAATCTATCTCTCAAACACTCTAACACAGAATTTAAAACGTCTGTTAACAACATATTTAGTTTTTGTGCAGAAACTTACTTCCAACATCCAGTCTGGTTCCTCCACCAAAAGTCACCACAGTGATACAAAGTCATTGAGCCGCCGTACAAAAACCTCTCACTGTAGAGAGACACGGCTCTCTGACTTTGACTCACTGAACTAAACCTACCAGCCCTCCAGATGCTACTTCACCATTAAAGGTGGAAATAATGAATTATTCTGTTCAATGTTTCATAAAAACATTTAAAGGTCTTTTGCTGGAGTAAAGTTAGCCTCTTAGTTCAGAATATTTGATAAGTATGTATACAATGACATGGAGAGGTAACTATTTCTCCGTACGCTGAATAATAAGTACAACAAAAGAGAAATTGCTCTTATGAATTAACACTTGACTTACTTCCAACATCCAGTCTGGTTCCTCCACCGAACGTGTACCACAGTGATACAAAGTCATTGAGCCGCCGTACAGAAACCTCTCACTGTAGAGAGACACGGCTCTCTGACTTTGACACAAACAAACTCACCAAACACATCCACAGTTTACCCAGTTTATATAATTACTGCTTCAAAGGTTTGAAACAGATTCACACACTATGGAAAAGTATTGAATCTTTTTTGTGAACTGTTGCAAAAATACTCATATTTAATGAAGTAGATATTATTACGTTATTTCTTAAGAAAACTCTCTAATCAATCGGGCAAAATGTAAATCATTGTCATTTTATAAAGGTTTATTTTAGATTGGTGTGGAGGAAGAGAGCATCGATTTGTGTGGTAGTGAATTATATGAAATTGAAAGATATTTGAGGATAACAAGTGAGCCCTGACCCATTCCGGGCGGCAGTGCCCTTGAGCAGGGCACCGAACCCCCAAGTGCTCCCTGGCACATGTTCCTGTGCACCTATGTACTTGTAATGTGTGTGTGTATAAAAAAACAGAGTGGAAACTGAATGTTCCCCCAGGGGAGATCCATCTTCTTTATCTTCTTCTTGGTGATCAGTAATCCAGGTCCCTGTTGGAGTCAGTCAGAGCATTTCCATAGAGAGACACTTTGCATCAGCAGCACCATGCTCCAGTGCTCTGGGACACTTTATAGTCCTGAGAGTTGAGCACTGGATGACTGACAGCTGTCCTTCATGACAACAGAAGCCACAGGAATCCTCCTCATCAAAAACATGACTTTGATCTGCGTCCTCATCTGGACTCTCCTCTGCTGCTGCTTCACAGGTAAAGTCCAGAGAATCAAACTCCTCTCCTCTGTGAACATCCGTCCCTCTGAAATGAAGCGGACAAAACCATGACGCTGCTTTATGTCTTTGTCTCTGTATCCTCAGAGTCCAGAGGCCAGGTCACAGTGACTCAGTCTGGAGCAGTGAGCTCTGCTCCGGGACGCTCCGTCTCCATCACATGTAGGACCAGTCAAGTTTATAATGGGAACTATTTAGCCTGGTACCAACAGAGAGATGGAGGAACTCCTAAACTGCTTATTACCTACTAGCACTCGAGTATCAGGGATTTCAAACCGTTTTACAGGCAGTGGATCAAACTCTGACTTCACTCTGACCATCAGTGGAGTCCAGACTGATGACGCAGCAGTTTACTACTGTCAGAGTTTCCATTACCAACAGTCAGGGGTGTTCACACAGTGAAAAAGCGTCGTACAAAAACCTCCCTCAGTCAGACTGAACAGGAACTGAGCTGACTGCTGCAGCTGGAAGCTACACTTCACTGAGGACACACACACACACACACACACACACACACACACACACACACACACACACACACACACACACACACACACACACACACACACACACACACAACACACACACACACACACACACACACGCACACTTTCATCTCCATTGAGCATGTAACTTTTTTCTTTTTCAAGCAAAGACTTCTGAAATATTTCTAATAATATATTAAAAGAATGAACTCATACACACAATAGTAAAATACTAAATCTGTAAAAGCCACACTAAACTCATGGGTGCTCAGCTTCTTTTTGAACAGTGTTCACTTCTGTCTCACTGGAGTGACTCCCAAAGATCAAAAGTCCCACTTCAAATCAAACATCACCTTCACTTTAAAGTCTGCAGTGAGGTAAATCCAGCATGCCCTGATCATGAGACGTTTCTGACCTCCTAGTGATACAGCCCGGTAGAAGATCAGAGATAAAGGAGGCTGTCTGGCCATGTAGAGTGCTAAAACACAAGTAGGAATCTGAATGGCAACTTAAATACAATTTGTTTTGAAATAACTCTGTGCCCAAATAAAGCACAAACTAAAATAACTGGAGAAATGTTCAAGTCCACAGGAATTGTCCAACTCAAAAAACAATCTTTTAAAAGCGGCTGAATAACCCGGTAAACAGAGCAAATCCAATGTCATTGACATAAAGGCAAACATTTAATGGAAAGTAAGCACTGCCCTGCAAAGAGATCACAAAGATCCAAAAAAATGATTGACTCACTCGCAGTCAAATTGAGGAAACCCCACATGAAGAGCTGGATGCTTCCCAAATTCCCTCTGACAAGCTGCCAGGCTCCCCTCCTCCTCTTCCTCCACCTTCCTCCACACACAAAAAATACTTTCCAAAGGCCCAATTCCAAACCACACCCTACCCACTCCCACTCTGTGACTGAGTGAACTCTGTCTGTAGTCAAAGCCACAGATACAGTAAATGAGGGTCCCTTCCTTCAGGAGGAGGGGGTAAATACAGCAGCACGCTTTGGGACGAACTCCTCTCATTCCGGAAGAAACAGCAAATGAAACAACGGTTTGAAATCAGCATCTCTTGGACAAAAAATAATAAGGCAAGGCAAAGTTTAATTATATAGCACTTTTCAGCACGTGACAATTCAAAGTGCTTTACAAAATAAATTCAAAGACATTTTAAGAATAAATACAGTAAAAAACACATTATATAATGGCATTTTACAACAGGCATTAAAAAGCAAAGATAATCAAATAAACACAACAGGTATACAATACATGTTTAATGGCATACTGCAGTGCGAATATGAACAGCTCAATTAAAAGCAGCAGCAAAAACATATGTTTTCAGTCTGGATTTGAAAATAGTAAGAGTTTCTGCAGACGTGCATGATTCGGGCAGTTTGTTCCAGATTGTCGGGGCATAATAGCTAAACGCGGCTTTTCCATGTTTTGTTCTTACTCTCGGAACCGAGAGCAGACCCGACCCAGAAGACCTGAGACACCTTGATGGTTCATAATTATGTAGGAGATCGTTATTTACTTTGGTCCTAAACCATTTAGAGATTTAAAAACTAGCAATAGTACTTTGTATTTGTGGTAGTAGTTTAACAAGTACTGAGTCCAACAGTACCAATTTTATTAAGAACTTATGGCTAAAAATCATTTTATCCCTCATCAAATATAGCAGAAGTGGCTTGAATTTGTTCTCAGGAGGGGACTTTGAAAGAGAATAACTGAAAAAGTACACTGTAAAAGTAGTTAATTTTATTGTTGGTAGCAGTCAAACAAGTAGCCTACTGAGGCCAACAGTGTCAGTTTTATTAAGAACTTATGGTAAAACGTGTTTTTATCGCAAATATAGCACAAAAACATGCATTATTGTACTCCGGTACTTGCGTCAGTGCCGCTTCTAGGCCGATTACCGTAAAGACGCTATTAATCGCGCACTCAAAAATGAAGAGCTGCTGATTTGACCAAGCAAACGCGAGAGACGGCTGAGTTGACCGCAGTGTTCCCCTGCACTCCGACAGCACTGAGCTCTACATCGAGATTAAGATTAAACACATTTATTTCATTTGGGAACACACACATATATCTATGGAGTTGGCCAGATGTTGTAAATTACTGTTCATGGTAATTTGAAAACAAATGCCGTGTCGGACACACACACACACACACACACACACACACACACACACACACACACACACACACACACACACACACACACACACACACACACACACAACACACAGAGCAGAGCTGAGCAGAGCACAACACACACGTCATGCGCCTTGTGGCATTGACACAGCTAAGGTGATAAATAGTCTTTGTTTTCATATAATATCAGTTTTAATTCAATCAGCAAAAAATCTTTTCATTTAATAATTCCACAGTTGTACTGTGTCCATTCAATAATATTTAAGGTCATCTTAATTTAGATTGATGTTATATGACTTCAGCAGATGACACCCTGCTTTTATTTCTGGTCCTGAAAATATTTTGAAGTAGAATATTTTATTCATATTTTTTAAGATTAAAGTTTAACAACACATGAAAATCACATATGGATGAAACATTAGTGATAAATAGAGAGCTTTGTGGTTTACCATGATGTTCATACTATATATATTGGAACCAATTTGTATTAACAAAGATACAACTAGAATGATTCCAGAAGTATAACCAAACCCAAAGATCATTAAAAAGTAATATGGGAAATATTGACTTGGTAATGTTGTGACTTTTGTGAATGAATGTGAATAAGGTTACTTTTATATATAATATCTCACAGAAATGTAATCAGAAGACATGTCACTTTTATAATACACACATTAATCTTTATTGTTTAAAATGTTGAAACCATCGACACAAGCAGAAACAGGTTGATGTTGAAACATGTCCTGAGAGCCAGAGAGCAGACTGAGAGCAGTGTGAGAGAGAAAGCAGAGTCCCAGTGAGTCAGCTCAGGACTGGGAACACTGGTCTCTCCTCAGTGTCTCTGAGAGCGGAGTCTGGGAGCCCTGGGTGGCCTCACAGGTCACAGAGACCACCTTGCTCCACTGGTCTGCAGGGAGCCTCAGGGTGCTGCTCCAGCTGTAGTGGGCGTCCTTCTCCAGCACCCCGGGGCCCCTGCTCTCCTCCCAGCTGCTGCTGCTGCAGCTGCTGCTGCTGCTGCTGCTGCTGCTGCTGCTGCCGTCCACCTTCCAGGCCAGACTCCAGTCTGAGGGGAAGCCCTTGTTGGCCAGGCACATGAGCGTGGCCTTCCCCTGCTGCAGCTCTTCTGGGAGGGGGCAGCACCGTCAGGGTGGGACGGACATCACCTAGGAGACACCAATCAGATTAGAGGACAGGGAGCACACAGCTGTCAATCAACCAGCAGACACTGGGACACCTTTACTGTGAGAGCGTTTCTCCTTTAAGGAGTTTCTGTCAGATGTTGGTTCTGCTCCATCAGTCTCTCACTCACACATTGTTTCACTTCCCTTTAAGAAGCCTCTCATGCAGATCAGCACAGAGACACTTCATACAGAGTCACCTGGAATATGTCAGACTACAATAGAAATTAAAAATATTTTAAGTAGTAGTTATCAAAATCATCCAAAACCTGAACTCTACAAACCATTATTAAATTATTTAGTGGATAAATGAACAAATACAGGAAACAGAGCAATCAACTGAGCTTAATGTGAATCTCAATCACTACCCAGTGTTACAAACTTTAAAATAATGTCTGAAAAATTCAACACATTTTTTAATATCCAGTTATCTTTACTCCGTTCAACTGTATTTAAAAACTGTATCCGTAATTTATTTGAGAACAGAGAGGAGAACCGAGATAGACAATTCAAAATAAGTTAAGATAAAATTAGCAGTTTCATCATTTCACATTTGAAGCTGTTTAAATGACAGCATGTTGGGAATGTATAAAGACATTTCAAGAAAAGCTGCTCTGACTTAGGCTCAATGATGAAGAGAAATAAAGACATGAATACTAATACTATCTAAACATTACAATTAAAATACTATAAATCTATCTCTCAAACACTCTAACACAGAATTTAAAACGTCTCTTAACATCATATTTAGTTTTTGTGCAGAAACTTACTTCCAACATCCAGTCTGGTTCCTCCACCAAAAGTCCACCACAGTGATACAAAGTCATTGAGCCGCCGTACAAAAACCTCTCACTGTAGAGAGACACGGCTCTCTGACTTTGACTCACTGAACTAAACCTACCAGCCCTCCAGATGCTACTTCACCATTAAAGGTGGAAATAATGAATTATTCTGTGTTCAATGTTTCATAAAACATTTAAAGGTCTTTTGCTGGAGTAAAGTTAGCCTCTTAGTTCAGAATATTTGATAAGTATGTATACAATGACATGGAGAGGTAACTATTTCTCCGTACGCTGAATAATAAGTACAACAAAAGAGAAATTGCTCTTATGAATTAACACTTGACTTACTTCCAACATCCAGTCTGGTTCCTCCACCGAACGTGTACCACAGTGATACAAAGTCATTGAGCCGCCGTACAGAAACCTCTCACTGTAGAGAGACACGGCTCTCTGACTTTGACACAAACAAACTCACCAAACACATCCACAGTTTACCCAGTTTATATAATTACTGCTTCAAAGGTTTGAAGCAGATTCACACACTATGGAAAAGTATTGAATCTTTTTTGTGAACTGTTGCAAAAATACTCATATTTAATGAAGTAGATATTATTACGTTATTTCTTAAGAAAACTCTCTAATCAATCGGGCAAAATGTAAATCATTGTCATTTTATAAAGGTTTATTTTAGATTGGTGTGGAGGAAGAGAGCATCGATTTGTGTGGTAGTGAATTATATGAAATTGAAAGATATTTGAGGATATAACAAGTGAGCCTGACCCATTCCGGGCGGCAGTGCCCTTGAGCAGGGCACCGAACCCCCAAGTGCTCCCTGGCACATGTTCCTGTGCACCTATGTACTTGTAATGTGTGTGTGTATAAAAAAACAGAGTGGAAACTGAATGTTCCCCCAGGGGAGATCCATCTTCTTTATCTTCTTCTTGGTGATCAGTAATCCAGGTCCCTGTTGGAGTCAGTCAGAGCATTTCCATAGAGAGACACTTTGCATCAGCAGCACCATGCTCCAGTGCTCTGGGACACTTTATAGTCCTGAGAGTTGAGCACTGGATGACTGACAGCTGTCCTTCATGACAACAGAAGCCACAGGAATCCTCCTCATCAAAAACATGACTTTGATCTGCGTCCTCATCTGGACTCTCCTCTGCTGCTGCTTCACAGGTAAAGTCCAGAGAATCAAACTCCTCTCCTCTGTGAACATCCGTCCCTCTGAAATGAAGCGGACAAAACCATGACGCTGCTTTATGTCTTTGTCTCTGTATCCTCAGAGTCCAGAGGCCAGGTCACAGTGACTCAGTCTGGAGCAGTGAGCTCTGCTCCGGGACGCTCCGTCTCCATCACATGTAGGACCAGTCAGAATATTTATAGTAACCATTTAGCCTGGTACCAACAGAGAGATGGAGGAACTCCTAAACTGCTCATTTATTATGCTAGCACTCGAGTATCAGGGATTTCAAACCGTTTTACAGGCAGTGGATCAAACTCTGACTTCACTCTGACCATCAGTGGAGTCCAGACTGATGACGCAGCAGTTTACTACTGTCAGAGTTACCATTACATCAACAGTCAGTGGGTGTTCACACAGTGAAAAAGCGTCGTACAAAAACCTCCCTCAGTCAGACTGAACAGGAACTGAGCTGACTGCTGCAGCTGGAAGCTACACTTCACTGAGGACACACACACACACACACACACACACACACACACACACACACACACACACACACACACACACACACACACACACACACACACAACAAAATATTGTTATAAAACAAAACCTGAAGACGGTCAAGAAAAGAGTTTTCTCCGCCTTCACTTGACGATTCCTCTCAAATGATTGCTTCTACTGCAGACTTGTTACATCCTGTCAAGAGCTAAGGCCTCAAACAAGCTTCTGGAAGCGACTTTGAGCATGGAAAATGTGAGATTTGATCGCTTTGAAAATCTGCACGTTTTTCAATGTCATTTACCTTCGAAGCTTTCAGAGGCCTGAAAGTTAACCGATGTTTCCTCCAAACATTTACTGTACTGATTCACACCATTAAACACAGTTAGCATTAGACTCAGGTAACCTACTGGACCGACTCAATGAAAATACTCATTCAAAAGAAATGGATAACATTTAAATTAGGCCACTGCCTTGCTAACAATTCTGTTTTAGCTAGCTACCATTCTTATGAAACATCTACCAAATGATGGATATTCCCTATGTAGACCTATATCCCAAAGCACCCAGCTAAAATGCATTAATATTGTGAGTATTGTTAATTAAAGGTAACTTTAACATACTTTTACTTAGTAAATCATTCCCAGAAGATATGTGACATTATGTTTTTGTAGAGTATGTGAAAATGTGTGCAATATTTAATTTGTAATATGAACATGATGTACAATATAAGCGTCACAGTATTCCCTGACATGAGGGCCAACAGGTGGGTTTGTTTCCTGACCCTTCTGAAAGAGCTTTTTAGACTTTTAGTCTTTCAATATTGTGCTTACATGGTGCATATTTCTAAATGAATGTTGTTAATCAGGATACCACAATAAATCCAGTGCAGGTAAAGGTCCAGCACACGTTTCCTACAATGACAGGCCTCCAGCCTCCAGCCTCCACCTGCAGCCTCCGTCAGCAAACCTCTATCCTGTTGACACGTGGAGATCTCAGTGAAACAGCAAGGACCAGAAACTAACATGTAAATATAATGCTTCAGTTTACATGCAGAAACACAGCAGTGTAATGATAACATGCCAACACTGATTAAAACATGTTGCTTTATTGTCTTCTTCTCCTCTCAGGTATACACATAGGTGTTGTGAAAGACAGAGCAAACACACATCAACTGAAACCTGACTGACTGTGATGCTAAACTTCATCCACCAGAAGGAGCTCCTCTTCCTCACTCGCCTTTGAACGCAAGGTGGTGTTAATAAGGCTGATGTATGGAAGTATGAAATATGTGTTAGTGCTATCTCAGGTAATCGTATCAAGCCTGTGGAAGTCATTCAATAAAAACTGTTGTATATCTGTGTGGTGAACATCTTATTTTGAGGTTGAAACTCTTTTCAGGGACAAACCTCAAATGTTAGAGGGATTGGTAGTTATGAATGTAAACCATTTTACAACAGACTCTTGGTGTTTGGATTGTTGATGGAGGTTTGGTGATGAATGCTATTTTAATGCAACACATTTTCTTTGTGTGTTTCTCCAGACTTTGTTGGACTTCCATATCTACCAGGACCTGATCCAGGGCCTCTGAGGGCCTAAGATATAAAAAAAAAAAAATTAAAATTCTTTCTTTTAAATATCTTTTTTGTTATATTTTTCATTAGTTTTACCAAAATAACTTGATTTAATTGTATCTAAAATAACATTTCCAAAGAAATAAATCCTTCGAATCTGCCTGTTCAGTTTCTGTTGGAATGTGAAGGGTTAAATGAAAGAAGCTCGTCTCTGCGAGTTACTGTGAAGATAGGAGCTGATTGGTGGTCCTGCTATGAATTCACTGAGGGCCAGCTAGGCTAACTCAACGAGAGAGCAATGTCAAATGACAGTACAATTGACCAATCATATCTTCCCTCTAAATGGGTGGGCTTTATTTTCGCGGACTTTATGACAAGTTCCGCCAGCTGTGAAGTTTATGCAAGTATAGAGAGGTGCAGTGACGCGTCCTAAAACCCGGAAGTAAGCTGCGCATGGGTTCCCTCGACAAAAAGCAATGGGATTTCTCCGTAGGATTTGGAAAATAGCTCGAAATAAGGTCTGTGAAAAAACGAACCTGTTAGATAAATGCACGTTTTGTTCAGCCGGATAATATCCACATGTCTACCCTACTTTTATAATTTTCGAATCATAAATCTAATCGATAGATTTATGATTAGCATAAGTTTGTTCATGTTGGCTCATGTCAGTGATAGTGATGAGATCGTTGCGAATTATTAACCGAGTCATTTTCAAGATTGAGTTACAATGATAAATTGGAGTGGCAAAGGGTCAGAGGGCCTAGGTTGTAAAAGTCACAGCTAGCCACTCATCGGATCTGTCCTTTAGTCCACAAGCATTAACACAAAACACAATGACTTTCATCAATGCGCCGCATTTTCAGCTCAGTTGAGGCTCCCTCCGCAAGATGAGGCCCCTCCGCAAGATGAGGCTCCCTCCGCAAGATGAGGCTCCCTCTCCGCAAGATGAGGCTCCCTCCGCAAGATGCGCCCCTCCGCAAGATGAGGCTCCCTCCGAAGACAGGCCCCCTCCGCAAGACAAGGCCCCTCCGCAAGATGAGGCCCCTCCGCAGATGAGGCCCCCTCCGCAAGATGAGGCCCCTTCCGCAAGATGAGGCCCTCCGCAAGGTCCGCAAGTGAGGCCCCCTCCGCAAGGATGAGGCCCTCTCCGCAACATGAGGCCCCCTCCGCAAGATGAGGCCCTCTCCGCAAGGTGAGGCCCCCATCCGCAAGATGAGGCCCTCTCCGCAACATGAGGCCCCCTCCGCAAGATGAGGCCCTCTCCGCAAGGTGAGGCCCCCTCCGCAAGGTGAGGCCCTCTCCGCAACATGAGGCCCCCTCCGCAAGATGAGGCCCTCTCCGCAAGGTGAGGCCCCATCCGCAAGATGGGCCCTCTCCGCAACATGAGGCCCCCTCCGCAAGATGAGGCCCCTCCGCAAGGTGAGGCCCCATCCGCAAGATGAGGCCCTCTCCGCAAGATGAGGCCCCCTCCGCAAGATGAGGGGCCCCTCTCCGCAAGGTGAGGCCCATCCGCAAGGTGAGGCCCCTCTCCGCAAGTGAGGCCCCTCCGCAAGATGAGGCCCTCTCCGCAAGGTGAGGCCCTCTCCGCAAGGTGAGGCCCCCTCCGCAAGGTGAGGCCCCCTCCGCAAGGTGAGGCCCTCTCCGCAAGATGAGGCCCCCTCCGCAAGATGAGGCCCCCTCCGCAAGGTGAGGCCCCCTCCGCAAGATGAGGCCCCCTCCGCAAGGAGAGGCCCCCTCCGCAAGGTGAGGCCCCCTCCTCAACATGAGGCCCCCTCCGCAAGGTGAGGCCCCCTCCGCAAGATGAGGCCCGCTCCGCAAGGTGAGGCCCCCTCCACAAGATGAGGCCCCCTCTGCAAGATGAGGCCCCACGCAGTCTGCATGATCGGCCTGTAGGGAGGGACGGCCATGTTTATATGGTTCTGATGCACGCAAAAGCACGTTAGGTCATCGACATGTAAAAAGACATTATCTTCTGAAGCTGAAACTATAAACATGGATCTTTCTCACAGAGCCAGCCTGCTCCACTCGGGGGAAGAAGAAAACATGGAAATGAAAACAAAATGCATTTATATTTGTACCTTCTCTTTACGCATGCAACAACACATTAGAAATATTTGTATTAATGTGTGTTGTATTAGCTGTATTTGATTTATTTACACAATGATGTGATTTTTTCACGATAAATACAATTGTATTTATTTTAAAATGTGTTTTCATACAATCATACGTAATGGGATTCATGTGGATTCATTCTTGTGAGCAATGATAAGTTTCAATATACGTTTATATTTCAATTCCAACCTAATGAATAATATATTTGTCACTGTTGTCCAGGTTCATAAAGCATAAAACAACACCATAAAACCACTCTTCATGAACTCGGTGACGGTTCCCTCAGAGGTCATGGAGTAGTGGTTAGGAAAAGACGATAGGAGCTGATTTTTGGACAATTCGACTGCAACCCAAAAATCACAATGTTTCTATTCTGCTAAAAAGCAGCAGGAGACAGAGACTGTAGTACGCTCACTTTCTTTGGTGGAGTTGTACTGTGTGCATTAAATAATATTTAAGGTCAATCTCAATTAAGATTCATGTTAAATAACTTGATGACGAGGATATCCTGCTTTTTATTTCTTATCCTGGATTTCTTATTCTAATCAGATTTTTTTATCAGATGTTCAGAATATATTCAAGGTAAAGTTTAATACACATGAACATTTACTTAAACATCAGTGATAGAGAGCTGTGTGGTTTACCATTGAAATGTTTAGATACTATTTATTGGTACAAATCTTGATTAACAAAAATAAAACTAGGAGGAATCCAGAAGTATATCCAAACCCTTAATATCATTAAAAAGTAATATGTGAAATATTGACTTGTTAATGTTGTGACTTTTGTGAATGAATGTGAATAAGGTTCCTTTTATATATAATATCTCAGAGAAAGGGAATCAAAACACATTTTATAATACACACATTCATCTTTATTGTTTTAAAATGTTGAAACCATCGACACAAGCAGAAACAGGTTGATGTTGAAACATGTCCTGAGAGCCAGAGAGCAGACTGAGAGCAGTGTGAGAGAGAAAGCAGAGTCCCAGTGAGTCAGCTCAGGACTGGGAACACTGGTCTCTCCTCAGTGTCTCTGAGAGCGGAGTCTGGGAGCCCTGGGTGGCCTCACAGGTCACAGAGACCACCTTGCTCCACTGGTCTGCAGGGAGCCTCAGGGTGCTGCTCCAGCTGTAGTGGGCGTCCTTCTCCAGCACCCCGGGGCTCCTGCTCTCCTCCCAGCTGCTGCTGCTGCTGCTGCTGCCGTCCACCTTCCAGGCCAGACTCCAGTCTGAGGGGAAGCCCTTGTTGGCCAGGCACATGAGCGTGGCCTTCCCCTGCTGCAGCTCTTCTGTGGAGGGGGGCAGCACCGTCAGGGTGGGACGGACATCACCTAGGAGACACCAATCAGATTAGAGGACAGGGAGCACACAGCTGTCAATCAACCAGCAGACACTGGGACACCTTTACTGTGAGAGCGTTCCTCCTTTAAGGAGTTTCTGTCAGATGTTGGTTCTGCTCCATCAGTCTCTCACTCACACATTGTTTCACTTCCCTTTAAGAAGCCTCTCATGCAGATCAGCACAGAGACACTTCATACAGAGTCACCTGAAATATGTCAGACTACAATAGAAATAAAGTACAACATTAGGACACATTTTAAGTAGTAGTTATCAAAATCATCCAAAACCTGAACTCTACAAACCATTATTAAATTATTTAGTGGATAAATGAACAAATGCAGGAAACAGAGCAATCAACTGAGCTTAATGTGAATCTCAATCACTACCCAGTTTTACAAACTTTAAAATAATGTCTGAAAGAATTCAACACATTTTTTAATATCCGTAGTTTTCTTTACTCCGTTCAACTGTATTTAAAAACTGTATCCGTAATTTATTTGAGAACAGAGAGGAGAACCGAGATAGACAATTCAAAATAAGTTAAGATAAAATTAGCAGTTTCATCATTTCACATTTGAAGCTGTTTAAATGACAGCATGTTGGGAATGTATCAAGACATTTCAAGAAAAGCTGCTCTGACTTAGGCTCAATGATGAAGAGAAATAAAGACATGAATACTAATACTATCTAAACATTACAATTAAAAGACTATAAATCTATCTCTCAAACACTCTAACACAGAATTTAAAACGTCTCTTAACATCATATTTAGTTTTTGTGCAGAAACTTACTTCCAACATCCAGTCTGGTTCCTCCACCAAAAGTCAACCACAGTGATACAAAGTCATTGAGCCGCCGTACAAAAACCTCTCACTGTAGAGAGACACGGCTCTCTGACTTTGACTCACTGAACTAAACCTACCAGCCCTCCAGATGCTACTTCACCATTAAAGGTGGAAATAATGAATTATTCTGTGTTCAATGTTTCATAAAAACATTTAAAGGTCTTTTGCTGGAGTAAAGTTAGCCTCTTAGTTCAGAATATTTGATAAGTATGTATACAATGACATGGAGAGGTAACTATTTCTCCGTACGCTGAATAATAAGTACAACAAAAGAGAAATTGCTCTTATGAATTAACACTTGACTTACTTCCAACATCCAGTCTGGTTCCTCCACCGAACGTGTACCACAGTGATACAAAGTCATTGAGCCGCCGTACAGAAACCTCTCACTGTAGAGAGACACGGCTCTCTGACTTTGACACAAACAAACTCACCAAACACATCCACAGTTTACCCAGTTTATATAATTACTGCTTCAAAGGTTTGAAGCAGATTCACACACTATGGAAAAGTATTGAATCTTTTTTGTGAACTGTTGCAAAAATACTCATATTTAATGAAGTAGATATTATTACGTTATTTCTTAAGAGAAACTCTCTAATCAATCGGGCAAAATGTAAATCATTGTCATTTTATAAAGGTTTATTTTAGATTGGTGTGGAGGAAGAGAGCATCGATTTGTGTGGTAGTGAATTATATGAAATTGAAAGATATTTGAGGATATAACAAGTGAGCCTGACCCATTCCGGGCGGCAGTGCCCTTGAGCAGGGCACCGAACCCCCAAGTGCTCCCTGGCACATGTTCCTGTGCACCTATGTACTTGTAATGTGTGTGTGTATAAAAAAACAGAGTGGAAACTGAATGTTCCCCCAGGGGAGATCCATCTTCTTTATCTTCTTCTTGGTGATCAGTAATCCAGGTCCCTGTTGGAGTCAGTCAGAGCATTTCCATAGAGAGACACTTTGCATCAGCAGCACCATGCTCCAGTGCTCTGGGACACTTTATAGTCCTGAGAGTTGAGCACTGGATGACTGACAGCTGTCCTTCATGACAACAGAAGCCACAGGAATCCTCCTCATCAAAAACATGACTTTGATCTGCGTCCTCATCTGGACTCTCCTCTGCTGCTGCTTCACAGGTAAAGTCCAGAGAATCAAACTCCTCTCCTCTGTGAACATCCGTCCCTCTGAAATGAAGCGGACAAAACCATGACGCTGCTTTATGTCTTTGTCTCTGTATCCTCAGAGTCCAGAGGCCAGGTCACAGTGACTCAGTCTGGAGCAGTGAGCTCTGCTCCGGGACGCTCCGTCTCCATCACATGTAGGACCAGTCCGAATTTATAGTAACTTTAGCCTGGTACCAACAGAGAGATGGAGGAACTCCTAAACTGCTCATTTATTATGCTAGCACTCGAGTATCAGGGATTTCAGACCGTTTTACAGGCAGTGGATCAAACTCTGACTTCACTCTGACCATCAGTGGAGTCCAGACTGATGACGCAGCAGTTTACTACTGTCAGAGTTTCCATTACCCCAACAGTCAGTATGTGTTCACACAGTGAAAAAGCGTCGTACAAAAACCTCCCTCAGTCAGACTGAACAGGAACTGAGCTGACTGCTGCAGCTGGAAGCTACACTTCACTGAGGACACACACACACACACACACACACACACACACACACACACACACACACACACACACACACACACACACACACACACACACACACACACACACACACACACACACACACACACACACACACACACACACACACACACACACACGCACACTTTAATCTCCATTGAGCGTGTAACTTTTTTCTTTTTCAAGCAAAGACTTCTGAAATATTTCTAATAATATATTAAAAGAATGAACTCATACACACAATAGTAAAATACTAAATCTGTAAAAGCCACACTAAACTCATGGGTGCTCAGCTTCTTTTTGAACAGTGTTCACTTCTGTCTCACTGGAGTGACTCCCAAAGATCAAAAGTCCCAACTTCAAATCAAACATCACCTTCACTTTAAAGTCTGCAGTGAGGTAAATCCAGCATGCCCTGATCATGAGACGTTTCTGACCTCCTAGTGATACAGCCCGGTAGAAGATCAGAGATAAAGGAGGCTGTCTGGCCATGTAGAGTGCTAAAACACAAGTAGGAATCTGAATGGCAACTTAAATACAATTTGTTTTGAAATAACTCTGTGCCCAAATAAAGCACAAACTAAAATAACTGGAGAAATGTTCAAGTCCACAGGAATTGTCCAACTCAAAAAACAATCTTTTAAAAGCGGCTGAATAACCCGGTAAACAGAGCAAATCCAATGTCATTGACATAAAGGCAAACATTTAATGGAAAGTAAGCACTGCCCTGCAAAGAGATCACAAAGATCCAAAAAAATGATTGACTCACTCGCAGTCAAATTGAGGAAACCCCACATGAAGAGCTGGATGCTTCCCAAATTCCCTCTGACAAGCTGCCAGGCTCCCCTCCTCCTCTTCCTCCACCTTCCTCCACACACAAAAAATACTTTCCAAAGGCCCAATTCCAAACCACACCCTACCCACTCCCACTCTGTGACTGAGTGAACTCTGTCTGTAGTCAAAGCCACAGATACAGTAAATGAGGGTCCCTTCCTTCAGGAGGAGGGGGTAAATACAGCAGCACGCTTTGGGACGAACTCCTCTCATTCCGGAAGAAACAGCAAATGAAACAAGGTTTGAAATCAGCATCTCTTGGACAAAAAATAATAAGGCAAGGCAAGTTTAATTATATAGCACTTTTCAGCACGTGACAATTCAAAGTGCTTTACAAAATAAATTCAAAGACATTTTAAGAATAAATACAGAAAAACACATTATATAATGGCATTTTACAACAGGCATTAAAAAGCAAAGATAATCAAATAAACACAACAGGTATACAATACATGTTTAGATGGCATACTGCAGTGCGAATATGAACAGCTCAATTAAAAGCAGCAGCAAAAAGATATGTTTTCAGTCTGGATTTGAAAATAGTAAGAGTTTCTGCAGACGTGCATGATTCGGGCAGTTTGTTCCAGATTGTCGGGGCATAATAGCTAAACGCGCTTTTCCATGTTTTGTTCTTACTCTCGGAACCGAGAGCAGACCCGACCCAGAAGACCTGAGACACCTTGATGGTTCATAATTATGTAGGAGATCGTTAATTTACTTTGGTCCTAAACCATTTAGAGATTTAAAAACTAGCAATAGTACTTTGTATTTGTGGTAGTAGTTTAACAAGTACTGAGTCCAACAGTACCAATTTTATTAAGAACTTATGACTAAAAATCATTTTATCCCTCATCAAATATAGCAGAAGTGGCTTGAATTTGTTCTCAGGAGGGGACTTTGAAAGAGAATAACTGAAAAAGTACACTGTAAAAGTAGTTATTTTATTGTTGGTAGCAGTCAAACAAGTAGCCTACTGAGGCCAACAGTGTCAGTTTTATTAAGAACTTATGGTAAAACGTGTTTTTATCGCAAATATAGCACAAAAACATGCATTATTGTACTCCGGTACTTGCGTCAGTGCCGCTTCTCGGCCGATTACCGTAAAGACGCTATTAATCGCGCACTCAAAAATGAAGAGCTGCTGATTTGACCAAGCAAACGCGAGAGACGGCTGAGTTGACCGCAGTGTTCCCCTGCACTCCGACAGCACTGAGCTCTACATCGAGATTAAGATTAAACACATTTATTTCATTTGGGAACACACACATATATCTATGGAGTTGGCCAGATGTGTAAATTACTGTTCATGGTAATTTGAAAACAAATGCCGGTGTCGGACATACACAAACACACCGAACACACACACACACACACACACACACACACACACACACACACACACACACACACACACACACACACACACACACACACACACATACACACAGAGCAGAGCTGAGCAGAGCACAACACACACGTCATGCGCCTTGTGGCATTGACACAGCTAAGGTGATAAATAGTCTTTGTTTTCATATAATATCAGTTTTAATTCAATCAGCAAAAAATCTTTTCATTTAATAATTCCACAGTTGTACTGTGTCCATTCAATAATATTTAAGGTCATCTTAATTTAGATTGATGTTATATGACTTCAGCAGATGACACCCTGCTTTTATTTCTGGTCCTGAAAATATTTTGAAGTAGAATATTTTATTCATATTTTTTAAGATTAAAGTTTAACAACACATGAAAATCACATATGGATGAAACATTAGTGATAAATAGAGAGCTTTGTGGTTTACCATGATGTTCATACTATATATATTGGAACCAATTTGTATTAACAAAGATACAACTAGAATGATTCCAGAAGTATAACCAAACCAAAAGATCATTAAAAAGTAATATGGGAAATATTGACTTGGTAATGTTTTGACTTTTGTGAATGAATGTGAATAAGGTTACTTTTATATATAATATCTCAGAGAAAGGGAATCAAAACACATTTTATAATACACACATTCATCTTTATTGTTTTAAAATGTTGAAACCATCGGCACAAGCAGAAACAGGTTGATGTTGAAACATGTCCTGAGAGCCAGAGAGCAGACTGAGAGCAGTGTGAGAGAGAAAGCAGAGTCCCAGTGAGTCAGCTCAGGACTGGGAACACTGGTCTCTCCTCAGTGTCTCTGAGAGCGGAGTCTGGGAGCCCTGGGTGGCCTCACAGGTCACAGAGACCACCTTGCTCCACTGGTCTGCAGGGAGCCTCAGGGTGCTGCTCCAGCTGTAGTGGGCGTCCTTCTCCAGCACCCCGGGGCTCCTGCTCTCCTCCCAGCTGCTGCTGCTGCTGCTGCTGTCCACCTTCCAGGCCAGACTCCAGTCTGAGGGGAAGCCCTTGTTGGCCAGGCACATGAGCGTGGCCTTCCCCTGCTGCAGCTCTTCTGTGGAGGGGGGCAGCACCGTCAGGGTGGGACGGACATCACCTAGGAGACACCAATCAGATTAGAGGACAGGGAGCACACAGCTGTCAATCAACCAGCAGACACTGGGACACCTTTACTGTGAGAGCGTTTCTCCTTTAAGGAGTTTCTGTCAGATGTTGGTTCTGCTCCATCAGTCTCTCACTCACACATTGTTTCACTTCCCTTTAAGAAGCCTCTCATGCAGATCAGCACAGAGACACTTCATACAGAGTCACCTGAATATGTCAGACTACAATAGAAATAAAGTACAACATTAGGACAATTTTAAGTAGTAGTTATCAAAATCATCCAAAACCTGAACTCTACAAACCATTATTAAATTATTTAGTGGATAAATGAACAAATACAGGAAACAGAGCAATCAACTGAGCTTAATGTGAATCTCAATCACTACCCAGTTTTACAAACTTTAAAATAATGTCTGAAAGAATTCAACACATTTTTTAATATCCATCGTTATCTTTACTCCGTTCAACTGTATTTAAAAACTGTATCCGTAATTTATTTGAGAACAGAGAGGAGAACCGAGATAGACAATTCAAAATAAGTTAATGAAAAATTAGCAGTTTCATCATTTCACATTTGAAGCTGTTTAAATGACAGCATGTTGGGAATGTATAAAGACATTTCAAGAAAAGCTGCTCTGACTTAGGCTCAATGATGAAGAGAAATAAAGACATGAATACTAATACTCTAAACATTACAATTAAAATACTATAAATCTATCTCTCAAACACTCTAACACAGAATTTAAAACGTCTCTTAACATCATATTTAGTTTTTGTGCAGAAACTTACTTCCAACATCCAGTCTGGTTCCTCCACCAAAAGTCCACCACAGTGATACAAAGTCATTGAGCCGCCGTACAAAAACCTCTCACTGTAGAGAGACACGGCTCTCTGACTTTGACTCACTGAACTAAACCTACCAGCCCTCCAGATGCTACTTCACCATTAAAGGTGGAAATAATGAATTATTCTGTGTTCAATGTTTCATAAAAACATTTAAAGGTCTTTTGCTGGAGTAAAGTTAGCCTCTTAGTTCAGAATATTTGATAAGTATGTATACAATGACATGGAGAGGTAACTATTTCTCCGTACGCTGAATAATAAGTACAACAAAAGAGAAATTGCTCTTATGAATTAACACTTGACTTACTTCCAACATCCAGTCTGGTTCCTCCACCGAACGTGTACCACAGTGATACAAAGTCATTGAGCCGCCGTACAGAAACCTCTCACTGTAGAGAGACACGGCTCTCTGACTTTGACACAAACAAACTCACCAAACACATCCACAGTTTACCCAGTTTATATAATTACTGCTTCAAAGGTTTGAAGCAGATTCACACACTATGGAAAAGTATTGAATCTTTTTGTGAACTGTTGCAAAAATACTCATATTTAATGAAATGGATATTATTACGTTATTTCTTAAGAAAAACTCTCTAATCAATCGGGCAAAATGTAAATCATTGTCATTTTATAAAGGTTTATTTTAGATTGGTGTGGAGGAAGAGAGCATCGATTTGTGTGGTAGTGAATTATATGAAATTGAAAGATATTTGAGGATATAACAAGTGAGCCCTGACCCATTCCGGGCGGCAGTGCCCTTGAGCAGGGCACCGAACCCCCAAGTGCTCCCTGGCACATGTTCCTGTGCACCTATGTACTTGTAATGTGTGTGTGTATAAAAAAACAGAGTGGAAACTGAATGTTCCCCCAGGGGAGATCCATCTTCTTTATCTTCTTCTTGGTGATCAGTAATCCAGGTCCCTGTTGGAGTCAGTCAGAGCATTTCCATAGAGAGACACTTTGCATCAGCAGCACCATGCTCCAGTGCTCTGGGACACTTTATAGTCCTGAGAGTTGAGCACTGGATGACTGACAGCTGTCCTTCATGACAACAGAAGCCACAGGAATCCTCCTCATCAAAAACATGACTTTGATCTGCGTCCTCATCTGGACTCTCCTCTGCTGCTGCTTCACAGGTAAAGTCCAGAGAATCAAACTCCTCTCCTCTGTGAACATCCGTCCCTCTGAAATGAAGCGGACAAAACCATGACGCTGCTTTATGTCTTTGTCTCTGTATCCTCAGAGTCCAGAGGCCAGGTCACAGTGACTCAGTCTGGAGCAGTGAGCTCTGCTCCGGGACGCTCCGTCTCCATCACATGTAGGACCAGTCAGAATATTTATAGTAACATTTAGCCTGGTACCAACAGAGAGATGGAGGAACTCCTAAACTGCTTATACACTCTACTAGCACTCGAGTATCAGGGATTTCAGACCGTTTTACAGGCAGTGGATCAAACTCTGACTTCACTCTGACCATCAGTGGAGTCCAGACTGATGACGCAGCAGTTTACTACTGTCAGAGTTTCCATTACCCCAACAGTCAGTATGTGTTCACACAGTGAAAAAGCGTCGTACAAAAACCTCCCTCAGTCAGACTGAACAGGAACTGAGCTGACTGCTGCAGCTGGAAGCTACACTTCACTGAGGACACACACACACACACACACACACACACACACACACACACACACACACACACACACACACACACACACACACACACACACACACACACACACACACACACACACACACACACACACACACACACACACACACACGCACTTTCATCTCCATTGAGCATGTAACTTTTTTCTTTTTCAAGCAAAGACTTCTGAAATATTTCTAATAATATATTAAAAGAATGAACTCATACACACAATAGTAAAATACTAAATCTGTAAAAGCCACACTAAACTCATGCTCTCAGCTTCTTTTTGAACAGTGTTCACTTCTGTCTCACTGGAGTGACTCCCAAAGATCAAAAGTCCCACTTCAAATCAAACATCACCTTCACTTTAAAGTCTGCAGTGAGGTAAATCCAGCATGCCCTGATCATGAGACGTTTCTGACCTCCTAGTGATACAGCCCGGTAGAAGATCAGAGATAAAGGAGGCTGTCTGGCCATGTAGAGTGCTAAAACACAAGTAGGAATCTGAATGGCAACTTAAATACAATTTGTTTTGAAATAACTCTGTGCCCAAATAAAGCACAAACTAAAATAACTGGAGAAATGTTCAAGTCCACAGGAATTGTCCAACTCAAAAAACAATCTTTTAAAAGCGGCTGAATAACCCGGTAAACAGAGCAAATCCAATGTCATTGACATAAAGGCAAACATTTAATGGAAAGTAAGCACTGCCCTGCAAAGAGATCACAAAGATCCAAAAAAATGATTGACTCACTCGCAGTCAAATTGAGGAAACCCCACATGAAGAGCTGGATGCTTCCCAAATTCCCTCTGACAAGCTGCCAGGCTCCCCTCCTCCTCTTCCTCCACCTTCCTCCACACACAAAAATACTTTCCAAAGGCCCAATTCCAAACCACACCCTACCCACTCCCACTCTGTGACTGAGTGAACTCTGTCTGTAGTCAAAGCCACAGATACAGTAAATGAGGGTCCCTTCCTTCAGGAGGAGGGGGTAAATACAGCAGCACGCTTTGGGACGAACTCCTCTCATTCCGGAAGAAACAGCAAATGAAACAACGGTTTGAAATCAGCATCTCTTGGACAAAAAATAATAAGGCAAGGCAAGTTTATTTATATTAGCACTTTTCAGCACGTGACAATTCAAAGTGCTTTACAAAATAAATTCAAAGACATTTTAAGAATAAATACAGTAAAAACACATTATATAATGGCATTTTACAACAGGCATTAAAAAGCAAAGATAATCAAATAAACACAACAGGTATACAATACATGTTTAGATGGCATACTGCAGTGCGAATATGAACAGCTCAATTAAAAGCAGCAGCAAAAAGATATGTTTTCAGTCTGGATTTGAAAATAGTAAGAGTTTCTGCAGACGTGCAATCTGGTGCACTTTGAGCACCCAATTACTAGAGACTGATCTATAGGGGTACAACTCTAAACACCCAAATGAAAAAGATCGGTTTGCATTTTATTAATAAAATAAGTATGTGAACACCAATAACATACCACAGCCAATAACAAATAAATGTTCAAACTTATTTCATTTTTGCTGGTTCATTTATATCTTATTTTACCAGTTAACATTTATTTATTTATTTATGCATATTTTTTAATCTCTCCAGTTTTAAAGGATATTGTTGGTTTACTGTCCTATAGTATACATTGGAATGATTTCAAACCTGTTTTTATTTATCCTAATAATTATAAAGGAGTGCCTTGGAAATATTTGTTTACATAAATTGTGATCAAACCGTTTGAGACCCACTGAGATAACTTAGACTAAAGTGAACTATCTAAACACTCAGAGTCCTTTACCTCACTGAGCCTCTCAGTCTGACAGGAGAACTCTCCCTCCACATTATTGTAGAATCTCTCCTCTCTCTCTCTCTCTCTCTCTCTCTCTCTCTCTCTCTCTCTCTCTCTCTCTCTCTCTCTATAACCGGGGTGAAAAGGGTGTTATCTTTACTTAATTACGAATGTTGTTACATCAAGGCTGAAAATTCGTTTTTTTTGTATTATATTTGTATTTAATCTTGTGGAAGTGCAGATCCCCTGTCCTCCACCAGGGGTGCTGCAGCGCCCTCAGCACCCCTACTTCCCACGGCCCTGACAGCCTTATTAGGCCCATATTGAGCAGAGCATATTAAGACCCAAACTCATGTTCAACAACTTCCTTACTTGCAATAAATAAGCACTAATTAGAGGGTTATTGAGGAAAAACTCTCAACTAATGGCTTATTACTTGTAGAATATGGTCATGCAGAATAAGGCATTAATAAGTGTTTTATAATGACTAATAAAGAGC
The DNA here is from genome assembly GCA_031216635.1 of Dissostichus eleginoides. NCBI lineage: Eukaryota > Metazoa > Chordata > Actinopteri > Perciformes > Nototheniidae > Dissostichus > Dissostichus eleginoides. Next base: position 4,059,910 of record CM062273.1, read on the forward strand.
CACTATACTGCTAATATGCATGTTAATTAACAACTAGTTGATGGTTAATTTGTGTACCTTAATATAAAGAGTTACCGAAATATTTGTATGAATGTGTGTTGTATTAGCTGTATTTGATTTATTTACACAATGATGTGATTTTTTCACGATAAATACAATTGTATTTATTTTAAAATGTGTTTTCATACAATCATACGTAATGGGATTCATGTGGATTCATTCTTGTGAGCAATGATAAGTTTCAATATACGTTTATATTTCAATTCCAACCTAATGAATAATATATTTGTCACTGTTGTCCAGGTTCATAAAGCATAAAGCAACACCATAAAACCACTCTTCATGAACTCGGTGACGGTTCCCTCAGAGGTCATGGAGTAGTGGTTAGGAAAAGACGATAGGAGCTGATTTTTGGACAATTCGACTGCAACCCAAAAATCACAATGTTTCTATTCTGCTAAAAAGCAGCAGGAGACAGAGACTGTAGTACGCTCACTTTCTTTGGTGGAGTTGTACTGTGTGCATTAAATAATATTTAAGATCAATCTCAATTAAGATTCATGTTAAATAACTTGATGACGAGGATATCCTGCTTTTTATTTCTTATCCTGGATTTCTTATTCTAACTCAGATGTTTTTATCAGATGTTCAGAATATATTCAAGGTAAAGGTTAATAACAAATGAACATTTACTTTAACATCAGTGATGAGAGAGCTGTGTGGTTTACCATTGAAATGTTGATACTAATGTTATTGGTACAAATCTTTTTTAACAAAAATAAAACTAGGAGGAATCCAGAAGTATATCCAAACCCTTAAGACCATTAAAAAGTAATATGTGAAATATTGACTTGTTAATGTTGTGACTTTTGTGAATGAATGTGAATAAGGTTCCTTTTATATATAATATCTCAGAGAAAGGGAATCAAAACACATTTTATAATACACACATTCATCTTTATTGTTTTAAAATGTTGAAACCATCGACACAAGCAGAAACAGGTTGATGTTGAAACATGTCCTGAGAGCCAGAGAGCAGACTGAGAGCAGTGTGAGAGAGAAAGCAGAGTCCCAGTGAGTCAGCTCAGGACTGGGAACACTGGTCTCTCCTCAGTGTCTCTGAGAGCGGAGTCTGGGAGCCCTGGGTGGCCTCACAGGTCACAGAGACCACCTTGCTCCACTGGTCTGCAGGGAGCCTCAGGGTGCTGCTCCAGCTGTAGTGGGCGTCCTTCTCCAGCACCCCGGGGCTCCTGCTCTCCTCCCAGCTGCTGCTGCTGCTGCTGCTGCTGCCGTCCACCTTCCAGGCCAGACTCCAGTCTGAGGGGAAGCCCTTGTTGGCCAGGCACATGAGCGTGGCCTTCCCCTGCTGCAGCTCTTCTGTGGAGGGGGGCAGCACCGTCAGGGTGGGACGGACATCACCTAGGAGACACCAATCAGATTAGAGGACAGGGAGCACACAGCTGTCAATCAACCAGCAGACACTGGGACACCTTTACTGTGAGAGCGTTCTCCTTTAAGGAGTTTCTGTCAGATGTTGGTTCTGCTCCATCAGTCTCTCACTCACACATTGTTTCACTTCCCTTTAAGAAGCCTCTCATGCAGATCAGCACAGAGACACTTCTACAGAGTCACCTGGAATATGTCAGACTACAATAGAAATTAAAAAATATTTTAAGTAGTAGTTATCAAAATCATCCAAAACCTGAACTCTACAAACCATTATTAAATTATTAGTGGATAAATGAACAAATGCAGGAAACAGAGCAATCAACTGAGCTTAATGTGAATCTCAATCACTACCCAGTTACAAACTATAAAATAATGTCTGAAAGAATTCAACACATTTTTTAATATCTGTTATCTTTACTCTGTTCAACTGTATTTAAAAACTGTATCCGTAATTTATTTGAGAACAGAGAGGAGAACCGAGATAGACAATTCAAAATAAGTTAATGAAAAATTAGCAGTTTCATCATTTCACATTTGAAGCTGTTTAAATGACAGCATGTTGGGAATGTAAAGACATTTCAAGAAAAGCTGCTCTGACTTAGGCTCAATGATGAAGAGAAATAAAGACATGAATACTAATACTATCTAAACATTACAATTAAAAACTATAAATCTATCTCTCAAACACTCTAACAAGAATTTAAAACGTCTCTTAACATCATATTTAGTTTTTGTGCAGAAACTTACTTCCAACATCCAGTCTGGTTCCTCCACCAAAAGTCACCACAGTGATACAAAGTCATTGAGCCGCCGTACAAAAACCTCTCACTGTAGAGAGACACGGCTCTCTGACTTTGACTCACTGAACTAAACCTACCAGCCCTCCAGATGCTACTTCACCATTAAAGGTGGAAATAATGAATTATTCTGTGTTCAATGTTTCATAAAAACATTTAAAGGTCTTTTGCTGGAGTAAAGTTAGCCTCTTAGTTCAGAATATTTGATAAGTATGTATACAATGACATGGAGAGGTAACTATTTCTCCGTACGCTGAAAATAAGTACAACAAAAGAGAAATTGCTCTTATGAATTAACACTTGACTTACTTCCAACATCCAGTCTGGTTCCTCCACCGAACGTGTACCACAGTGATACAAAGTCATTGAGCCGCCGTACAAAAACCTCTCACTGTAGAGAGACACGGCTCTCTGACTTTGACACAAACAAACTCACCAAACACATCGACAGTTTACCCAGTTTATATAATTACTGCTTCAAATGTTTGAAGCAGATTCACACACTATGGAAAAGTATTGATTCTTTTTGTGTGAACTGTTGCAAAAATACTCATATTTAATGAAGTAGATATTATTACGTTATTTCTTAAGAAAAACTCTCTAATCAATCGGGCAAAATGTAAATGATTGTCATTTTATAAAGGTTTATTTTAGATTGGTGTGGAGGAAGAGAGCATTGATTTGTGTGGTAGTGAATTATATGAAATTGAAAGATATTTGAGGATATAACAAGTGAGCGCTGACCCATTCCGGGCGGCAGTGCCCTTGAGCAGGGCACCGAACCCCCAAGTGCTCCCTGGCACATGTTCCTGTGCACCTATGTACTTGTAATGTGTGTGTGTATAAAAAAACAGAGTGGAAACTGAATGTTCCCCCAGGGGAGATCCATCTTCTTTATCTTCTTCTTGGTGATCAGTAATCCAGGTCCCTGTTGGAGTCAGTCAGAGCATTTCCATAGAGAGACACTTTGCATCAGCAGCACCATGCTCCAGTGCTCTGGGACACTTTATAGTCCTGAGAGTTGAGCACTGGATGACTGACAGCTGTCCTCCATGACAACAGAAGCCACAGGAATCCTCCTCATCAAAAACATGACTTTGATCTGCGTCCTCATCTGGACTCTCCTCTGCTGCTGCTTCACAGGTAAAGTCCAGAGAATCAAACTCCTCTCCTCTGTGAACATCCGTCCCTCTGAAATGAAGCGGACAAAACCATGACGCTGCTTTATGTCTTTGTCTCTGTATCCTCAGAGTCCAGAGGCCAGGTCACAGTGACTCAGTCTGGAGCAGTGAGCTCTGCTCCGGGACGCTCCGTTTCCATCACATGTAGGACCAGTCAGAATGTTTATAATGGGAAGAATTTAGCCTGGTACCAACAGAGAGATGGAGGAACTCCTAAACTGCTCATTTATTATACTAGCATCGAGTATCAGGGATTTCAAACCGTTTTACAGGCAGTGGATCAAACTCTGACTTCACTCTGACCATCAGTGGAGTCCAGACTGATGACGCAGGAGTTTACTACTGTCAGAGTGAACATAGCATCAACAGTCAGTGGGTGTTCACACAGTGAAAAAGCGTCGTACAAAAACCTCCCTCAGTCAGACTGAACAGGAACTGAGCTGAATGCTGCAGCTGGAAGCTACACTTCACTGAGGACACACACACACACACACACACACAACACACACACACACACACACACACACACACACATGAAATGTCCATCATCTCCATTAAGCGTGTAACTTTCTTCTTTTTCAAGCAAAGCATTCTGAAATACTTCTCAAGAGAATATAAAGAGAATGAACTCATACACACCACAGGAACATTGTAAATCTACATCTATAAAAGCCACACTAAACTCATGGGTGCTCAGCTTCCTTTTGAACAGTGTTCACTTCTGTCTAACTGGAGTGACTCCCAAAGACCAAAAGTCCCAACTTCAAATAAAAAATTCTTGTTTTGAAAAAACTCTGTCCCCAACTGTTGCACAAACAAACAACAGTCCGTGACTCTGAACAACGTGGTTAAACGTGATTGGCTAGTCAGATTGATATTGGCATATTCAGCCATGCAGTGGGGTGGTTGGTGAACTACCTCTCTGAAAGGTCCCAATGTGTTCACTTTGATGGGCTGTCTTCTGAGTGGTTAAACATTACTAATGGTGTACCACAAGGTTCTGTTTTAGGTCCACTTTTATTTTCCATCTACATCAATAGTTTAGGTGAAAATGTCGATGGAGCAACCTTACATTTTTATGCGGACGATACCGTGATGTACTGTGCAGGTCCCTCCATTAAGGAGGCTGTTGTTGAATTGCAAGCTGTTTTAACATTATTCAGACTCAGCTCTCTGAACTAAAGCTTCTTTTAAATGTTGATAAAACCAAGGTAATGCTCTTTTCAAAAGCCAAAAAGACACCGGAGACTGCTTTGGATATTGTAACTACGCAAGGAATAATACTTGAAGTGGTTACCTGTTACAAATACCTTGGTATCTGGCTTGATGATTGTCTCTCTTTTAAACTTCAGGTCAATAACCTGCTTAAAAAGCTGAGGGTGAAGCTAGGTTTCTTTTTCAGAATCAAGTCCTGTTTCTCATTTGAAGCCAGGAAAAGGCTCTGTGACCTTTTTACCTGTGCTGGACTACGGTGATCTGGTCTATATGAATGCACCTGCCCATTGCCTGAACAAGTTAGATGCCGCCTATCACAGTGCACTGAGATTTGTCATTCATTGTAAAGCACTTACACATCACTGTACACTGTATACCAGAGCAGGTTTGCCATCACTTACTGTACGGAGGCTCAGTCATTGGTACACGTTTATTTATAAAGCTATGTTGGGTAAACTCCCGTATTATATCTGCTCTCTAATAACACAGAGAGTTGCAAGCAGCTATTGTCTGAGATCGCATGATGTAGTCTTGTTAGATGTGCCAAGAGCAATACAAGGACTGTCTTACGTAAGACAGCTTTTATGTGCGCAGCTCCACTTGCTTGGAACAGTCTACAGCTAAAATTGAAAATGAGCAATTTCATTCCTCTGCATGTTTTTAAAGCTAGTCTAAGTGAAATGCTCTTTGAAACTATGGGTATTTGTAAATGTCGATAAGTATGTAAATGTAGCCTGTAAATATGTTGTATGATGTCCTTTATGTTTTATGTTTCATGTGGAACCTATTTGCTGCAGGTCTCCCTTGAAAAAGAGATCTATGATCTCAAGGGACCAATCTGGTTAAATAAAGGTTTGAAATGAAATGAAAAAATAACTGGAGAAATGTTCAAGTCCACAGGAACTGTCAAACTCAAAAAAGGTCTTTTAAAAGCGTGTGAATAATCCAGTACACAGAGTAAGTACCTGGGACTGCACTTAGACAACGGACTGAAGTGGAAGATCAACACTGACGTTGTGTACAAGAAGGGGAGGAGCCGACTCTATTTTCTGAGGAAGCTGCGATCCTTCCACGTGTGCAGCAAGATGCTGGAGATCTTCTACTAGTCTGTTGTGGCCAGTGCACTCTTCTTTGCTGCGGTCTGCTGGGGGGGGGGGGCAGCATCAGAGCCGGTGGCACCAGCAGACTCAATAAACTGATCAGGAAAGCTGGCTCTATCGTCGGTGTGAAACTGGACGGTTCTGAAGCTGTGGTGGAGAGGAGGACCCTTAACAAAATGTTGTCCATCTTGGATAACCCCGCCCACCCTCTCCACCTGCAGCTGGACAGGCAGGAGCTCCTTCTCCAACCGACTGCTCCGCTGTCACACAGAGAGGGAAAGGAAACCATTCCTGCCTTCTGCAGTAACACTTTTCAACACCTCACCTCTGGCTGCAGAGAACTCACTGCTGCATAGTTGAGCTCTCCTTCCTGATAACAATTTGCAATTTTCTGAATATTTGTAAATGGTATGCTCCCATATGTATATACAGTATAGTATAAGCCTATTTTCCTAGTTTGACCTTTTTAAAGAACATTTTAATTATCCACAATGTTTCATATTGTCTATATTGGATATATTTTTATTCATTTTCATTTCATTTTTAATTGTTAACTCTATTCCACTTTTTAAGTATTTGTATTTTAATGTTGAAAACAATGGTCCTGTAACAAAATGATTTCCCACATTGGGATTAATAAAGTATCTATGTATCTTAATCCAATGTCAGTGACATAAATGCACCAAGAGATCACAAAGATCCAAAAAGGATTTGACTCCCCAGCAGTCGAGGAGGGAGAATGATTCGGCTCTGGCTGGACTTTCTGCTCCGTCTTTATCGTCCTCAGATTCCACTGGTCTCAATTTTCTACAGCGAGTCGAGGAAACACCACATAAAGAGCTGAGTGCTTCCTGAATTCCCTTGACAAGCTGCCATGCTTCCCCCTCCTCTATCTCACCAAAAGCATCTGAAAACTGAAATACTAGAGCTTTAGGAAGAAAGATCAGAGTCTCAAGCCTCTTCTCAGAGTAACACCGCTGTAAAAGCATTCGATTAAATCCATCAAGATAATCAGGATGTACTGTTATATGTGACAAAGAAACATATGAGCCATTTCATTCTTATAAAAGGCTTCCACACAACTAAGGTGCTAAATAGGTCCTTGTTTCATATAATATCAGTTTTGAATCAATCAGCAACAAATCGTTTAATTGATTGATTCTGCAAACAGACAGCAGAGACAGAGACTGTGGTACCCTCTCTCTGGTCTCAAGTTCTTTGGTGGAGCTTTACTGTGTCCATTAAATAATATTTAAGGTCAATCTCAATTTAGATTCTTGTTATATAACTTTATGCAGATGATATCCTGCTTTTTATTTCTTATCCTGGATTTCTTATTCTAATTAAGAATTTTTGATTAAAGTAAAGTTTAACAACACACGAACATCACACATGGATTTACTTAAACAGCAGTGATAAAAGAGAGCTGTGTGGTTTACCATTGAAATGTTGATACTATTGTTATTGGTACAAATCTTGATTAACAAAAATAAAACTAGGAGGAATCCAGAAGTATATCCAAACCCTTAAGACCATTAAAAAGTAAAATGTGAAATATTGACTTGTTAATGTTGTGACTTTTGTGAATGAATGTGAATAAGGTTCCTTTTATATATAATATCTCAGAGAAAGGGAATCAAAATACATTTTATAATACACACATTCATCTTTATTGTTTTAAAATGTTGAAACCATCGGCACAAGCAGAAACAGGTTGATGTTGAAACATGTCCTGAGAGCCAGAGAGCAGACTGAGAGCAGTGTGAGAGAGAAAGCAGGGTCCCAGTAAGTCAGCTCAGGACTGGGAACACTGGTCTCTCCTCAGTGTCTCTGAGAGCGGAGTCTGGGAGCCCTGGGTGGCCTCACAGGTCACAGAGACCACCTTCCTCCACTGGTCTGCAGGGAGCCTCAGGGTGCGGCTCCAGCTGTAGTGGGCGTCCTTCTCCAGCACCCCGGGGCTCCTGCTCTCCTCCCAGCTGCTGCTGCTGCTGCTGCTGCTGCCGTCCACCTTCCAGGCCAGACTCCAGTCTGAGGGGAAGCCCTTGTTGGCCAGGCACATGAGCGTGGCCTTCCCCTGCTGCAGCTCTTCTGTGGAGGGGGGCAGCACCGTCAGGGTGGGACGGACATCACCTAGGAGACACCAATCAGATTAGAGGACAGGGAGCACACAGCTGTCAATCAACCAGCAGACACTGGGACACCTTTACTGTGAGAGCGTTTCTCCTTTAAGGAGTTTCTGTCAGATGTTGGTTCTGCTCCATCAGTCTCTCACTCACACATTGTTTCACTTCCCTTTAAGAAGCCTCTCATGCAGATCAGCACAGAGACACTTCATACGTTATTTCTTAAGAAAAACTCTCTAATCAATCGGGCAAAATGTAAATCATTGTCATTTTATAAAGGTTTATTTTAGATTGGTGTGGAGGAAGAGAGCATCGATTTGTGTGGTAGTGAATTATATGAAATTGAAAAATATTGAGGATATAACAAGTGAGCCCTGACCCATTCCGGGCGGCAGTGCCCTTGAGCAGGGCACCGAACCCCAAGTGATCCCTGGCACATGTTCCTGTGCACCTATGTACTTGTAATGTGTGTGTGTATAAAAAAACAGAGTGGAAACTGAATGTTCCCCCAGGGGAGATCCATCTTCTTTATCTTCTTCGGTGATCAGTAATCCAGGTCCCTGTTGGAGTCAGTCAGAGCATTTCCATAGAGAGACACTTTGCATCAGCAGCACCATGCTCCAGTGCTCTGGGACACTTTATAGTCCTGAGAGTTGAGCACTGGATGACTGACAGCTGTCCTTCATGACAACAGAAGCCACAGGAATCCTCCTCATCAAAAACATGACTTTGATCTGCGTCCTCATCTGGACTCTCCTCTGCTGCTGCTTCACAGGTAAAGTCCAGAGAATCAAACTCCTCTCCTCTGTGAACATCCGTCCCTCTGAAATGAAGCGGACAAAACCATGACGCTGCTTTATGTCTTTGTCTTTGTATCCTCAGAGTCCAGAGGCCAGGTCACAGTGACTCAGTCTGGAGCAGTGAGCTCTGCTCCGGGACGCTCCGTCTCCATCACATGTACGACCAGTCCGAAGGTTCATGGTGGGACATATTTAGCCTGGTACCAACAGAGAGATGGAGGAACTCCTAAACTGCTTATGCACACTACTAGCACTCGAGTATCAGGGATTTCAGACCGTTTTACAGGCAGTGGATCAAACTCTGACTTCACTCTGACCATCAGTGGAGTCCAGACTGATGACGCAGCAGTTTACTACTGTCAGAGTTGGCATGTCATCAACAGTCAGTATGTGTTCACACAGTGAAAAAGCGTCGTACAAAAACCTCCCTCAGTCAGACTGAACAGGAACTGAGCTGACTGCTGCAGCTGGAAGCTACACTTCACTGAGGACACACACACACACACACACACACACACACACACACACACACACACACACAACAAAATATTGTTATAAAACAAAACCTGAAGACGGTCAAGAAAAGAGTTTTCTCCGCCTTCACTTGACGATTCCTCTCAAATGATTGCTTCTACTGCAGACTTGTTACATCCTGTCAAGAGCTAAGGCCTCAAACAAGCTTCTGGAAGCGACTTTGAGCATGGAAAATGTGAGATTTGATCGCTTTGAAAATCTGCACATTTTTCAATGTCATTTACCTTCGAAGCTTTCAGAGGCCTGAAAGTTAACCGATGTTTCCTCCAAACATTTACTGTACTGATTCACACCATTAAACACAGTTAGCATTAGACTCAGGTAACCTACTGGACCGACTCAATGAAAATACTCATTCAAGATAAATGGATAACATTTAAATTAGGCCACTGCCTTGCTAACAATTCTGTTTTAGCTAGCTACCATTCTTATGAAACATCTAACAAATGATGGATGTTCCCTATGTAGACCTATATCCCAAAGCACCCAGCTAAAATGCATTAATATTGTGAGTATTGTTAATTAAAGGTAACTTTAACGTACTTTTACTTAGTAAATCATTTCCAGAAGATATGTGACATTATGTTTTTGTAGAGTATGTGAATATGTGTGCAATATTTAATTTGTAATATGAACATGATGTACAATATAAGCGTCACAGTATTCCCTGACATGAGGGCCAACAGGTGGGTTTGTTTCCTGACCCTTCTGAAAGAGCTTTTTAGACTTTTAGTCTTTCAATATTGTGCTTACATGGTGCATATTTCCAAATGAATGTTGTTAATCAGGATACCACAATAAATCCAGTGCAGGTAAAGGTCCAGCACACGTTTCCTACAATGACAGGCCTCCAGCCTCCAGCCTCCACCTGCAGCCTCCGTCAGCAAACCTCTATCCTGTTGACACGTGGAGATCTCAGTGAAACAGCAAGGACCAGAACTAACATGTAAATATAATGCTTCAGTTTACATGCAGAAACACAGCAGTGTAATGATAACATGCCAACACTGATTAAAACATGTTGCTTTATTGTCTTCTTCTCCTCTCAGGTATACACATAGGTGTTGTGAAAGACAGAGCAAACACACATCAACTGAAACCTGACTGACTGTGATGCTAAACTTCATCCACCAGAAGGAGCTCCTCTTCCTCCTTTGAACGCAAGGTGGTGTTAATAAGGCTGATGTATGGAAGTATGATATATGTGTTAGTGCTATCTCAGTTAATCGTATCAAGCCTGTGGAAGTCATTCAATAAAAACTGTTGTATATCTGTGTGGTGAAAACAAAACAAAAATAAAACTAGGAGGAATCCAGAAGTATATCCAAACCCTAAAGAGCATTAAAAAGTAATATGTGAAATATTGACTTGTTAATGTTGTGACTTTTGTGAATGAATGTGAATAAGGTTCCTTTTATATATAATATCTCAGAGAAAGGGAATCAAAACACATTTTATAATACACACATTCATCTTTATTGTTTTAAAATGTTGAAACCATCGACACAAGCAGAAACAGGTTGATGTTGAAACATGTCCTGAGAGCCAGAGAGCAGACTGAGAGCAGTGTGAGAGAGAAAGCAGAGTCCCAGTGAGTCAGCTCAGGACTGGGAACACTGGTCTCTCCTCAGTGTCTCTGAGAGCGGAGTCTGGGAGCCCTGGGTGGCCTCACAGGTCACAGAGACCACCTTGCTCCACTGGTCTGCAGGGAGCCTCAGGGTGCTGCTCCAGCTGTAGTGGGCGTCCTTCTCCAGCACCCCGGGGCTCCTGCTCTCCTCCCAGCTGCTGCTGCTGCTGCTGCTGCTGCCGTCCACCTTCCAGGCCAGACTCCAGTCTGAGGGGAAGCCCTTGTTGGCCAGGCACATGAGCGTGGCCGTCCCCTGCTGCAGCTCTTCTGTGGAGGGGGGCAGCACCGTCAGGGTGGGACGGACATCACCTAGGAGACAGCAATCAGATTAGAGGACAGGGAGCACACAGCTGCCAATCAACCAGCAGACACTGGGACACCTTTACTGTGAGAGCGTTTCTCCTTTAAGGAGATTCTGTCAGATGTTGGTTCTGCTCCATCAGTCTCTCACTCACACATTGTTTCACTTCCCTTTAAGAAGCCTCTCATGCAGATCAGCACAGAGACACTTCATACAGAGTCACCTGAAATATGTCAGACTACAATAGAAATAAAGTACAACATTAGGACACATTTTAAGTAGTAGTTATCAAAATCATCCAAAACCTGAACTCTACAAACCATTATTCAATTATTTAGTGGATAAATGAACAAATACAGGAAACAGAGCAATCAACTGAGCTTAATGTGAATCTCAATCACTACCCAGTTTTCAAACTATAAAATAATGTCTGCAAGAATTCAACACATTTTTTAATATCCGTAGTTATCTTTACTCCGTTCAACTGTATTTAAAAACTGTATCCGTAATTTATTTGAGAACAGAGAGGAGAACCGAGATAGACAATTCAAAATAAGTTAATGATAAATTAGCAGTTTCATCATTTCACATTTGAAGCTGTTTAAATGACAGCATGTTGGGAATGTATCAAGACATTTCAAGAAAAGCTGCTCTGACTTAGGCTCAATGATGAAGAGAAATAAAGACATGAATACTAATACTATCTAAACATTACAATTAAAATACTATAAATCTATCTCTCAAACACTCTAACACAGAATTTAAAACGTCTCTTAACAACATATTTAGTTTTTGTGCAGGAACTTACTTCCAACATCCAGTCTGGTTCCTCCACCAAAAGTCCACCACAGTGATACAAAGTCATTGAGCCGCCGTACAAAAACCTCTCACTGTAGAGAGACACAGCTCTCTGACTTTGACTCACTGAACTAAACCTACCAGCCCTCCAGATGCTACTTCACCATTAAAGGTGGAAATAATGAATTATTCTGTGTTCAATGTTTCATAAAAACATTTAAAGGTCTTTTGCTGGAGTAAAGTTAGCCTCTTAGTTCAGAATATTTGATAAGTATGTATACAATGACATGGAGAGGTAACTATTTCTCCGTACGCTGAATAATAAGTACAACAAAAGAGAAATTGCTCTTATGAATTAACATTGACTTACTTCCAACATCCAGTCTGGTTCCTCCACCGAACGTGTACCACAGTGATACAAAGTCATTGAGCCGCCGTACAGAAACCTCTCACTGTAGAGAGACACGGCTCTCTGACTTTGACACAAACAAACTCACCAAACACATCCACAGTTTACCCAGTTTATATAATTACTGCTTCAAAGGTTTGAAGCAGATTCACACACTATGGAAAAGTATCTACTGTTTCTCTATTGAACCTTTTAAACATTTGAAACAAATATCTACTTATCTCTTCAGTTTTAAATGAAGATTCTTCTTTTGAAAACGAATTGTTCACAAAATATGTTTAGTTTCATGATTTTATCAACTTTTAAACATCAAAGTAATTGATTACTTAAATGAAACAATGGACGTCTAATACAAGCTATACATGTTATACTTCCAAATGTGAATCATTTCCATGAATACATGTTTGCTTTTCCATCAGGATCAATAATAAATCTCCATTTTGTTTTTCCTAGGTGGTATTGATTATTTGGAGTTATGAATTTGAGCTTTTTAATAAAATGAACTACAAGAAAATGTGTCCATTGAACTTAAAGCCTCATACAAGTGAGCGCTGACCCATTCCTGATCAATCCTCTGACAGAGAGATGGATCCATTGATAAGAAGCATCATCAGAGTAATCCAGGTCACTGTTGGAGTCAGTCAGAGCATTTCCATAGAGAGACACTTTGCATCAGCAGCACCATGCTCCAGTGCTCTGGGACACTTTATAGTCCTGAGAGTTGAGCACTGGATGACTGACAGCTGTCCTTCATGACAACAGAAGCCACAGGAATCCTCCTCATCAAAAACATGACTTTGATCTGCGTCCTCATCTGGACTCTCCTCTGCTGCTGCTTCACAGGTAAAGTCCAGAGAATCAAACTCCTCTCCTCTGTGAACATCCGTCCCTCTGAAATGAAGCGGACAAAACCATGACGCTGCTTTATGTCTTTGTCTCTGTATCCTCAGAGTCCAGAGGCCAGGTCACAGTGACTCAGTCTGGAGCAGTGAGCTCTGCTCCGGGACGCTCCGTCTCCATCACATGTAGGACCAGTCCGAACGTTCGTAATGGGAACATTTTAGCCTGGTACCAACAGAGAGATGGAGGAACTCCTAAACTGCTTGTGCACACTACTAGCACTCGAGTATCAGGGATTTCAGACCGTTTTACAGGCAGTGGATCAAACTCTGACTTCACTCTGACCATCAGTGGAGTCCAGACTGATGACGCAGCAGTTTACTACTGTCAGAGTTACCATTACATCAACAGTCAGTTGGTGTTCACACAGTGAAAAAGCGTCGTACAAAAACCTCCCTCAGTCAGACTGAACAGGAACTGAGCTGAATGCTGCAGCTGGAAGCTACACTTCACTGAGGACACACACACACACACACACACACACACACACACACACACACACACACACACACACACACACACACACACACACCAGTGTTAATTTTGGCAGCTGTTTTTGATTTAGTCTTAGTCTTAAGACGAAAATGGTTATTAGTTTTAGTCACATTTTAGTCATTTCTATCCCTTCAAAGTTTTAGTCAAGTTTTAGTCGATGAAAAATTACATTTTAGTCAACTTTTTGTCAAAATGTTTTTATTTCTTTAAAACCAATTCACTTAGGCAAATACAGGTTTCTGAAATCGGAATCAATGGAACAAATGTTGAGGTACTTGTACTTTACTGGAGTATTTAAATGTTTTGCTACTGTGTACTTCTACTCCACTACATTCAGAGCTACATGGTGTAGTTTTACTCCACTACATGTATTTAATACCTTTAGTTCCTTTACAGATCTGGATGAATGATGTGAAATATAATCAAGTGTTAAATCAGACTTTAGTTCCACCTGGCGTAAATTCACAAGCTACCCTGCAGTATACAATGTCATTCAAACTAGCTGCACCTTTACCAGCTTTGAGAACACTTTAATGATCAATCATTATAAAAATATCATATATATTATTCTGAAATGGACCAATCTGCACAATGACTACTTTTACTGTCGCTACTTTAACTATATTTTGATGATCATACTTTTATTTGACCTACACTTTGGTCTTTTTTTACTTAACTACAAGATCTGAGTACGCCTACTTCTCCCACCTCTGCACACCTGATGTGATAACGTTACTCGTAATCGGGGCAACAGAGCTACGAGTTAAGGATGTCGAAAATTGTGCATTTCTCCGACTGAATATGACGCCTTTTGGCCGGCTGTTTGGACAGACTACTCTACTCGTGTCAACGGGCTAACGCGAAAACACTATGGCAAACGAGCTTTGTCCACGTCGAGCCTTGTAGAGTGTCTCTGACTATACTTTTGAGCGCTCCGTCCCCGGCAGATCTCTGTGTGCCGCTGCAGCGTGTGTTAGGCCCCGCCCCCCGCACACAGAGAGACACAGGGAGATCGGTCTTCTGGAGTGAAGAGAGCGGAAATAATGATATTCCAAGTTAGAAACGTAAGATGCATTTTGACAGACAAGACGGACAATTGGGGGAAAATACCCTGCATTTTGAATGTCCGATAGTCCACCATTAACACCTTAGTCCCGTCTCGTCTCGTCAACGAAAACTAAATATACATTTCGTCAAAGTTTTCGTTATCAAGAATCTATTTTTAGTTCGTCATCGTCTCGTCTTAGTCATGTCAAAAAGGTCGTTGACGAACATTTTTCGTCGTAGTTTTCGTTAACGAAATTCACACTGACACACACACACACACACACACACTCACATACATACATACATACACACACACACACACACACACACACACACACACACACACACACACACACACACACCAGTATTACACAAAAACACCATTCACTTTATATTTTATAGAAAAATAGTTATAAATGAGAATACATTTTTATTCACTAGTCGACTGACAATGAAGTCTGTATATAAATGAAATATACTATAACAAGTCATTATGGTAATCCTGTTGAAAGAGGATATTCAACACAATTCCTAACCTTCTTATAAATTAGTGAGTTGATTCATATTCAATTCACACAGTTTAGTTTCCATTAAAAGTCAAGGCGCTACATTTGAGCTTGTGTGAGTATGTCACATCAATAATATTACATCTAGAGACCTCAATGCTTCAAGTTATCATTGATTATATTTGTTCAAGATCCAAGATGCAAAGTTTGTTGTCATAACATTTACACAACTATGGTGTAATTATGTAATGTATGAACAAGGTTCCTCAACAGTGCATTTACAAGACATACACAAATCAATAATAAAACAACTATACAAATTGAAATAGTGCAAGCTCAGGTGTTTAATAGTCTCATGGCCTGTGTGATGAAATGCCTCTGAGTCTGGTGGTTTTGTTTGGTATAAAATAGTGCAAGAGAATGTTTTGAGATGTGCAAGTGAATACAAATAAAACAGAAATAGTTCAAGAATAGTCTTTAAACAATTAAATGGAATATGATATATTAGATAAATAATTTTCAAGATGCAAACAGAAGAATGTTTATGGATGTTCTTTTAAGGGTTCAGGTGTTTAGCAGTCTTATGGCCTGTGGTGATGAAACTGTCCCTGAGTCTGGTGGTCTTAGTCCGGATGCTGCGGTACCGCCTGCCAGACGGCAGCAGACAGAACAGTTTGTGGCTGGGCTGATGGGGGTCTTTGATAATCCTGAGGGCTTTGTTCCTGAGCCGCTGGGAGTAAAGGTCCTCCATGGATGGCAGCTCCGTCCTGGTGATGTTCTGTGCAGTTTTCACCACCCTCTGTAAAGCCTTACGGTTGAGGGCGGTTCAGCTGCCGTACCAGGCCGTGATGCAGCCAGTCAGGATACTCTCTATGGAGCACCTGTAGAAGGTCAGGATGCTCTCTATGGAGCACCTGTAGAAGGTCAGGATGCTCTCTATGGTGCACCTGTAGGAGGTCAGGACCCTCTCTATGGTGCACCTGTAGAAGGTCAGGATCCTCTCTATGGTGCACCTGTAGGAGGTCAGGATCCTCTCTATGGTGCACCTGTAGAAGGTCAGGATCCTCTCTATGGTGCACCTGTAGAAGGTCAGGATCCTCTCTATGGTGCACCTGTAGAAGGTCAGGATCCTCTCTATGGTGTACCTGTAGAAGGTCAGGATCCTCTCTATGGTGCACCTGTAGAAGGTCAGGATCCTCTCTATGGTGCACCTGTAGAAGGTCAGGATGCTCTCTATGGTGCACCTGTAGAAGGTCAGGATCCTCTCTATGGTGCACTTGTAGAAGTTGCAGAGTATCCTGGAGTTCATGTTGAACCTCTGCAGCCTTTAAGGAGTTTCTGTCAGATGTTGGTTCTGCTCCATCAGTCTCTCACTCACACATTGTTTCACTTCCCTTTAAGAAGCCTCTCATGCAAATCAGCACAGAGACACTTCATACAGAGTCACCTGAAATATATCAGACCACCAAAAGACACATTTCCACTATGTTATCAAAATCTTCCAAAACAATTCATATTTTAAATTAAAGTACTACTTAGTGGATACATGAACAAATACAGGGAATGAGCTGTCAGCAATCTATTGCTTCATCTGTATTTCAATTACATCCAGATTTTAAACATTTGGGACAAGATATGACACATTTTAGAAATGTTGCACATTTTTTCATTATCTTTTTTAAATAAACATCATTGTAGTGATGCTGCTCTGAGTTTGCATCGATGATAGAGAGAATTCAAAACATGATTATCAAAATGTTGGTTAGAACGAGATGTATTTATATGCTTTGAACAACCAAAAACTAATTCAAACATCCACTCTGCTCTGCCTCCAAACGTGACATTCTTCAATGTACTGCTTTTTGATCGCTAAAGTAATTTAGAATAAAATCAACATTTTTGTCATCAAAAACTTTAAATCTATTTTCTGCAAGCTTTGTCCCAGAAAGAAACAGACTTAGTGTTCAGTTGCAGATGCATTAAGTCTGCCTCCATCTACCCACAAGTACTGACACAATTCTCCAAGAGTCAAGCTTTGCCCAAACCTTCGACTAAAACTATTGATCAAGTATGAATTATTCTGCTCTCACGGAGGTCAAAGATCATCTCCAGGTTTAAATGTTCTTTTCTTCATCAACTCACAAATGAAATTCTCTGTCTGACATATTTGGTTCTGCTGCGCCCTCAGGTGGTGGATGAGTGCCACTACACGCTGATGGAGGGCATCTCTAAACAGGGACCATTAGTTTGTGACCTGACTTAAAGAATTACATGTTATCATTACACGTGAGTGTCCATTTTGTTCTCCGTTCTCTAAGAGATACATCTAATATTTGTAATAAGATCTGTGTTAAGTGCATGCAGTCGAGATCATAGGGGATCCAGAGATAAAAAGGATGTACATGTTGATTTACCTGCTGCCCCAAATTCCCCGAAAATGTTTAATAGAAAATATGAATTTCTCACTCCTACATGAATGTATAGATTGCAATTGGACTCATAGCCTACTGGCAACACGTACGATGTCATTTAACAAGAGTGATAGTTGAACTTTAATATAAAAAGGTCATTACGTTACACCAAAGTACTTTAAAACAACTAGGTGAACAAAATAGACATAATTAACTCTTATTTGATTACTGAGTCAAAAACAATCATTAAATATCGTAATAATGAACAAAACATAATGTTAGAAGTACTCAAAGTTTTGGGACATCTATGTTTCAGGAAACTCCGACCTGCGGTCTGAGCGCAATGCTCCGCCTGGAGTAACAACAACAGGTACGTAATGGTGCAATAACAAGTGCTTTCATCAGTTTTACTTCCATAAAGTGTTTTTGTATGTTAACTATTCATATATACCATTAATAGATATGAAAGTATGGATAATGGTGAATATGATATGCCTCCATTTTGCGCAATGTGTCTCTGCTGCACATAACTTATTCATTTCTGAGCAGCCAAACTGAAAACTGCGTATTATAAATCTCCAGTCCTATAATACAGTTAGATGTGTAGATTTATATATGGACTTTATTTTAGGCTGGCTTTATAAACGTTAGGTTACAGAGTTTAAATGTGACTGTGCGTATAGGCTACGTAAGAAATGGACGGAGGGATTCATGGTTGCTATGGTTTCCGCAGTGCGTTATTGATATAAGATCAATATTTAATATAAAACAAAACCTGAAGACGGTCAAGAAAAGAGTTTTCTCCGCCTTCACTTGACGATTCCTCTCAAATGATTGCTTCTACTGCAGACTTGTTACATCCTGTCAAGAGCTAAGGCCTCAAACAAGCTTCTGGAAGCGACTTTGAGCATGGAAAATGTGAGATTTGATCGCTTTGAAAATCTGCACGTTTTTCAATGTCATTTACCTTCGAAGCTTTCAGAGGCCTGAAAGTTAACCGATGTTTCCTCCAAACATTTACTGTACTGATTCACACCATTAAACACAGTTAGCATTAGACTCAGGTAACCTACTGGACCGACTCAATGAAAATACTCATTCAAGAAATGGATAACATTTAAATTAGGCCAGCCTTGCTAACAATTCTGTTTTAGCTAGCTACCATTCTTATGAAACATCTACCAAATGATGGATATTCCCTATGTAGACCTATATCCCAAAGCACCCAGCTAAAATGCATTAATATTGTGAGTATTGTTAATTAAAGGTAACTTTAACGTACTTTTACTTAGTAAATCATTCCCAGAAGATATGTGACATTATGTTTTTGTAGAGTATGTGAAAATGTGTGCAATATTTAATTTGTAATATGAACATGATGTACAATATAAGCGTCACAGTATTCCCTGACATGAGGGCCAACAGGTGGGTTTGTTTCCTGACCTTCTGAAAGAGCTTTTTAGACTTTTAGTCTTTCAATATTGTGCTTACATGGTGCATATTTCTAAATGAATGTTGTTAATCAGGATACCACAATAAATCCAGTGCAGGTAAAGGTCCAGCACACGTTTCCTACAATGACAGGCCTCCAGCCTCCAGCCTCCACCTGCAGCCTCCGTCAGCAAACCTCTATCCTGTTGACACGTGGAGATCTCAGTGAAACAGCAAGGACCAGAAACTAACATGTAAATATAATGCTTCAGTTTACATGCAGAAACACAGCAGTGTAATGATAACATGCCAACACTGATTAAAACATGTTGCTTTATTGTCTTCTTCTCCTCTCAGGTATATACATAGGTGTTGTGAAAGACAGAGCAAACACACATCAACTGAAACCTGACTGACTGTGATGCTAAACTTCATCCACCAGAAGGAGCTCCTCTTCCTCACTCGCCTTTGAACGCAAGGTGGTGTTAATAAGGCTGATGTATGGAAGTATGAAATATGTGTTAGTGCTATCTCAGGTAATCGTATCAAGCCTGTGGAAGTCATTCAATAAAAACTGTTGTATATCTGTGTGGTGAACATCTTATTTTGAGGTTGAAACTCTTTTCAGGGACAAACCTCAAATGTTAGAGGGATTGGTAGTTATGAATGTAAACCATTTCAACAACAGACTCTTGGTGTTTGGATTTTTGATGGAGGTTTGGTGATGAATGCTATTTTAATGCAACACATTTTCTTTGTGTGTTTCTCCAGACTTTGTTGCACTTCCAGTTCAATCAGGAGAGACGGTTTTGATGTAAGAATACATATTTATTGCCAGGAATACACAAATGAACGTAGTGGAGTTTTGGCGATTAGGCCCCGTTGTGCAGGAGTATCATTCGGGAGGGGAGATCCGATCCGATGAAACCCCCCGGGGTCTAGACACTGGTGGTGGTGAATGGATAGTTGGGTCGGTCTGAAGGGGAGGGGCTTAACTTGACCCTGGATTCAGAGGGACAGGAGGTGAAAAGGGGTGGAGGAGGGTTGCGTCGAGTCAAAGAAACCAAAAATCGACTTTAAAATTTAAAATTAAACAAATTAAACAGTTAACAACAAATTTTGATTAACAAAAATAAAACTAGGAGGAATCCAGAAGTATATCCAAACCCTTAAGAGCATTAAAAAGTATATGTGAAATATTGACTTGTTAATGTGTGACTTTTGTGAATGAATGTGAATAAGGTTCCTTTTATATATAATATCTCAGAGAAAGGGAATCAAAACACATTTTATAATACACACATTCATCTTTATTGTTTTAAAATGTTGAAACCATCGACACAAGCAGAAACAGGTTGATGTTGAAACATGTCCTGAGAGCCAGAGAGCAGACTGAGAGCAGTGTGAGAGAGAAAGCAGAGTCCCAGTGAGTCAGCTCAGGACTGGGAACACTGGTCTCTCCTCAGTGTCTCTGAGAGCGGAGTCTGGGAGCCCTGGGTGGCCTCACAGGTCACAGAGACCACCTTGCTCCACTGGTCTGCAGGGAGCCTCAGGGTGCTGCTCCAGCTGTAGTGGGCGTCCTTCTCCAGCACCCCGGGGCTCCTGCTCTCCTCCCAGCTGCTGCTGCTGCTGCTGCTGCTGCTGCCGTCCACCTTCCAGGCCAGACTCCAGTCTGAGGGGAAGCCCTTGTTGGCCAGGCACATGAGCGTGGCCTTCCCCTGCTGCAGCTCTTCTGTGGAGGGGGGCAGCACCGTCAGGGTGGGACGGACATCACCTAGGAGACACCAATCAGATTAGAGGACAGGGAGCACACAGCTGTCAATCAACCAGCAGACACTGGGACACCTTTACTGTGAGAGCGTTTCTCCTTTAAGGAGTTTCTGTCAGATGTTGGTTCTGCTCCATCAGTCTCTCACTCACACATTGTTTCACTTCCCTTTAAGAAGCCTCTCATGCAGATCAGCACAGAGACACTTCATACAGAGTCACCTGAAATATGTCAGACTACAATAGAAATAAAGTACAACATTAGGACACATTTTAAGTAGTAGTTATCAAAATCATCCAAAACCTGAACTCTACAAACCATTATTAAATTATTTAGTGGATAAATGAACAAATACAGGAAACAGAGCAATCAACTGAGCTTAATGTGAATCTCAATCACTACCCAGTTTTACAAACTTTAAAATAATGTCTGAAAGAATTCAACACATTTTTTAATATCCATCGTTATCTTTACTCCGTTCAACTGTATTTAAAAACTGTATCCGTAATTTATTTGAGAACAGAGAGGAGAACCGAGATAGACAATTCAAAATAAGTTAATGAAAAATTAGTTTCATCATTTCACATTTGAAGCTGTTTAAATGACAGCATGTTGGGAATGTATAAAGACATTTCAAGAAAAGCTGCTCTGACTTAGGCTCAATGATGAAGAGAAATAAAGACATGAATACTAATACTATCTAAACATTACAATTAAAATACTATAAATCTATCTCTCAAACACTCTAACACAGAATTTAAAACGTCTCTTAACAATATTTAGTTTTTGTGCAGAAACTTACTTCCAACATCCAGTCTGGTTCCTCCACCAAAAGTCCACCACAGTGATACAAAGTCATTGAGCCGCCGTACAAAAACCTCTCACTGTAGAGAGACACGGCTCTCTGACTTTGACTCACTGAACTAAACCTACCAGCCCTCCAGATGCTACTTCACCATTAAAGGTGGAAATAATGAATTATTCTGTGTTCAATGTTTCATAAAAACATTTAAAGGTCTTTTGCTGGAGTAAAGTTAGCCTCTTAGTTCAGAATATTTGATAAGTATGTATACAATGACATGGAGAGGTAACTATTTCTCCGTACGCTGAATAATAAGTACAACAAAAGAGAAATTGCTCTTATGAATTAGCACTTGACTTACTTCCAACATCCAGTCTGGTTCCTCCACCGAACGTGTACCACAGTGATACAAAGTCATTGAGCCGCCGTACAGAAACCTCTCACTGTAGAGAGACACGGCTCTCTGACTTTGACACAAACAAACTCACCAAACACATCCACAGTTTACCCAGTTTATATAATTACTGCTTCAAAGGTTTGAAACAGATTCACACACTATGGAAAAGTATTGAATCTCTTTTTGTGAACTGTTGCAAAAATACTCATATTTAATGAAGTAGATATTATTACGTTATTTCTTAAGAGAAACTCTCTAATCAATCGGGCAAAATGTAAATCATTGTCATTTTATAAAGGTTTATTTTAGATTGGTGTGGAGGAAGAGAGCATCGATTTGTGTGGTAGTGAATTATATGAAATTGAAAGATATTTGAGGATATAACAAGTGAGCCCTGACCCATTCCGGGCGGAGTGCCCTTGAGCAGGGCACCGAACCCCCAAGTGCTCCCTGGCACATGTTCCTGTGCACCTATGTACTTGTAATGTGTGTGTGTATAAAAAAACAGAGTGGAAACTGAATGTTCCCCCAGGGGAGATCCATCTTCTTTATCTTCTTCTTGGTGATCAGTAATCCAGGTCCCTATTGGAGTCAGTCAGAGCATTTCCATAGAGAGACACTTTGCATCAGCAGCACCATGCTCCAGTGCTCTGGGACACTTTATAGTCCTGAGAGTTGAGCACTGGATGACTGACAGCTGTCCTTCATGACAACAGAAGCCACAGGAATCCTCCTCATCAAAAACATGACTTTGATCTGCGTCCTCATCTGGACTCTCCTCTGCTGCTGCTTCACAGGTAAAGTCCAGAGAATCAAACTCCTCTCCTCTGTGAACATCCGTCCCTCTGAAATGAAGCGGACAAAACCATGACGCTGCTTTATGTCTTTGTCTCTGTATCCTCAGAGTCCAGAGGCCAGGTCACAGTGACTCAGTCTGGAGCAGTGAGCTCTGCTCCGGGACGCTCCGTCTCCATCACATGTAGGACCAGTCCGAACGTTATAATGGGAACATTTTAGCCTGGTACCAACAGAGAGATGGAGGAACTCCTAAACTGCTTGTCACACTACTAGCACTCGAGTATCAGGGATTTCAGACCGTTTTACAGGCAGTGGATCAAACTCTGACTTCACTCTGACCATCAGTGGAGTCCAGACTGATGACGCAGCAGTTTACTACTGTCAGAGTTACCATTACATCAACAGTCAGAATTTCTTCACACAGTGAAAAAGCGTCGTACAAAAACACACACACACACACACACCAGTGTTAATTTTGGCAGCTGTTTTTGATTTAGTCTTAGTCTTAAGACGAAAATGGTTATTAGTTTTAGTCACATTTTAGTCATTTCTATCCCTTCAAAGTTTTAGTCAAGTTTTAGTCGATGAAAAATTACATTTTAGTCAACTTTTTGTCAAAATGTTTTTATTTCTTTAAAACCAATTCAGTTAGGCAAATACAGGTTTCTGAAATCGGAATCAATGGAACAAGTGTTGAGGTACTTGTACTTTACTGGAGTATTTAAATGTTTTGCTTCTGTGTACTTCTACTCCACTACATTCAGAGCTACATGGTGTAGTTTTACTCCACTACATGTATTTAATACCTTTAGTTCCTTTACAGATCTGGATGAATGATGTGAAATATAATCAAGTGTTAAATCAGACTTTAGTTCCACCTGGAGTAAATTCACAAGCTACCCTGCAGTATACAAAGTCATTCAAACTAGCTGCACCTTTACCAGCTTTGAGAACACTTTAATGATCAATCATTATAAAACATATCATATATATTATTTTGAAATGGACCAATCTGCACAATGACTACTTTTACTGTCGCTACATTAACTATATTTTGATGATCATACTTTTATTTGACCTACACTTTGGTCTTTTTTTACTTAACTACAAGATCTGAGTACGCCTACTTCTCCCACTTCTGCACACCTGATGTGATAACGTTACTCGTAATTGGGGCAACAGAGCTACGAGTTAAGGAAGTCGAAAATTGTGCATTTCTCCGACTGAATATGACGCCTTTTGGCCGGCTGTTTGGACAGACTACTCTACTCGTGTCAACGCGCTAACGCGAAAACACTATGGCAAACGAGCTTTGTCCACGTCGAGCCTTGTAGAGTGTCTCTGACTATACTTTTGAGCGCTCCGTCCCCGGCAGATCTCTGTGTGCCGCTGCAGCGTGTGTTAGGCCCCGCCCCCCGCACACAGAGAGACACAGGGAGATCGGTCTTCTGGAGTGAAGAGAGCGGAAATAATGATATTCCAAGTTAGAAACGTAAGATGCATTTTGACAGACAAGACGGACAATTGGGGGAAAATACCCTGCATTTTGAATGTCCGATAGTCCACCATTAACACCTTAGCCCCGTCTCGTCTCGTCAACGAAAACTAAATATACATTTCGTCAAAGTTTTCGTTATCAAGAATCTATTTTTAGTTCGTCATCGTCTCGTCTTAGTCATGTCAAAAAGGTCGTTGACGATCATTTTTCGTCGTAGTTTTCGTTAACGAAATTCACACTGACACACACACACACACACACACTCACATACATACATACATACATACATACACACACACACACACGCACACACACACACACACACACACACACACACACACACACACACACACACACACACACACACCAGTATTACACAAAAACACCATTCACTTTATATTTTATAGAAAAATAGTTATAAATGAGAATACATTTTTATTCACTAGTCGACTGACAATGAAGTCTGTATATAAATGAAATATACTATAACAAGTCATTATGGTAATCCTGTTGAAAGAGGATATTCAACACAATTCCTAACCTTCTTATAAATTAGTGAGTTGATTCATATTCAATTCACACAGTTTAGTTTCCATTAAAAGTCAAGGCGCTACATTTGAGCTTGTGTGAGTATGTCACATCAATAATATTACATCTAGAGACCACAATGCTTCAAGTTATCATTGAATATATTTGTTCAAGATCCAAGATGCAAAGTTTGTTGTCATAACATTTACACAACTATGGTGTAATTATGTAATGTATGAACCAGGTTCCTCAACAGTGCATTTACAAGACATACACAAATCAATAATAAAACAACTATACAAATTGAAATAGTGCAAGATCAGGTGTTTAATAGTCTCATGGCCTGTGTGATGAAACTGCCTCTGAGTCTGGTGGTTTGTTTGGTATAAAATAGTGCAGAGAATGTTTTTGAGATGTGCAAGTGAATACAAATAAAACAGAAATAGTTCAAGAATAGTCTTTTAAACAATTAAATGGAATATATATTAGATAAATAATTTCAAGATGCAAACAGAAGAATGTTTATGGATGTTCTTTTAAGGGTTCAGGTGTTTAGCAGTCTTATGGCCTGTGGGATGAAACTGTCCCTGAGTCTGGTGGTCTTAGTCCGGATGCTGCGGTACCGCCTGCCAGACGGCAGCAGACAGAACAGTTTGTGGCTGCGCTGATGGGGGTCTTTGATAATCCTGAGGGCTTTGTTCCTGAGCCGCTGGGAGTAAAGGTCCTCCATGGATGGCAGCTCCGTCCTGGTGATGTTCTGTGCAGTTTTCACCACCCTCTGTAAAGCCTTACGGTTGAGGGCGGTTCAGCTGCCGTACCAGGCCGTGATGCAGCCAGTCAGGATACTCTCTATGGAGCACCTGTAGAAGGTCAGGATGCTCTCTATGGAGCACCTGTAGAAGGTCAGGATGCTCTCTATGGTGCACCTGTAGGAGGTCAGGACCCTCTCTATGGTGCACCTGTAGAAGGTCAGGATCCTCTCTATGGTGCACCTGTAGGAGGTCAGGATCCTCTCTATGGTGCACCTGTAGAAGGTCAGGATGCTCTCTATGGTGCACCTGTAGAAGGTCAGGATCCTCTCTATGGTGCACCTGTAGAAGGTCAGGATCCTCTCTATGGTGCACCTGTAGAAGGTCAGGATCCTCTCTATGGTGCACCTGTAGAAGGTCAGGATGCTCTCTATGGTGCACCTGTAGAAGGTCAGGATCCTCTCTATGGTGCACCTGTAGAAGTTGCAGAGTATCCTGGAGTTCATGTTGAACCTCTGCAGCCTTTAAGGAGTTTCTGTCAGATGTTGGTTCTGCTCCATCAGTCTCTCACTCACACATTGTTTCACTTCCCTTTAAGAAGCCTCTCATGCAAATCAGCACAGAGACACTTCATACAGAGTCACCTGAAATATATCAGACCACCAAAAGACACATTTCCACTATGTTATCAAAATCTTCCAAAACAATTCATATTTTAAATTAAAGTACTACTTAGTGGATACATGAACAAATACAGGGAATGAGCTGTCAGCAATCTATTGCTTCATCTGTATTTCAATTACATCCAGATTTTAAACATTTGGGACAATATATGACACATTTTAGAAATGTTGCACATTTTTTCATTATCTTTTTTAAATAATCATTGTTGAAGTAGTAAAGCTGCTCTGAGTTTGCATCGATGATAGAGAGAATTCAAAACATGATTATCAAAATGTTGGTTAGAACGAGATGTATTTATATGCTTTGAACAACCAAAAACTAATTCAAACATCCACTCTGCTCTGCCTCCAAACGTGACATTCTTCAATGTACTGCTTTTTGATCGCTAAAGTAATTTAGAATAAAATCAACATTTTTGTCACATCAAAACTTTAAATCTATTTTCTGCAAGCTTTGTCCCAGAAAGAACAGACTTAGTGTTCAGTTGCAGATGCATTAAGTCTGCCTCCATCTACCCACAAGTACTGACACAATTCTCCAAGAGTCAAGCTTTGCCCAAACCTTCGACTAAAACTATTGATCAAGTATGAATTATTCTGCTCTCACGGAGGTCAAAGATCATCTCCAGGTTTAAATGTTCTTTTCTTCATCAACTCACAAATGAAATTCTCTGTCTGACATATTTGGTTCTGCTGCGCCCTCAGGTGGTGGATGAGTGCCACTACACGCTGATGGAGGGCATCTCTAAACAGGGACCATTAGTTTGTGACCTGACTTAAAGAATTACATGTTATCATTACACGTGAGTGTCCATTTTGTTCTCCGTTCTCTAAGAGATACATCTAATATTTGTAATAAGATCTGTGTTAAGTGCATGCAGTCGAGATCATAGGGGATCCAGAGATAAAAAGGATGTACATGTTGATTTACCTGCTGCCCCAAATTCCCCGAAAATGTTTAATAGAAAATATGAATTTCTCACTCCTACATGAATGTATAGATTGCAATTGGACTCATAGCCTACTGGCAACACGTACGATGTCATTTAACAAGAGTGATAGTTGAACTTTAATATAAAAAGGTCATTACGTTACACCAAAGTACTTTAAAACAACTAGGTGAACAAAATAGACATAATTAACTCTTATTTGATTACTGAGTCAAAAACAATCATTAAATATCGTAATAATGAACAAAACATAATGTTAGAAGTACATCAAACGTTTTGGGACATCTATATGTTTCAGGAAACTCCGACCTGCGTCTGAGCGCAATGCTCCGCCTGGAGTAACAACAACAGGTACGTAATGGTGCAATAACAAGTGCTTTCATCAGTTTACTTCCATAAAGTGTTTTTGTATGTTAACTATTCATATATACCATTAATAGATATGAAAGTATGGATAATGGTGAATATGATATGCCTCCATTTTGCGCAATTTGTCTCTGCTGCACATAACTTATTCATTTCTGAGCAGCCAAACTGAAAACTGCGTATTATAAATCTCCAGTCCTATAATACCAGTTAGATGTGTAGATTTATATATGGACTTTATTTTAGGCTGGTTTTATAAACGTTAGGTTACAGAGTTTATATGTGACTGTGCGTATAGGCTACGTAAGAAATGGACGGGAGGGATTTCATGGTTGCTATGGTTTCCGCAGTGCGGTATTGATATAAGATCAATATTTAATATAAAACAAAACCTGAAGACGGTCAAGAAAAGAGTTTTCTCCGCCTTCACTTGACGATTCCTCTCAAATGATTGCTTCTACTGCAGACTTGTTACATCCTGTCAAGAGCTAAGGCCTCAAACAAGCTTCTGGAAGCGACTTTGAGCATGGAAAATGTGAGATTTGATCGCTTTGAAAATCTGCACGTTTTTCAATGTCATTTACCTTCGAAGCTTTCAGAGGCCTGAAAGTTAACCGATGTTTCCTCCAAACATTTACTGTACTGATTCACACCATTAAACACAGTTAGCATTAGACTCAGGTAACCTACTGGACCGACTCAATGAAAATACTCATTCAAAAGAAATGGATAACATTTAAATTAGGCCACTGCCTTGCTAACAATTCTGTTTAGCTAGCTACCATTCTTATGAAACATCTACCAAATGATGGATATTCCCTATGTAGACCTATATCCCAAAGCACCCAGCTAAAATGCATTAATATTGTGAGTATTGTTAATTAAAGGTAACTTTAACGTACTTTTACTTAGTAAATCATTCCAGAAGATATGTGACATTATGTTTTTGTAGAGTATGTGAAAATGTGTGCAATATTTAATTTGTAATATGAACATGATGTACAATATAAGCGTCACAGTATTCCCTGACATGAGGGCCAACAGGTGGGTTTGTTTCCTGACCTTCTGAAAGAGCTTTTTAGACTTTTAGTCTTTCAATATTGTGCTTACATGGTGCATATTTCTAAATGAATGTTGTTAATCAGGATACCACAATAAATCCAGTGCAGGTAAAGGTCCAGCACACGTTTCCTACAATGACAGGCCTCCAGCCTCCAGCCTCCACCTGCAGCCTCCGTCAGCAAACCTCTATCCTGTTGACACGTGGAGATCTCAGTGAAACAGCAAGGACCAGAAACTAACATGTAAATATAATGCTTCAGTTTACATGCAGAAACACAGCAGTGTAATGATAACATGCCAACACTGATTAAAACATGTTGCTTTATTGTCTTCTTCTCCTCTCAGGTATATACATAGGTGTTGTGAAAGACAGAGCAAACACACATCAACTGAAACCTGACTGACTGTGATGCTAAACTTCATCCACCAGAAGGAGCTCCTCTTCCTCACTCGCCTTTGAACGCAAGGTGGTGTTAATAAGGCTGATGTATGGAAGTATGAAATATGTGTTAGTGCTATCTCAGTTAATCGTATCAAGCCTGTGGAAGTCATTCAATAAAAACTGTTGTATATCTGTGTGGTGAACATCTTATTTTGAGGTTGAAACTCTTTTCAGGGACAAACCTCAAATGTTAGAGGGATTGGTAGTTATGAATGTAAACCATTTTACAACAGACTCTTGGTGTTTGGATTGTTGATGGAGGTTTGGTGATGAATGCTATTTTAATGCAACACATTTCCTTTGTGTGTTTCTCCAGACTTTGTTGGACTTCCATATCTACCAGGACCTGATCCAGGGCCGTGAGGAAGATCCCTTCTACAACAGCTGTGAACCAGAGATGCTTCCTTCCTCCTCCTCCTCCTCACCCGGCTCCTCTTCCAAACTGAGAGCACCCCCGTCTAAAAACGAATCTGAAGGATTCAGAGACGCTCCACCTGAGACTTCAGTGCCTTGCTTTTGAAACCATGCTCCTTAAAGAAACGTTTGCTCTGTTACTGTGCACTTTAAACCTCTGCACTGCTGCTCAATAAAGTTCCTCATTATCTGCATTCATCAGATCTGTAGAGCCGATGAATGGGAGTCAGAGGCGGCATGTTGAGTATGGAACTCCACACTTTATTTTCCATTAGTTTACACAGAAAGGTAGGAACAACTTCATTACATGCTACTCAAGCTAGAATGATAACAAACCACAGTGCGCTACCTAACAGGTCCGTGGCGCATGACACTCTCTATAACACAGTGAATTATGTCCCGTAATGTTCCACCACACAAGCCCCCCCAGAATTCACCCATACACAAAGTCTGTGCAGCGGGGAGGAACGACAGGCCGACCACCACGACTCCGGAGAACAGGAGCTGGGGAGGCGACCCCTGCAGTGGCGGCCGCTGGGAGAGGTGGGACCGGAACCGCAGGCCCCAATTCGGTCCCAGGGGTCAATGCTGGGGGGCGGCCCCGACGCGGAGGCCGTGCCGGCACCACCGGCTGGTCCAAGTCCAGGTGAGCGGCCTTAACCCGGTCCACCGAGACGTGCTCGGCCTTGCCACCCAGGTCGACCACCAAGTGCTTGCCCCTGTGTTCCAAGACCCGGAAAGGCCCATCGTAAGGGGGCTGCAGGGGGCCTCTGTGAGCGTCATGTCCCAACACGGTTGACAAGGTAGGGCGATTTGGCACCGTTGACCAGAACACACTGTTTTCTGTTCGATAAGTAAGACTTGAGCCAATGTATAGAAACTGCAGAAAAATTGAAATAAGTCAGCTTTGTAAGGAGCACTTTGTGGTCAACAGTGTCAAGTGCCTTCCTGAGATCAAGGAAGACAGCACCTACATATGGGCTTGTGTCCAACATACATTTAACCTTTTCCACAAAGACACAGTTAGCTGTCTCATTGGGGTGGTGAGCACGAAAACCAAACTGCATTCGGTGGAGTGGAGCGAAACCTTTGTCTAAATGTTTGGTGATTAGATTTGACACCCATTTCTCAGCTATCTTAGGCTGGAGCCACACGAGAACCCAAACGCAAACGAACCGCATTCGATATCAAAAAAGTCTTCCGTCCACACGCAACAGGAACGTGTCCGTTCACACTAGACCGCTCGACCCGCTGGAAACGCTGTAGTACATATGCCGGGCCTGTAAGTGGCGCTGTACTTCCGCCACAAAATACACCAAAAGCAGCAGGGGGGAGCTGCGTTTCTCCCCTCCTGTCCGATTAGACTTCACTGGCATTTATGTCCATATCGATCAAATCTAGCTGGAAGCTCCTGCTGGGTGCACTGTCCTGCGAGATACCGGGACCTGGCTCGAAACACTGGGGCTTTTGCGTCATCGTTATCAGGATATGATCGTTATAGGGCGTAGACACGGAACCGTTTGCCCCCCAGAGCGTTTCGTCCGCAGATCTACCCACCTTGGGACCCATTATCGTTTTCTGCGTTTCCCTGTCGGCCTCGTGTGGACGAACCGTCTATATGATAGAGAACTGTAGCGGATACGACCGTTACCATTCTCGTGTGGCTGCAGCATTAGAGACACAGGGGAGGATGCTGATAGCTCTATAATTGGACATCATTGCCTTATCCCCAGAGAGACCTCAGATGGCAGGAAGAGCTTTGTAATGTCCAGAGCACTATTTAAGAAATACTCATTGAGAGAGCTGGCCAACACTACAGGGTCTTTTATCAGGGCATCATTGATTTTTAATTCTAGAACATTATTTTCCTGTTTGGTATGTTTACCTAATAGTTTATTTAAGGTTTGCCAAACTTTTTTACCGTTACCTTTCGCACCTTCAATATATATTGCTTTGGCCTGTCTTATTGTTTGTGTTACCTTGTTACGAGCATGAGTGAATTTCTGTCTGTCAGTGGATAGTCGGGATTTCAAGCTCTGCTTTAATAGTTGGTCTCTAGATTTAATTAGATTCCTGCACTGTAGATTCAGCCAGGGAAGATGATGTTCCTTCCTTTCCCTAAGGCACCCTCTTCTTGAGAAGGAAGACATTGTATCATTAATTTTAGATATAAACAGATTACTGTTTTCACCAATGTCTTCAGAGGAGAGAGTGTCCCCCCAATCAATCATTTTCACTGCATCCATAAAACGTTGTTGCAGGTTTTTGGGGATGAAGTGAGAACCCAAGGCAGGGGTTTTAGGTGTGGCCATGAACTTTTTTGTGTGAGTTTCCTGGGAAAAAGAATAAGATTAGCGGTCCTTTTGTACTTTTTGGTAACTTTGTAAATATAAGCTAATTGAATCTCTCTTGAAAGACACGCTTTGCTTTGCACAGGAGTGCAACACCCTTTTCTTTTGTTCAAATCTTTTGTTCAAATCTTGTTAGGCAAGATTTATGTAGGCCCAGGGTTATTTGTTCATGTGGGTTGTCTCGCCTCCTTTAAAAACAATCAGGTAATTACAATTACCAAAGGCATTTTTCTGTCTCATTGTCCATGTCTTGGGAGTGAGAAGAGTGGGGAGAGTGCAATTTTGTGCTGCGCCTAGGTTCCCCTAGGCCTGGGCGTAACACTAGAAAAAAATGTTTCCAAGTCCCGAGTGTTCCTAACTTTATTGTCTGTATGACTGTGCAACACGTTTATTATAGTGTTATACTATATAGTATGTATACTAAGGCTTGCTGAGTGGCCATTATTCTACTAAAACTACGGTTCTACTCAAATGTAATCCCAAACCACATGATGAAAAAAACTATAGATTTACACCTGATATCTAAAGCTGACAATCCCCATTATTGTATTGTTCAACTGAAACTCAACCCTTTTTCTTTCTCATATTTCTGAGACAGAGCGGTTACAGGCCAGTGTGTGGAGTGATCTAACTTGTGATTTACATTGTAAAAATTAGATGAGAAATAACAGATTTTGGGCATAATGTGTACAAAGAATGGATTTATTATTGTGCCTTGGATTTGTTTCTATATTCCCCATAGGACATATGATTGTTGTTGTTCCTTCACAAAACACTATGTAATGAAATAACAGTGGGTAAAGTTACCAAGCTTTGTTTGCACACTATCACCATGAACATATACACATAGAAAAAAGAGACTAACAATGTATGTAATTTAACCCGAAAAACTGAAATCCGGGAAAAACCTAAAAATAATTGAGCTTCCCGTAAAAAGACTTCGTACTTTATTTAATGTAGGGGGCGGCAGCAGTTCAGTCTGTAGGGACTTGGCTCGGCTACTGAGAGAACCCGGTTCAAGTCCTGATCGGACCAAAACACAGAGTGGTAGGCACCAAAGACCCCAACTGGACGACTGGCAGCCCCTACGCTCTGCCACCCCCCAGAGTGAAACCCTGAATTTCCCCTCTGGAAATAATAAAAGTAGTTCTTTCTTTCGTTAAATAAGAAACGTGTCTATAAGAAAAAGTATAGGATTTACACGTTTACTCTCAAGTCCTGTTTATCATTAACAACAGTTGCTTGGTAAACATGGTGTAGCGGCACAAACTCCCTGAGTTATGCCGCTGAGAGGCTAAAATGTGCTCTTTGCTGTGACGCGTTCCATATAAGAGTCCGAAGTCATTTATAGTCCATAGTGTTTAATAAAACGCAAACAAACAATGTACAACTCCCGACCTGACGGTCAACAGAAAGTATCAGAGCAAATTCACCCTCTTCCTACATCATATCCTCCAAACCGGCATCCAACAGGTGACCTAAATAACAATAAACCACACCCACGTGACCATTGCCGGAAGTGATAAACAATAAGAATTAAACGCGATGCCAACAGAAATGAAGATAATAATATAAATAATAAGTAATGGCAAAACAAGCATTTTGGCTCCTACACATGGTAACATTTAACCTTCACAATGATTAATTTATTGATTTTTATTAATGAAGATAATTCAATATCAAGAAATGATGTAAAACTGTCAACCTATGGGGTTTCAGGAATGTAAATGTTTGACAGGATGTAATGGTTTCTACTAAGACCTGGAGTCAGACGGGAGTTAGGTGGAGTTTCACTGAAAATGATTGGAAATGATTCAAAAAATGAAAATATAAAGAGGTGTAATTGCTGTGAAAAGGGCAACAGAAGAGAGGATTAACTCTCAATAAACAAAGTTTGTACAAAGATGGGGAAAAGAGGTCTTGTCAAACAAAGTAAATGTAAACCCCTGTGTGGGTTTACCTTGGGTGAGTTTTGGCTTTAAAGGTCCCCTATTATACTGTTTCTCATCAATATATCACAGGTCTCAGATATATACAGAGCCTGTCTCTGATTGGCTGAAACACCAAACAGATCATTGCAGCATCCCATAATCCCCTCTGTTTCAGCCCTGTTTCAAAAGTGCTGATTCTCTGTCTGTTACTTTAGATGAAAATAAGGAGCCCCTCCCCACGCCCCTCTGAGAGAGATTTGGTTAAAAAGAACTCAATGGTGCTCTAGGAGGAGATTCAGGTGATAAGGGGGGGGGGGTTACCTTGGTATATGATTGGCTAATGGTTACACAAGCCAAAACATCGTTATGACATCATAAAGTGGCCCAAATCTGATCAGCTCATTTTCAGACAGGTTTTTATAGAAATGGATCAGGAGAAAAAGAGAGAGAATCTTTGTTCCTGAAACTTTCAGAGTCTCTTTACACAGAGGGGACACATGTTGATGTAGAAGAGACATGAAGAAGAGGGGACACATGTTGATGTAGAAGAGACATGAAGAAGAGGGGACACATGTTGATGGAGAAGAGACATGGAGGACAGGGGACACATGTTGATGTAGAAGAGACGTGAAGAAGAGGGGACACATGTTGATGTAGAAGAGACATGAAGAAGAGGGGACACATGTTGATGTAGAAGAGACATGGAGGAGAGGGGACACATGTTGATGTCGAAGAGACATGAAGAAGAGGGGACACATGTTGATGTAGATGAGACATGAAGAAGAGGGGACACATGTTGATGTAGAAGAGACATGAAGTAGAGGGGACACATGTTGATGTAGAAGAGACAAGAAGAAGAGGGGACACATGTTGATGTAGAAGAGACGTGAAGAAGAGGGGACACATGTTGATGTAGAAGAGACGTGAAGAAGAGGGGACACATGTTGATGTAGAAGAGACATGAAGAAGAGGGGACACATGTTGATGTAGAAGAGACGTGAAGAAGAGGGGACACATGTTGATGTAGAAGAGACATGAAAAAGTGGTTTTGTGCTTTTCAAATGATGGGTATTGCATTGATCTATCCATACTAATCAATTTTCAACTTAAAGGTGGGGTATGTAATTCACTTCAGAAACA
Source organism: Dissostichus eleginoides (assembly GCA_031216635.1). Lineage (NCBI taxonomy): Eukaryota > Metazoa > Chordata > Actinopteri > Perciformes > Nototheniidae > Dissostichus > Dissostichus eleginoides. Next base: position 4,094,913 of record CM062273.1, read on the forward strand.
CTTGTTATATTCCATGGAATGCTCTGAACATCCCGATAGCAATGAATATATTAAATGCTTTGACAACAAATCCATAAACAAATGTCATCTGTGGAAGCCGTGGCGCTGTAAAAAGCACGACCAATCATCTGAGCCGGTCCGGCTAAAATAACTGGATGGCCTACCTGCCTGTCAGCCTTCCATCTCAAACGTATCTCGTGCCCTCATTGGTCATCATTGAGTCGTCCAACATATTGCTAGTGTGAACACATATTTGTTGTTTTAGGATTGGTTGAACCTAATTTTAGAACAAAGCTAATTTTCATTGACAGATTAGATAAATAATGTTTGTATATTTATGTGATTTTGTTTATTTATGCATGTATTTATATTTCATATTGCCCATAATGAGATGTTGTAATGCAGTCAGGAGACTTTAATATTAAACAGAGAAAAACTCAAATCAATATTCTGTTAAAAATATGAAAAAATTAAACTTCTTTGGAAATAATTTAATGAAGCCTATAATGTATCATGAAAGTGAATATACACAGTACACTCATGTATTTAAGATACTTCAAATTTGTGAAAAAATGTTTAAAAAAAAAATGATAATACATATAATACAAAACACACATTTAAGTTACCCAGCTAGATAAGTGACATTAGTGTCTGTGTGCATACCACTATAGAAATGACACACCAATATGCATCATTCAGATAAACAGACCAGCTAATACAGACATCAGAACATCAATCAAACAACACCATAGCAACTATTGCATATCCATCCCTGCATGGATTTTACATTTAAATAAATCTGAATACAAATTTCATTTGGCAACATTTTTTATCGTGCATTGGTGCCATGACTAATTTCTGAGGACTGGACTTTGTTCAGGTGAAACTGTGGATGGTGTAGAGTTTCCGCTTCCTCTTCTTGACTCTGCTGCATCTTCCATTACGAAACTTGTGTCCCTTTGTATCTCAGACAGATGTACGTCATCTTCGAAAGCAGGGTTTGTCTGCCCATGTCTGTGCCGCATCTGAACCTCCTCGAAGATTTGAAGAACCTTTAAAGCACAAACACAGGCAGCAGGTATTAGAATAAGCATGCACTAAGTTGAAATTGTGTATTTAAAATGCATAGAACCAATATTACCTTAGATTTCGGAATGCGACCCACTCTGAAGAAACCAATATGTCCTGTCTCTATCTTAGTGCAGTCGACCACAGTGGAGGCAATGTTCTCTGGGGAGGGTCCGTCACACAGCACTCCATCAACCTAACCATGCAAAAAGTACATGTAGTTTACTGGAAAATAAAATAACGTACCCCACGTACGTGCCTCTTATATTTAATAATAATAAATATTGTCTTAACCTTTTTTCCCAGCTTGGCGAAAACTTGGTTGTGGTGAGTCGTGTCTGCCTCGCCTGTAGGGTTGGCTGAGGTTACAGCGATGGGCCCCACCTGCAAGAAAATAAGTTGTTTTTTTTAACAAAAGGCCTGCTGAGTAGTTTCACACACATTTTGAATGATTCATTCCCTTACCATATTAATGAGGTGTGTGGCCACAGAGCAGTCTGGGTTTCTGATGGCAATGCTTTGTGGAGTCCCTATGTGTTTGGCAGCATCCCCTAAACCAAAAGTGTCCATCCACGGGCCTGTGTGAGCCGAAAAACCAACGTAAAACCCCCGTCATGAGGCACCAACATAGGCACACGCACTAATATGCATACATGAAGGCACACTTACCTCTGGGTATGACCATGCTGATCGAGGAGGGCCAGGCAGCCTCCATGAAGTCCAGCAGCAGAGGGCTCAGCAGGCGTCGCACCGGCTCCAGCTGCTTGATGGAGGAGATCCACAGAGACATGGGCCGGTCCTCCGCCTGCTTCTTCACCCTGGAGTCAAACACAGCAATTAAGTTGAGATCAAATCGATAAATGAATGTAGATAAAATCTAAGAGGGAAACTCACTTATAAGCTTTAGTAACTGCGTCTGGCCTGTTGCAAGCTGCCACCAGCACATAGACGGTGTCAGTAGGCATTCCACATATGCCACCATTTTTCATGATTTCTACAGATGGTAAAAGAGGAAAAGTAACGGCAAGTATGTAAACAACTTTTTATTTATTTTTTAAACTCACAGAATGACCATTTGTATATCAATACGCTCACTGTGTTACCTTGTATTGTAGATTTTGTTTTAACTCTCATCTATCAAGTTTTTTGTTTACTACTTTTTTCACTAAAACCTTACTATTTCTGCATAAAGAGTCTTGCATTTGCACTGACGCACTACTCGACTCATATCATTCCAAAGTGTTTTAACTATAGTACACAGTATTAATGCCTGTGTTTGAGAAGTAATGAGTATAGGACTGGATACATGAGAGTTTAACTATACTGCACAAGTTGTGTTAAAGAACTTATGCTGTGATATCGTTTTCCTGAACCTCTATTGACTTGAATTCATGGACAGTTTTTCTCCATTTATTGATTCTTCGTTCACCATGAAGGCATGCAAGAAAAGCAAAGTCTTCAAGTTTCAAGGTTTAATAATAATTGATAAACAAATGCTAATCTTTATGGAGAAGTATCACTTTTGAAGATTCTCACCGGCAATCTGCTGGACGGATGTGGCCTTGCGTGCCGGTACATGCGGACAGACATCTGCGCCTCCTCCAACCCCGCTCAGCTTCACTAAAGGTTTTCCTACGAGCATCTGGGGGGACTGGAAGGTGCTGTTGAAAATGTGTGCCAGGAAACAATAAAAACTGACCAGACCAAAGATGATGGTGACTCCAATGTCATAACCATAAGGCAGTGAGCCTACTGCATCCAGCAAGAAGCTTATAAGGATGAGCTGGAAGGTGAAGGCATAAACAAACCAGGCGACATTTAGAAACAATGCCGCGACCGTCACTAAACAGTTAAACAGCATGAAGCTCATGATCCCGACAGCCACATGGAAGCCTCTGGTTTCACTGTACAGGCCGCCGTATCGGGTCAACCCCCACACTGCCCACATCACCCCGTACAGAGTAAAAACTGTGCTCTCAAAGGTTTTACCTCGAGCAAAAGCTACTGAGCCGCAGAGCAGCTGGAGCCCGCCGCCAGCCACCACCACCCAGGGCAGAACCAGCACAGACAGAGGGTTTCTGTCACCAACTGTGGCTGTGACAGCAAAAGCAGCCAGCACACTGCAGGCGTGGCCCAACACCTCTGCATCAGCATACTTGGAGTAGCCCAGGTGAGGAGCATGTAGCTCTTTATCATGGGCTCTGAGAGTGAGGCCCTGAATCTTGGCTACTAAGGCCTTGAAACAGCCCTGGCCTGTGGGAATCATTGTAGTCGAGACCATATTGAATGTGGTAATTAAAAGCATGCCGGCAGAGAGTACAAATATAGCTCCCTGTACACCCTGTGTGCCTCCTTGGAAGAAGCCTTGAGGCTGGGCTGCGATGGCGATACAATAAGCTACAAAGGATAACTGGTAGAGCCCCTCCACCAGGCTCTTCTGACAGCTGAACACAGCCAGGATGGAGAAGAGCACGGAGAAGACAGCAGGGAAGGGAACAGGGGAGAAAGGCTGAATTGAGTAGAATGATAGAAGAGCACTGTAGCCCTCGGCAAATCTCAGAATAGCAGTGAAGCCGTAAAAAGTGGCAGCCAGTGTATCCATGGCTCTGTAGAAGAGGACACACATGCCAAGCTGAAAGACTCCAGCCGTCCACAGCCAGGGGACATGACCGACGGAGAGCCGGGGGACCACGCCTAACAGAGGACAGGCTAACACTGAGGCGGAGAGCAAGTTCATCACCAGACACACTGACACTGCATCACTACACTGATTCTGCTCAGTTTCCAGATCAGCTTTTTTCTTCAGGCCTGTTCCCGGAGGCTCCACTTTACCATGAGTGATGATGGACAGCAGACGTCCAAATCCAAAGTAAACACCAACCAGACACACAAGAAGGTAGTTGGCAGCTGTAGCAGACTGACCAAAACCTACAGCTGACAAACCAGCGATTTGATGGGCACATGCTAAGCTAATGCAGAAAGCTATGAGGAAAAGAACAGCTTTCTTCACTACTATTGCCACGCCACCTATGACGAGCAGAGCTAAGGTGAATGCTGCCAGGCCCGGGACCAGAGAGGCTCTCAGCTCTGAGGGCTGCAGCACCCCCTGCCCCACCAGGATGTGCACCAGACCGGACCCACACCACAGGGCAGAGACAGTCAGACACACAGAAGAAAACAGCTGGGCGTGGGACAGGCTGCGACAGATCCCTTAGAGAGGAAGAGTAAACAGAGGAGAGGAAGACCGTGAGCTTATCCAATTACAAGTTAACCATTGATTCAGTTAATAAGAATAAACAAAACTAACCTGCATAGGCTAAGAGGACTGCAATGATGAGGAGCAGAATCCCCAGTGCAGTATGGGGGATGAAGTCTTTAACAGGCGAGCTGGCATAGTTGTTCACCAAAAGCAGGAGAGAACCTGTAAGTAAGATGAAAACATGATCCTTCTTACTCTGACATTTTTTTTAACGCGCACATGACCAATGAGGGCACGAGATAAGTTTGTGCACAGATGGAAGGCTGACAGGCAGGTAGGCCATCCAGTTATTTTAGCCGGGCCGGCTCAGATGATTGGTCGTGCTTTTTACAGCGCCACGGCTTCCACAGATGACATTTTTTTATGTATTTATTGTCAGAGCACTTAAGATATTCTTTGCTATCGGGATGTTAAGAGCATTCCATGGAATATAACAAAAAGTGTATCTCGAGCCAGGGGCGCGGGAAGGGGGATGCTGAGGGCGCTGCAGCACCCCCTAGCGGCAGGCAGGCGGAGCTCCTGTCTGAAAAATTAATTTTTTATATATATATTTTTTCATTTCATTTCATTGTGCCTGAGACATATTTTATATTATATATTATTATTCAAATGATAATTTTAAACGATATAATAAATTATTTAGCTTCAGGCAAGAAAAATAAAAAAGATGTGGAAAAAAAGTGTTATGAGTCGGCTACTTTTAACGTGACGCACAACACAAGTGACAAGTAACTGACATGGCGCAAAAATGTATATCGGAATTCTTTCTAACTAAAAACGCAAAATCTGCTAAAAAGATTGAAATAGAAGATGCAGGAGCAGGGCAACATTACGCAGAATCTGTGTAATATGTAGCCAGGAATTAGCAATGCCCTGATAGCCTACTTTTGTGCGTGCTCTATAGCAGGGGTTCTCAAACTTTTTGTTTATGCGGACCACTATTTATTATCAAGGATTTTCGCGGACCACCTCATCTGCAAACCGTAAAAATAAGTACATAAATAAACGTAGTGTTAAAACGCCGATATTTTTTTATAGTTAATTATAGACAATCAAAAGTAAATTGAAGCCTATTTGATACTTTTGTGACCGGTGTCTGTCTGCGTTGTGTATGTGTCTCGACGGCGGACGGTATTTTAATTAGGTCATCACAAACAATGCCACAAGTGCGCACGCGCGCAGTGCACTCACAAAACGGGCAGACAGGTCTACAAAAAACTACCGGTATGCTCCTACTTTAGTTACTGTACTGCAAAAAGCAGACGGCGCTGCCGCTGCCACACACACACACACACACACACACACACACACACACCCACACACACACACACACACACACACACACACCACACACACACCACACACACACACACACACACACACACACACACACCACACACACACACACACACACACACACACACACACACACACACACACCACACACACACACACACACACACACACACACACACACACACACACACACACACACACACACACACACACACACACACACACACACACACACACACACACACACACACACACACACACACACACACACACACACACACACACACACACACACACACACACACACACACACACACACACACACAACACACACACACACACACACACACACAATAAACAATGTATAGGCCTAAGTTGCATAAAGGCTTGAGCTACAGTATTGCAACTAAGCAGACAGCGCTGTTTCTCTCTCTCTCTCTATCTCCACTTTCAAAATCTATTTAAATCTCAAAACAAACAAAAAACAAATGAACTTATTAAATAAACGAAACGAAAAATATAGCCTACTCAGCGGTGGATCTAGAAAAATATTCATGGGGTGGCAAGAGGGTGGCAGGAGATTTTGAGGGGTGGCATCCCCTGGCAGAAGTATATGCTGATTTAATCGCAGTCATATCAATCAATGTTAACTTGGAAATCCAAGTTAACAAGGCTCGTGTCTTGTGGTGCATTCACTTGCACTCGGACATTAGAGATTTTCTCTCATAAATGTCCGATGAGCCCAACAACCACTACCCCACTGCCTGATATCATTAGAAAGCTAGGAATCTCCTCTTTCCAACAGTGTATACAACTCATAATGTGTCTTCGGGTCCCCGAAAATCCTTGATAATAAAAAGTGGATTTTATTTAGCTTTTTTCCACGGACCACCTGCAGTACCTTCGCGGACCACCAGTGGTCCGCGGATCACAGTTTGAGAACCGCTGCTCTATAGTGCCCGTAATAGCGTGCACTGGAGTCCATTGTTATGCACTATGTTTGTGGTTTTGCTCGGTGTATGTCAACGTCACCCCCCCGTGCGTAATTAGCACATAGGACAGCACCTCAGCGCCCCCACTCAAAATACCTTCCCGCGCCTCTCTCTAGAGCCGGTTTCTCAAACTTACCTACCCCACCTTTAATATTTGGCTACTCGTTTTTTTCCCCTAACTTTTCAAAACTTAACAAAACATTTTTTACAAAAGGATTTCACTGAATTCAATCCAACAATTCATGATTAGTAATGATAAATAACAGTAGACAAGCAGAAAGTACAACTAACGCATTAAAAACATCGTTACTTTGTGTGTAAATCTTACCTCCAGAGATGCCCAGTATGCCGACGGACTCATGCAGAGAGTGGGGGTGAGCCATAGCGGAGTACAGCTCTGAGCACGTGAAGCTGCTTTATACAGCTGCGTGTTACGTCAGCACGCAAACCCCTGATCTTCCCGTTACCGAGTAATGCCGAGACAGGTGCGTCACAGTCAAAGAAGATAAATAGGCTACTCAAATGAATCATCCAGTGGCGGCGCCAGGGTATGGCTAGGGTAGGCTACAGCCATACCAAGACATGGCTTAGCCCCACCATGAAAAATGATGTTAAAGTAAGCAAATTCAATTAAATAATAAGCAAAATGCTAAATGTTGAGAACACGGATTGCGAAAAGATACGGGTCGTGTCCACAACACACAAACTGATCCTGCTGTAAGAACAAGTGCACGTTACTGATGCAATATGGTTGAGACCATTCGGGGTTATGCTAGAAGAGGGGTGCAAGGAATAGTCTAAGTAGTGGGGGAGCTTTATACACTAAAGGTGTGGAAATTCGTTTTATTTCATACAGTTCCATTTTGATTGAGACAGGGAAATAATCTAAACCTCACGCGTGGCGTCACTGTCACGGGGGGGCGATATAGTGTATGTAATTCAATTGCAAATACTGATTTGAGCACCACCACTGTATGGGTTAGCCCTACCATAGATTAGCCAACAAAAATACTCTGGCGCCGCCACTGGAATCATCCCGCTGAAAATACGTCTTAAAAACATCTTTATATTCTTTTATATATTCATTTCAAACTCATGTTAATATTAACGACAAATAGGTGATTTTTGTTTAGCTTAATGTCTGTTTTAGGCTAATATATTTCTTCCAACTGTGTCACACAAAATGTCCAAACTTTCATATTATACTAAAAGCAACTGTTATTTGCTCTGTATTTATTTAGCCTAGAAATACAGTAAATTATTGAGATCGTTATAATCAAATAATTATCACATTTTTATTTTAGTGTATGCAAACCAGTCAAAATCGTTTCATATAGTCATTAAAATGTTCCTAAATGTCCCCCATTGTTGTGCATTGAAATCTGAGAGGGATGACTCAGCATTTTTACCTTAAAGGACACATGTCATGCTTTTCCGGTTATTACCTGTCCCCTTGTGTGTTATGAAGGTTTTTATGCATGTAAACGGTGTGCAGAGTCAAAACCCTCAAAGTACACCCTGTAGCGAGTAAAACTCTAACACAGAAAAGACCTCCCCAAAACGCCTCGTTGGAGATACGTCATTGTCCATTGTTTAATTCCTGGGTATTGTGACGTAGGAATGGCCAGTAGCTATGGAATGCCATTTAAGCCAAAATTAAATAAATAAATAAACACATAAATAATTAAATAAATACATATATATATATATATATATATATAAATATGCCTATGAAATAAATTCTGAAATAAATAAATGAGGCAATAAATATGTATACATGTACATTTAAATACCACATTTATTTATTTCATCGGACTTTTATTTCATAATGACAAATTTATTTATTTCAAGAGACTTGTATTTCATAATGCCACATTTATTTATTTCAGGGGACTTGTATTTCATAATGCCACATTTATTTATTTCAGGGGACTTGTATTTCATAATGCCACATTTATTTATTTCAGGGGACTTGTATTTCATAATGCCACATTTATTTATTTCAGGGGACTTGTATTTCACAATGACACATTTATTTATTTCAGGGGACTTGTATTTCATAATGCCACATTTATTTATTTCAGGGGACTTGTATTTCATAATGACATATTTCCATTCCTTATATGCAAATGAACGGGGCGTGGTTAGCTCACAGATCCAGACCAAAGCAACAGCACCACAACACTGACTCATTAGCTCTTGTTTCACACTCCAGTACTCTTAAGTGGTTTGCAAACTTCCAATAAACCAAACCGGTTCCGGTTCAAGAACCGTTCTTGTGCTTTTCTGGTGCTTAACTGGTTCTTCTCTGGTTCTGCCCCTTTTCCACCAAACCGGTTCCAGAGACAGTTCCGGGCTAGCCTGATTTAGCTCTGGTTCTTCCTGTTTCGGCCGCAGCGGAGCCGGCTGTAAACACCGAAAACCGGTTCTTAGCTGACCCACTTGGCTGCCCAAATGTACATGTATACATATTTATTGCCTCATTTATTTATTTCAGAATTGATTTCATAGGCATATTTATATATATATGTATTTATTTAATTATTTATGTATTTATTTATTTATTTAATTGTGGCTTGAATGGCATTCCATAAGTAGCTACTCCGGTTCATACAAACAGTATACGGCTGTACTGATGCCATTTTTTTTAAACTGACGCTCCGCTCAGAGCCGAAAAAACACTGTGTTAGAGATGGGCGGAGCCTCTCTGGTGGTTGACTAATCAGAACAGAGTGCCCGAGCTGACCAATCGGAGCACACTGGGCTCACAGGGAGGGGGCAAGAGCTGCAACGAGACGTTTAGTGGAGAGAGTGAATACTGCTGAATACACACACTTTACAGAGATGCTGTATGAGAAACCAATGCGAGTGTGGAAAAATGCACGGGTATAAATATATTCTTGTATACCTCAACAATGGAATTATGATCAGTGGCAATGGCCATGACACCTCTCCTTTAAAAGGTAACTGAGTCAATCCATCAGTAGGGGTGGACGGATCGATCCCAAAATATTGATACTTCCGATATTACGTTACGTTTCAAAATATCGATACTAGAGCCAATAGGACCGATACTTTTATTCATGTTTGCACTTTAAATTTGCAAAAGTAAAACGTGTATTTGTCTATAAAAACTGTCCTGTCTTTATTCATGAAATGAATTCAGATTTAGTCTAGTTATGATGCTTTCAGCTCAAAAATCATGTCATGCAGCTCTCCCCTATATGAAAGTACATAAGACGCTTTTCATTTTAAAAAAGTATCGGTATCGGCGATACTGGCCCTGAAATACTTGGTATCGGATCGAATCCAGATTGTGTGGTATCGCCCAACCCTATCCATCAGGTTCCTGGTTACCTTAATCCCACCCTTTTGGACAGCAGTGTGGGAGGAGACAGGCACGATATAAAGACTCGTCTTCAGATTACAGCCTCACACCTCTCTGCTGAACTGCTCCATTACACACAGCCTAACCTCCTAAGCACGTATACAAGGTGAGATATATCTACACTGTCTTCTCTTCTGCTATCTACAGTAAATTTAACCTTAAGCTTATTCCTTATATTTTTAGGAAACAACACATGTTGATTTTAGACTACAGTTGTATACATAAATGTAAAGTAGCACTGCAAAATGCATTGAGAGATGTTGAGATGCTTAAAAAGTGTCTTAGACATATTCATTTTACAGTGCTGCTCATTAATTCAGACTCTTCCTGTAACTCGTGCCCACTGGTGTCAACAACAGTGTGACCTGGCAGCAGCAGCAGCTGTCCTGGGTCCCTCTGTCCTCTGGCTCTGTGCATTTTTAATGTCAACAAGTGCAACAGGTGGCACTGCAGCAGAGCTGAGATAGATAGGGAAACAAACAGCAATGTTTTTAACAGGGGTTAGACCCATTAGATAAATCTATGTGCTTTATGTGTGTTTCACAGGAACCATGGCGAAGCGTGTTGCAGTAATTCTCTCAGGCTGCGGAGTCTATGACGGCACAGAGGTCCACGAGGCCTCTGCTGTCCTCGTCCATCTGAGTCGAGCTGGAGCTAAAGTAAGGGCAAGAAAAGAAGAGAAGTAAATGTACTAGAGTGTATTCATCTGTTTTTGGTCCTATTAAGAAGGACTGCAGTTTTCAGTTTGACGTTTCTGTTCTTTTAGTAAGTGGTTCATGTATTATATAACAACCCTAAAGAGATCCCACAGTCCTTCAGAGTCTACATTTTGACATTCTTCATTTCAGGTGCAGATGTTTGCTCCAAACACAGAGCAGATGCATGTTGTCAACCACTGTGAGGGGAAACCCACAGAGGAGAAAAGAAACGTCCTGCAGGAAAGTGCTCGCATTGCCAGAGGTGACGTGACTGATCTGGTCAAGTTGGACATTTCAGCCTTTGATGCCGTCATCATCCCAGGTTAGGCTGCAATACATACATGCTGCAGAGAACAATATCTAATATTTCTCTCTGTTTTATTTCATTATTCGGTTTGTTTTCTGTTGTCTTCCAGGGGGCTTTGGTGTGGCAAAGAACCTGAGTGACTGGGCAGTGAAGAACAAGGACTGCACCGTGCAGCCACATCTGGAGAAGCTCCTCAAGGCTTTCCACAAGGCTGGAAAGCCGATGGGCATGTGCTGCATCTCCCCCGTCCTTGCTGCCAAAATCCTGCCCGGCTGTGAGCTCACTGTGGGACAGGACAAGGAGTGTGAAAAGTGTGTGACACAGTTACAGTTAGCTTTATCAGATGTCTTTGCATATAAAGAAAAAATGATCTACAGTTCTAACTTTTCTTTCTCTATTATCTCCAGGTGGCCGTACGCTCAGACCGCAGGCGCTATGAAGGAAATGGGCTGCAAACACGTCAACACAGATGTGGAGAAAGCTCACGTTGATGTTAAAAACAAGCTGGTCACCACCTCTGCATTCATGTGCAATGCTCCCATTCATAATGTTTTTGATGGAATAGGGGTCATGGTTAAAGAGACACTGAAGCTGGCCTAGGAGGTCACTGATTACACACTGTATGGTTGTGATTCATTATTGTGATTTTCTATACAAACACGGTGTTCAATATAAAGATATAGCAGTGATGTCTGTGTTGTGTTGTTTTGAGATTTTCAATAAAATGCACTCATCGAATTACAATTTTGAGTTTTTTCTTCTTTTAAAGCAATGAACATTTGGTACACTCCACAATATTTTCATATAGCACAATATACTGTGAATAGTGGTTGTACTTCACATTTTTCTTTTCACAGTCAGATGAATTTTAAGCCCACATATAGGCCAGAGATACCTGTGGTTTTTCCCTTTACAACACGTTAGCCATCAAAAATCAGCATTGAGCTGCATGAAAAGGGGCAATAAGCATTTTACACACCAACAATGTAAATATTAACTTAAAGGTCCCATGTCATGCTTTTCCGGTTATTACCCGTCCCCTTGTCTGTTATGAAGGTTTTTATGCATGTAAACGGTCTGCAGAGTCAAAAACCCTCAAAGTACACCCTGTAGCGAGTAAAACTCTAACACAGTCTATGCTGCCCCAAAACGCCTCGTTGGAGATTTCTCCTTTTCCATTGTTTACTTCCTGTGTACTCTGACGTGGGGGATACCCAGAGGCCACACCCTCTGCCAGCATTTCACGAAACAAAGCTTCCCAAACCTTTCAGCGATTCATGCCTGATATGTACAGCTTAGGGCAATGAAGAACGATGCTGTTCCTACTTTGTTTGGACCAGCGGGAGATTCGGGTACACAACCTGTAAGTATTCATTGTTGTTTGTGTATTTATGATGTTTAAAACAAACAAGGTATCTACCACGACTGTTTAAATGGGTAAAGGTTTTTCTCCCCTTCACGGGGAGTTTTGCGGCGGAACAGGTCACCAGAGAGTATCACAGCTTCATAGCTGCAGCCCCACAGCTGAGGGCTTGCCCATTAACGCAATGTTATGGGGAATGTAAACTTAGCTGTGTGCTAACAAAGTGGATGGACAGGACGCTGAAACGGGGCTATTCACTCCAGTTTTGCAGCATCCCACCTCCATTTATGGGCATGCGAGAGGTAAATCTGTCATCCCAGGAGGAGATGGGTTTCCTCTCAGCAGAGATTCAGGCTCTGGTGCAGAAACAGGCTGTGTCTGTTGTGCACCCTCAGCACAGAGAACAGGGTCTTTATTCCATGTACTTCCTGGTTCTCAGGAAGACAGGGGAATTCAGACCTATTCTAAATCTCCGCGGCCTGAATCGCCACATTTCCTGCAGGAAATTCCGCATGTTAACTATGAAACAGTTACTGGGGCTTGTGCAGGCAGGCGATTGGTTCAACACCATCGACCTGAAGGACGCGTACTTTCATGTGGAAATTGCTCCAGAGAACAGAAAGTATCTGTGTTTTGCCTTCCAGGGGATAGCCTACGAGTACAACAGGCTGCCGTTCGGCTATTCCCTATCCCCACGCACATTCACCAAATGTGTGGCCACTGCGCTTCAACCGCTGTGCTCCCACGGCATGAGAGTTTTCTTTTACCTAGACGACCTCATAGTCATGGCTGGGTCAAGGGAACAGGCAATGTTTTGCACAGCCCAATTGGCGGCAGGTCAGCCTTTAGTCAACCACTGATGTCGCGGTTTTTACAGGGGGTCAGGAGGCTGCGCCCAGTAGTGCATGCCGCCGCCCCGCAGTGGGACCTGCCCCTGGTGCTCGAGGCTCTGGTCTCAGAACCATTTGAGCCTCTGGAGCTCTCTTCCCTGAAAGCACTGTCGTGGAAGACAGCTTTGCTTCTTGCCTAAACGTCAGCCAAGAGAGTGTCCGAGTTAACCGCTCTGTTGGTGCACCCGAGCTGCTTGCTGATTCGGGGTGACCGGAGCGGGGCGACACTCAGACCGAACCCCTCCTTTGTGCCCAAGAGCCTAAGGAGTGCGTTCAGGTCAAGGGCTATTCAGTTAGGGGGTTTTAGTCTTCCCCCCCATGGTGGGGTCAGGGAAGCTAAACTGCACCTCCTCTGCCCGGTACGTGCGCTAGCATGTTACGTGGAGCGCACAGCTGCCCTTAGACGCACCGAACAGCTGTTTGTGTGCGTCGAGGGCGGGGTGATCGGGAAAGCTCTGTCCAAGAAACGCCTGGCAGGCTGCCTACGGACAGGCGGGGAGAGCCTGCGTGCGCATTCCAAGCGGGCTGTGGCTGTGTCAACAGCCGTATTCAACGGTGTGAGTGTGGAGGACATATGCACAGCGGCGTCTTGGTCAACGCCAGGCCCCTTCATAAAGTTTTATCTCTTGGACATGTCTGGCTCTTTCTCCTCGTCTGTGCTTGCTGGGGCAACACAGGACTGGTGAGGAGGGGGGGGCTCTGGGTCAGTGGGCATCTGATCCCCTCCCCGGACGTATTGCGCCTTCGCTTTTGAAGGGTCCCGGGATGGGCGCGGCCCATTACTGGGGCGGAAGGGCTCTCCCCCCCTGCCGAGAGGCAGGATAGGGGTAGCCCTCCACACTATAGTCCACACACACTATGCACGGGGTCAGTGTTTGAGTGTGGGGCATGGGCACTTGCACTCTCCCTGTGATCCTTACGGACTCTGAGAGGTGGTGCACAGTGAGGAGGGGGGGGGCCCTCAGCACTGTTTTTCGAGCACACTTTCTGCGAGGCAAGTGCAGCAGAGTGCGCTCTGCCCAGACTTCTCCACGGTCACAACCGGGTTAAAGGAGAATGTGGGGCAGCAGCTGCTGACCAGAAAAGCCGGTCATGGGCAGTGGGGTGGAATGGTATTGTTGGACGACAGTGCGCGTATACATCAGGGCTCCACCCACTGTACCCATAGAGTCCAGTAGAGGGCGGAGCCTGTGAGAGATATAACGCCGGGTTATGTATTGTAACCCTTGTTATATAAGCACAGGCGGAGCCCTCTACTCAGGGCACTGTCTGTCCTATTGAAGAGAGGTGTAGGATGATAGTCAGGAGGCGAGGCCTCCTTTTATACGGTGAGATGCGCGCGCATTCAGGTAGGCCCGCCCCAAGGCCGGCTACGTCTATAGAAATCTCAGTAGGAGAATGCTCGCAGAATAAGGTAGTACCCATAGAGTCCAGTAGAGGTCTCCGCCTGTGCTTATATAACAAGGGTTACAATACGTAACCCGGCGTTTCATTCCATTTCAAAGAGCTGTCTGGCGCTCACCGTTACCTTGGCGCGCTACCACTCCAACATCCAATCACAGAGCTTGAAGACTTATCACAGGGTTTGTCAAGCAAAGGGACTGTAGTCCCAAACGATAGCTGAGGATTATGGGTAGTGTAGTGTCTTCGGCCATCCTAAACTCAGAAAAACTATTTGTTTCTCCAAATCGAAGGGGAAAAACACAAAAGCATTGTACACAATTTAAACCAATCAATGTTAACAAGGATAAACCTATGTTTTTAGGTGACGGTGAGGGGAATACTTTCGTTTTTGCTATGAAAACTTCGAGACCGGAAATACTGTTTACACCCGAAGCTGTTACCTGGCAACGCAATTTTGTCGATAGTTTATTTTGAAATTCAGTTCCTGAGGGACGGCAAAAAAAACAGAGATTATAGAATTAAACAAATAAATAAAAACAAGAATAATTGTGTGTTATTGTTGAGTAAATAACTGTGTTATTCAGACCCGGCGCCAGAACAAATCTACAGAGGGCATATGATTTTCATGGGAGGGCACACAAAACCGTCATGTGCCCCGGCACAATATAGATGGTATCAAACAGCATGGCCAACAGCATTGTAGAGATGCACACCTATCGCAAATAAATACACAAATAAAGGGCAACATAGAAACACTTTTGAAACATTGTGTGCGTGGCGGCACAAACACTGGTAACTCATGAGCAAGGCAACAATTTGAAATAAAAACATAACAGCAACAGCTTTGCTTGGGCCTTAAACTTGGGCAACCGTTGACCGGAGCAGCAAACATAATAATACAGAGCGACGGCAACACCAGATTATGCAGTGCGTACTAGCGTAACTCAGCCCCGGGGTTTGCAGAGGTCAAGCTAGTAACATTAAGGCGTGCTGCTGCAACAGCAGGTGCAGGGTCGCCAGCAGCACCATCGGCTGCAGTTCTCTCATCACGATTTATTTGTAATAAATCCTTAGACCTACTCGTGGTTTCAAGACAATTTCTGATGTCCATTTTTTTTATTTAAAACAGAAATGTGAGTCTACAGAATGCATAATAAAAAACAAATCCAGAATAGGCGGCAGAGTAGTGTGTCACTGTGATTTGTCTAAATGTGGACGAATCACAAAAGACACGTGAATTTATTTGACGTAGCCTACGATTTTTGTTGTAGTTACTATCTGACATCACATACATCGTAGCATTAAAGGTCACAGTTTATTTATAATTAAAAAAATGTGTTTACTCTGGCCCTCCCACGGCGCCGGGTCTGGCGTTATTTAGAAAATAAAAACAAATTAGAAGGAAAAAAAGATTTAAAAAATACATATTTCAGTATTCTGAGCCCCATTTCTTTTCCTCACAGACGGCAAAAAAAGTCCAACTTTATAGAATTAAAAATAAAAACAATAATCGTGGCTTGATATTGAGTAAGAAATGTTTTTATGAACCACACAGCTTCCGGTATTCCAAGACCCGACCGGACAAAATACGTGGTGCAGACACGAAACATACTACCAATAGAAATACATTGCTTTTAAAATCGTTCTGTGTGACACGAAAAAAAGTGGAAAATCTGTTGGTGAACACGAATCAATAGATTAAATGTCGTGACTATAACACGAAATGCCGTGAGACTGGGTTGTTTGTAAAGATAAGCAAATGTAATCTCTCTTGAAAGACACGCTTTGCTTTCCCCAGGAGTGCGACACCCTTTTCTTTTGTTCAAATCTTTTGTTCAAATCTTGTTAGGCAAGATTTATGTAGGCCCAGGGTTATTTGTTCATGTGGGTTGTCTCGCCTCCTTTAAAAACAATCAGGTAATTACAATTACCAAAGGCATTTTTCTGTCTCATTGTCCATTTCTTGGGAGTGGGAAGAGTGGGGAGAGTGCAATTTTGTGCTGCGCCTAGGTTCCCCTAGACCTGGGCGTAACACTAGAAAAAAAAAAGTCCAAGTCCCGAGTGTTCCTAACTTTATTGTCTGTATGACCGTGCAACACGTTTATTATAGTGTTATACTATATAGTATGTATACTAAGCAGTGGCGGTTCTAGAACATTTTACATGGGGTGGCAAAGGGGGGGGGCAAGAGGTCATGCCAGGGTGCATGGGAGGGCGGACAGTACGTGTATTTTATACTGTATATATAACCTATTTATTGTTAGATCCTTCCCTAACACAAGTGTTCTTAATGCACAAGAGAAACAAGGTGTTCAGACAAACAAACTCAAATATATATAAAACTGCAGAAAATACTCATGATACCCTAGAATTCTGTTTACTGTAAGTACAGTAAAAACACTTAGTTATAATTAAGTACACAAATGACATTACCCATGTGCAGCAACACATTTCAGATTCAGATTCAGATTCAGATTCAACTTTATTGTCATTACATAGTACATGTACTAGTGACGAAATGTAAGTTTTGCATCTGACCAGAAGTGCAAAATAGCAGTGCAGGAGTCTACATAATAAGAATAATTATAAATGGAATTATTATAAATAGAATAATTATAAATAGGCTATAAACAGATGAATATATTCAGTGTAAACGGCATTGACAGTAAAATATATAAACAGGTGGGTGGTGGGTATGGGCTTGAGTCTATCAGCGGGCAGAGTTCAACAGGGTAACAGCCCTGGGGAAGAAGCTGACCCTGAACCTGCTGGTCTTGGACCGGAGGCTCCTGAGGCGCCTCCCCGAGGGTAGGAGGACGAACAGATAGTTTGCAGGATGAGAGGTGTCTTTGAAGATGTTGTGCGCCCTCTGCAAACACCGTATCCCCTGGATGTCCTCGATTGCAGGGAGTGGGACACCGATGATGCGTTGGGAGATTTTCGTCACCCTCTGCAATGCCTTCCTGTTGAGCATTGTGCAGTTCCCATACCAGGCTGTGATACAGCTGGTCAGGATGCTCTCAATGGTGCAGCGATAAAAGTCCACCAGAATCTGAGGAGAGAGGTGATCTTTCTTTAGTTGCCTCAGGATTCAATAAATATTTGTCAATACTAAGAGCCACTAGATTGTGCTGCTGTAATGGAATATGTATGCAAGGAGAATAAAAACATACCATGTGGTCAGCTGGAGTTTCATCTGCCTCCTGATCACTGCCTCTGTCCCTCTTTCTGACACTTCATCTTTATTCCTCACATACATTTCTTCTTCTTCACTAATGTCTTCATCTCCTCCTGGCTTCCTCCTGCTCTTACCCTCCTGGTCTCTTCATCTCCTCCTCTTCCTCCTGCTCTGACCCTCCTGGTCTCTTCATCTCCTCCTCTTCCTCCTGCTCTGACCCTCCTGGTCTCTTCTCAGATATGTCTTTTTGTTGTTGTTGACTCACTCCAGCTACTCTGGCCTGCAAGAGTCTACTTGTGAAAAGCACTGGTACAAATGCTTGTATAACTTTACACGTTAGGGCCATGTAGCTAATAAGTAACCTATAATAAATATAACATCAGAAAGTATTTATCATACGCACACAGGCAGCTGTGTTTAGATCCAGTTTGACGGTAAAGGATGTATGGTTTAATTTATCTGGCCTCATTGCTGTGATGTGTAATTTACGTGGATGTAATAGTGCCGCATAGTTTAGCAAATTAAGTGATCGATCTTCCTACCGCTGTCTGCGTAGTATTTTGTAACGTAACGTGACGTCCCAAACAGCGACCGTCTGTTAAACGCTATCGATTCAAATGGCAGCGTTTTATTAATATTTAGTTTCAAGCTCTCGTCCTTAGTAAAAACAAAACTAGTGGAAGGGGAAATGCTCCCAGGGGAAGCTGATCCACCTTCAGGTGCCACTACAACAGAGTGTGGAACACGTGTGACCGGGGTGGCTTAGGTTTGTTTTTGCGGGATCCCTCCACTCATTCGTTGACCCTCTCCCCCACTGCCTCAGCCCCCTAGTTAGTTTTCCCTTTTGGATATAGCCCTGTGTGAATGTTTTTAAATTGTATTTTTACTATTGTACAAAAATAAACTGTTCTATTTTTGATAATTGAACCACGTCTCTTGTTCCATGAGTAACCGAACCTGTGTGTCCTAGTGACTTCAAAATTGTTATACTTCCCTGGGTGAAATTCCCGGGGGTGCGTTGTCGGACTTAGTGGTTTAACCAAACTACTGTTAAATCAATACATTTCTTCTGCGGCTACTGCCAACTTAACATGAAGTAACATTAAGTAACCCAAAATGTTAAACAGTAGTAGTCATATTTCGTGAACTCTTTGAAGAGTACTGTCACAACGGTGTGATCATTCTATAATACATCGTTTAAGCCCGGATGCCCCCGAGGGAGACATGCTAACGCTAACGCTACATTCGCATCGGCGATCTTTTATTACTTCATGCTATCTGCACAAATGGTTAACATTGAACATTAAACAGATCAGGCAGTTCAGGGAGAATCAAAGGCAGGCAGGCAGCTTTCTTTCATTGTGGTGATAGTGAGGGTAGTCAATCCCTTGTTTGACAAGACAGTAGTGACAGCCATCTTGGTGACGTGTGCTGTTGTGCGAGACAGAGATGTAGTTCATTGAGCGGTTTCACACAAAAAAGTGTTACTTCACAGTTTTACAGCAAAACATTATTTTTTGAACTTGCAAAATTATCTTTTAAATTGACAAACATCATATGTGTAATTCGTGGCACAATTCAAACGGGATCGAAAGGTAATTTTTCTCTCGCCATTGACTTCAATACATAATTTTTCCGAAATAAGGTCCCATGGAGGTCCACCGGAAAGGCAGGGACTTCGCCTCTCTATAAATTTACACCTGATATCTAAAGCTGACAATCTCCATTATTGTATCGCTCAACTGAAACTCAACCCTTTTCTTTCTCATATTTCTGAGACAGAGCGGTTACAGGCTAGTGCAGGGCCGGCCCTAGGCACTGGCGAACAAGCCAGTCGCCTAGGGCGCCAGATCTGGAGGGGCGCTGCGCTGGGAGAAACAAATAATTAATTAATTTTTCATTTTGATTCTGCCTAATTTTCTGCCCTTGATGTAATACATTTACATTAATAATTGAATAAAGTAAACACCGGCGCCCGCAGCTCACAGCCAAAGTGCGAGCGAGCCTCCGAGCGAGCAAGAGAGAGAGAGGGTGCGCATGCATCGGTGCCGCGGATTGTTGTTGGATTGAGGCTGATAACTACAGCTCAGTGAGGTAAAGGACTGTGAGTGTTTAGATAGTTCACTTTAGTCTAAGTTATCTCAGTGGGTCTCAAACGGTTTGGTCACAATTTATGTAAACAAATATTTCCAAGGCACTCCTTTATAATTATTGGGATAAATAACAACAGGTTTGAAATCATTCCAATTCATACTATAGGACAGTAACCTGTGCAGGCAGCCCATGTATTGATTCCATCTGATAGCTGCTATAATACAAAACAAAACATCTGCCCCCTCCAAAATGATCAATAACAGCTAGAACGGGAGCTGCGTTGGTGTGAAAGGGGCAACAGTAGTCACTTGTGTGACTGACCCGAGAGCCTCCTCGTTCTGATAGCTCCGCCCCTTTGCTCCAACCCCCCTCCCTCCCCCCACATCTACAGGTGACAAATACTTTTGCGACACATTCATCACAAGAAGTGTAGCAAAAGTCAAGGCCGCAGATTCGTCGGTTTATACTGCCACAGAGCAGATTCGTGAAGTTGTAATGACTGATTTGAGAGGTTGTAATAACCAAGTTGCAGTTGTAAAGGAAAAAATATTTAAAAATATATTTTTTTCTGCAAGTGAACATTTCATCACTAAGTTCATTTTTTTTCTACAAGCTACAAAACTTTTTTTTTTCTTCTGTGACTTCAAATTTGGTTCACAGATACGTGGATATTTTATACAAGTGTAAATGCATGCACACAAGCTCAGATTTCTTTTCTGCAAGTGCTCACATCAGGTTTTACACGCTCTCGCATTTTGCACCATATCTACCTTCATAGTACTGCATGCTATTTAGCTTAACCTGTTTAGCCCCGAGCCTGTTTTCCAGGTCTCAGGCTCGAAAATGACATTCCCAGAACAAATGGCCATAACTACACTTCTAAAAGGGGAAAATTAATAATCTTTTTTCTCAAAGCAATGATAAACCTGTGAGTTGGATGTAGAAGAGTCAGAATCAATATAGATTTTTTTTATTTTAAAGTAAATTCAGACAGAGAGACAGGGAGATCGCTCTTCTGGAATGAAGAGAGTGGAAATAATGATATTGCAAGTTAGAAACGTAAGATGCATTTTGACAGACAAGACGGACAATTGGGGAAAATACCCTGCATTTTGAATATCCGATAGTCCACCATTAACACCTTAGCCCCGTCTCGTCAACGAAAACTAAATACACATTTCGTCAAAGTTTTCGTTATCAAGAATCTATTTTTAGCTCGTCATCGTCTCGTCTTAGTCATGTCAAAAAGGTCGTTGACGAAATTTTTCGTCATAGTTTTCGTTGACGAAATTAACACTGATCCAAACTTAGCAGCCCGAAAAACGTTTACCCATTTAAACAGTCGTGGTAGATACCTTGTTTGTTTTGAAACATCATAAATACACAAACAACAATGAATACTTACAGGTTGTGTACCCGAATCTCCCGCTGGTCCAAACAAAGTAGGAACAGCATCGTTCTTCATTGCCCTAAGCTGTACATATCCGGCATGAATCGCTGAAAGGTTTGGGAAGCTTTGTTTCGTGAAATGCTGGCAGAGGGTGTGGCCTCTGGGTATCCCCACGTCAGAGTACACAGGAAGTAAACAATGGAAAAGGAGAAATCTCCAACGAGGCGTTTTGGGGCAGCATAGACTGTGTTAGAGTTTTACTCGCTACAGGGTGTACTTTGAGGGTTTTTGACTCTGCAGACCGTTTACATGCATAAAAACCTTCATAACACACAAGGGGACGGGTAATAACCGGAAAAGCATGACATGGGACCTTTAAGTTAATATTTACATTGTTGGTGTGTAAAATGCTTATTGCCCCTTTTCATGCAGCTCAATGCTGATTTTGATGGCTAACGTGTTGTAAAGGGAAAAACCACAGGTATCTCTGGCCTGTATGTGGGCTTAAAATTCATCTGACTGTGAAAAGAAAAATGTGAAGTACAACCACTATTCACAGTATATTTTGCTATATGAAAATATTGTGGAGTGTACCAAATGTTCATTGCTTTAAAAGAAGAAAAAACTCAATTGTAATTCGAAGAGTGCATTTTATTGAAAATCTCAAAACAACACAACACAGACATCACTGCTATATCTTTATATTGAACACCGTGTTTGTATAACGTACTTACCACTTGCCATCTCGGGCAACCAACCAACTAACCAACTGTAATTTGTAATGTATTTTACTTTAACGGTCAAGTTCTGGGAACCACAGCAGCCCACATGTTAACGTAAATGTCAAGTTTTCTTTTTACAGTGTACTTATATCTGTACATTTCTTTTCAGTTTGCTTCAAGAAGTGGCTTCAACGGACAGAGATGCAGACAGATTGGGAAAGGCTGGACGCTACACAACGGGAAACATTATGGACCTGAACAAGGAAAAACAAAA
This sequence comes from Dissostichus eleginoides, assembly GCA_031216635.1. Classification (NCBI taxonomy): domain Eukaryota; kingdom Metazoa; phylum Chordata; class Actinopteri; order Perciformes; family Nototheniidae; genus Dissostichus; species Dissostichus eleginoides. Next base: position 4,117,236 of record CM062273.1, read on the forward strand.
AACACTTTCTTTGTTGCCTTTTTCTTATCATACGTTTTTGTTACCATTTAAATATTGAATTGTATTTTAAATCAAATGCACCTGTTTTAGATAATATATTTATTTTGATGTATAGGTTGATTTGCAGGTTGGTTGTTATTTGTATAATTATTGTATTGTTACTGTGTGTTTTATTAACTAGCTATTCATTGCTATTTATTAAATAAAAATACTGTTATGAACACTATACAATGTCTTTATTTTAATAGATACCAGAATACATGACACAATGAATCTTTGTAATATATTTATGTTCTCTGGTTGAAATAATCATACCAGTATTTAAACAATGTATGCTGGTCACCTGGAATCTTGGTAAGCTTCCAGCATGGTATATTTAATACTATTATTAAACTAAGCTGGTGATAGATGGATGCTGGTGAGCAGCCCAGCATACCAGCATACTAGTCTATGCTTTTTTTGTAGCTGGCCATGATAGCTGGTTTAGCCAGTTTAGCTGGTGCACCAGCTAAACTGGCTAAACCAGCCATCCTGGCCAGCTAAAGTGTCCAAACCCCTCTCAACCAGCCAACTTATCTACAGGCTGGTCAGGCTGGTTAACTTAGCTGTACATTTCTTTATTTTTTTTACAGTTTTTCCCCCAAAAAAATTACAGTTTTTTTGAATTGTATTTCATAATTACAGGAAATCATATTAAATGTACAAAATAAACGGATATTGAAATGTGTGATGTATTTTAACAACAACAAAAAAACTGTAGAAATGGAATACATTATTTATCTGTTTTTTAGCAGTTTTTAAATGCGAATTTAACAAAACTAACCTTAAAAATAAATGATTTTCTGTTGGCAAAATTAGCTGCATTTTCTGTAATTTTACTAAAAAAATACTGTTGTTATGAGTATATATCACTGTCAAATACATAAAAAATACTGTTAATACTCATTTAAAAAATGTATAATTGCAAGAAAAGATATGAGTAAAGAAAGAAATATTTTGTAATTTTGCTTAATTTAACCACTACTTTACATTAATAAACTGAAACAACACAGGTATTGACTATCCTATTATAGTAAAAAACTACATTTGAACACATTTTGACTTTCACTTTATTGCTACATTTGTATTAATTGAAGATTTAATTGTTAAATATGTGAATTTCATGTTATAAAAACTGAGTAAAACCATAGAGTGAAAAAAAGACTTGACTGTCATGTTGGGTGCGTATTCCTACCAAAGCACAATTCAGATATAAAATGATGCTACAACCCACCAGTAACAGCCATAGACTGTGGGTTATATAGGAGACATTTGGCTATGCCATGATACATCTATAAACTAGCTCATAGCTGTCAGCATTCACTGCAGGCAAACCTAATGTGACCATTCACTTATGATTTCTAAGTAGAAGAAGAAGAAGATATAATGTATTCATCCCTCAGAGGGGAATGTCTTCCCCCACTCTGTTGTGAACTTTAAACACATTACACACACAGGGAGGATATGCTGTACATGCACAAACACAACCACATGCGGATAGGAGAGGGGATCGCAGAGAGGCTTCCAGATAGCCGGCGCCAGAGAGCAGTTTTGGTGTTCGGTGCGTTCACAACCCAAGTAACATTGACCTGCTGATCTCTTTCAACACAAGAAAAAAGCTGTGCCAGTTTCTGACATCATTTAGCTTTTCAGATTGTAGCGGCACGTGGGAGTGATTGTTTGAAATACTATTTAACTAAAAGCCACCTTGGGAATGCACCCAAGGAAATAATTATTCAAAGTACCAATAAGGCACTCAGGTTCGTAATACTGAGGGGCAGGAGACGTGGTTCGAATTCATCAAATGTTTTATTTCATAGATTAAAATATCATTAAAAACACAGTAAGAACATCATACACACTGGAAATAAAGGGGGAAATCTTAATTCAGGGATGCTGAGGCTTACCAGTGGATGGAGGTGACGAGGGGTGAGAGGGATCCCAACAAAGTAAATTAAGGCACCCGTGATCACTAAACACTCACACGAAGGAACACCAACATCAGGGGGAGCCGCCACCGGGGACACCAGCACCACACCTTTGGCTCTCAGCAACTAAAGAGGGGCAAACAAGACACAATTACTGGGATAAACAGTCAACACAAATTAATACACGGACCAACACATAAGATAAGTATAAAGACAATAAAAAGTCAATAATACTACGAAATACGGATCAGTTCACTGATATTAACTGAAATAAACACAACAAATGTAGAGCAACAGGGTCGAAAACAACTAAACCAAAGAAACGGAAATTAACCTAACAGTCTACTTAATCTTGAATTAAATAAACAAAACAAACTTAACTCAACAGGGTCAATGAAATAACTAATCATAAACAGAGATTAATCGAATAGTCCGCGATAACAATGTTTCAAATATGGCCCTGTAGTGAAGCGCAAGGTGACACAAAGACAAGTAATTATATCATGTATCAAAATTCAAAAGAATCAAAGGAATAGTTCAGCGCCCCACGACTTTACTGCAAACAGTTACAACCTTGACTTTACATCAGAAAGAACAAACATCAAAGAAGTGACTAACTGCATCAGTTAGGGTTAAAACACGTGTATTCAGCTAAAACATGTACATCTCTGCAGTTATTATCCAGTGGAAAGCCCTTACCTACTGGCCTAGTTCAATCAAAGTGGTTACTTTCTGTTGGCTGGGCAGTGAAGCACACCGTCTGATTTGACTTTCTCAGGACTTGAAACTGTTTTTTGGGGGCAGACCCCCACAAAGAAAAAAAAAATATACACACATACAAGGTCATCATCTTAACCGTTTTTTATGCTCATCGAGTCATTCGTGAGCAGAGCATCAAGTTGGCATGCCTATAACAGCTGAATGCGGCGATTACCATGTTGTTCAGCCAAACGCCTCACAAACTGATTAAGATCAACAGCTTTAGTGCGTTTTGATTCAATGCTGAGTGCAGCCAGACCTGACAGTCTCTTCTCTGTCATTGTAGACTTCAAATACCTCATTCCTTCCATCTACTTGAGTCCTAATGCTTCTCGTTTTGCGCCGTCCCCCCATTCAAATCATAGACTGTATATATAAAGGTTCAAATGAAATCGCCGCCAATCATATTTCCAAGCTCGCACCAGGGCCGGGGGAGGGGTTATAAGACTTGCATCTTGTGCTGCATTCACTTGCACTCGGACATTCGAGATTTTCTCTCATAAATGTCCGATGAGCCACAACTTTTCTTTCAAAACAAAGATGCCAACTGGGGTGGCAGCTGGGGTGGCAAGGCTATTTGTTAGGGTGGCAGTTGCCACCCCATGCCACCCCGGTAGATCCGCCCCTGCTCCTGTCTGCATCTCCAAGCTCGGGGCATACCGGCCATCAGTGGCAGACTGGCCATCGGGACGTTCGGGACGAATCCCGATGGGCCGGTCGGGCCACTCTGCCTACTCCGATTACTCGGCCCACTTCGGTACCGGCAGAGGCGGGCTGGCCATCTGTAGAATCACCGAACGGCCGGGTCGGTTCGCTGTCTTTAAACGGCATCATTGAAGTAGCGCTGACAGGCGACAGAGGTCCACCGTTTCCCAGTCCGCCCCTGCCGGCCATCATCTACTCTAGGTAATACACTGACTATTTTCATTTCATTTCAAACCTTTATTTATCCAGGTGTATCCCATTGAGATCATTGATCTCTTTTTCAAGGGAGACCTGCTCAAGTAGGTTCCACATGAAACATAAAAACATAAAACAACAGAACAACAAAAAGGACATCATACAGCATCATTACAGGGATTACAATTTACATAACTATCCACATGAACAGGTACCAACAGCATCCGATTGAGTAGCATCCAACCGAGCTTTAAAAACATTTAGTGGCACCAGATTGCTCAGTTTCCATTTCAATTGCAGACTATTCCAAGACAGAGGAGCTGCGCATCTAAAAGCTATCTTCCCTAAGACAGTCCCAGCAGTTGGCGCATTTAATAAAACCACAGCATGCGATCTCAGGCAGTAGCCACTTACAATTTGCCGTGAGATCAGGGAGCAGATGTAGGATGGAAGTCTCCCTAACATGGCTTTGTATATAAAAATGTACCAGTGACTGAGCCTCCGTACAGTTAGCGAAGGCAGACCTGCCCTTGCACACAGGGTACAGTGATGGGTTAATACTTTACAGTTTGTCACAAATCTCAGTGCACTGTGATACGCAGCATCTAACTTGATCAGGTAATGGCAGGTGCATTCATATAACAAATCACCATAGTCCAGCACTGGTAAAAAGGTCACAGAGTCTTTTCCTGGCTTCAAATGAGAAACAGGACTTGTTTCTGAAAAAGAAACCTAGCTTCACCCTCAGCTTTTTAAGCAGGTTATTGACCTGAAGTTTAAAAGAGAGACAATCATCAAGCCAGATACCAAGGTATTTGTAACAGGTAACCACTTCAAGTATTATTCCTTGCGTAGTTATAATATCTAAAACAGGCTCTGGTGTCTTTTTAGCTTTTGAAAAGAGCATTACCTTGGTTTTATCAACATTTAAAAGAAGCTTTAGTTCAGAGAGCTGAGTCTGAATAATGTTTAAAACAGCTTGCAATTCAACAACAGCCTCCTTAATGGAAGGACCTGCACAGTACATCACGGTATCGTCCGCATAAAAATGTAAGGTTGCTCCATCGACATTTTCACCTAAACTATTGATGTAGATGGAGAATAGAAGTGGACCTAAAACAGAACCTTGGGGAACACCATTAGTAATGTTTAACCACTCAGAAGACAGCCCATCAAAGTGAACACATTGGGACCTTTCAGAGAGGTAGTTCACCAACCACCCCACTGCATGGCTGGATATGCCAATACTGACTAGCCTCTGCTTCAAGATGCGATGATCGACGGTATCAAACGCTTTGGACAGGTCAACAAATAGAGCTGCACAACTCTGCTTATTATCTAAAATACTCGCCATGTCATTCACCACTTTCATTGTCGCAGTGATGGTGCTATGTTGCTTTCTGAAGCCTGACTGATGTTTAGACAGGATGTCATCTGTACATAAAAACTCCTTTACCTGTTCACTCACTAGGCTTTCAAGAACCTTGGCCAGAACTGACAATTTAGAGATAGGTCTATAATTATTTAATAAGGTGGCCTCCCCTCCTTTTAGTAAAGGCAGGACATAAGCTGACTTCCATACTTTTGGAATTGTGTTTGTGCTGAGGGAGAGGTTAAAAAGAGTAGTGAGAGGTGGAGCAATAAAATCTGCAGCTATCTTTAAAAAGAAAGGTTCTACGTTGTCCGGGCCAGCCGGTTTCTTAGGATCTAACTTGGTTAAGGCTTCACGAACAACATCAATAGTAAAAGGAGTAAAACTGAAAGGGTTTTCCAGATCACGTTGTTCAGAGTCACGGACTGTGGTTTTCACAGAAGCAGAGTTAGTGACAGAATCAAACAGAGAGCCGCAGGACACAAAATGCTCATTAAAACAATTTAACATAGCAGCCCTGTCCAATATAGTGCCAGATGCTGTGGTAAGGCACGGAGGTAGCTCATTGCGGATCTCACCGGTGGATATCGCTTTCATGGCTTTCCAACATGTTCCAGGGTTATTCAGGTTCTTTGTGGTAACTGACAGATAGTACTTAGACTTTGCACTTTTTATTTGTGATGTGAAGCTATTCCTTAGCTGCCTAACGCGTAGCCATTCTACCTCTGAGCCTGATTTCCCAGCCTTTGCCCAGGCCTATGGTACCTTATACAACCCAGGACCCAGTGGAAGCCCCCCCCCCCCCCCCCCCCGACCATCCCTTTTAATTTACTGTTTATTTTATTGGATTGTATTATTTATTTTGTTTATTTTATTATTTTATTTCTTTAAGTGCATCTCTGTGGGTGTGTATGAATATGTGTATGTATATATATATTACGTGTATGTGCTTGCTCATTATATGTACTGCAATGACATTTTTATTTGTGGTACAAATGTAATTCAATTCAATTGTATAATTGTAGGGTGTCTGCTGTTGACGCTGAGAACATTGTGCAGCTCGGTTACAAGGTGTTAGTGCAGTGCACGCACTGTTTTATACAGGTTGAATGTCATCTGCTGATACGCAGCAGTATGCCCAAATGTAACTTAAATGTTTTACATCCCCAAGATTTCGAAAGATGAATGGAAATATCAAGTAGAATTACAGAGAAAAGTGTGTACAAATGAATAACAACATGAATAAATTGGGTGTCCCTCTTTTTGTAAGATAAGATAAAAATGAATACATTAACTGTTAATTAGAACCTTGTTGGGCTGCTATTTGCTCTGTTTAGAAATCACTTGAATAATTAACTTAATCTGGCCTTAATACTTACCCTTATTAAGACTTTGCAAAAACACTCTCTCCATTCAGATGTCCCATTGCACACTGGTGCATAAAACAAACCCCACTTGTCTCCATCTCCTGCAGACTTACTGCCATACATTAACTGAAGGATACAGACTGGAATGAGGAAACCAGACCTCTCTTCCCAGCATTGCTCCACTTTTACAAACACATCCGCCTGTTTTTGTTTGAACTACACTTGGAAAAGAAAAGTACTTTCATTGGACTTTTGAATGCATACTATAGCAGTTATTTATTGACTCAGTTGTTCTGCAAATGGTGTCCCGCTTGTTGAGAAAAAGACTGCATACATGGATTCAGTTCCAAATGATTAAGTGCGAGTTGTCAACTGAATGACTGCCGTGTTCTTTCTGATATCATGAGTCATTTCTTTTCTTTGTGTCTTCTTGGGAAATACAGCTTGTTGATTTTTCTTTTATAACCGACTCTTTTGCTTTAATTTGTATTGTGTGTTTAAATAAGAGTGGTTAAGGACTCACAACAGACAGATTAGTATGTTGCATTGCCAAAGAAAACACATTATACATTTCTCCAAAAAATGTCTTCTGTCAAATAATTAATTTCTTAGACTGTGTTTTTTTTGGTAAGTTTATTGAAGCTCATTACACAAACAGAAATGCTACAATCTCCCTCATTTCGTCTTCGTTATGTTACTAGATCACATTTTACAAGTTAAAGTTCTCCTATATGACTATACAATCACATAATTCAATATACATGATTGTACATAACATTAACATTCATAAATATGTTTTGACATGGCTCAAGAGATATTTCAGTATTTGTCATTACGGGTGTTACAGAATCATAGTGTACAACGTAGTGGCCTTTTCACCATCCCTATTTACATAACCGGAAACAAGTTACATTTTCCAGCCTGGATTTGGGCAAATGTGTCAAATACATTTTACAAAAAAGATCTTTGCTAAATGTATTTGATATATTTTTGCACACAATCATTTCTATTTCAATGTCATTGCTTTGTCTCATTGCAGCTGTGAGAGAAAGTCCCTGCAGTCCCCAAGTGTGTCCAGCCCCCCCACCACCTCAATCAGCCCCTCCACCTGCTCTGAACGAAGCACTGCCCCCGCGTTGTCTCTGAACTTCTTCCTCAGGCTCTCATTGGTCAACGGGTTACGCCAGTGACCGTAGAAAGTGTCACAGCGTCCCTTCAGAATTTCTCCCTCAACAAGTGTAACCTGGACCTCCCCATACATGCTGTTGAAATTAGCAGGGTTGTCATGGGGATGCTCCACGCGAACACGACTCAGCAGAGCGAGGAGGTCTGGGTGCCTCAGAGCAGCCGGAGTGAAGGACTGAACGGTCACCTTGCCATCCAGGAGGGCGCTGCAAGCGTTGAATTGGAAGGAGTGGCGTGCCTCATGCTCAGATTCGGGGAATGGCCTGTTGATGTACTTTGATTTGGGGACTCTGAGCAGGATGTCTTGGACTTGAGATGGGGAGACAGTGCCAGGGCCCAACCCCACGAGAAGCTTATGGACCGAGGCGGCAGCATCTGCTACCCAGTGCATCCCCAGATGGGCCGGGAAGCGCTTGAAGCCCATGTCCTGCTCCTCTAGCAGGAACACATGGCCGTCCTTGGGGGATTCTAAAGGCTCGGGCACATAGTCTTCATAAAAGGCATTGAAGCCGGCCACACCAGCAACAGCATCGAGGATCAGAGGACTTGCCTCGAGGCCCCGGGAGGCCAGCAAAGCAGCCTCCAGCCCCAAACGTGAGGCATTACCGATGTGAAGGGGTTTGGACTGAGTGGCAGCATTAGCCATTGGGGCTCCAGAGAGAGAAGCAGCTATAGCCAAGGCATGACTGCACTGGGAGGCATCTAGAGACAAGAGGCAAGCACAGGCGGCTGCACTCCCCATGGTCCCCACAATGCTTGGAGGGTGAAACCTGGTGATAAGGGAGAAGGAAACTGTGTTAAGATGTTAAGACCATTTTTACCTGGGACAGAACATTTCAAATTTGTGTTTTTCATCATTATGTTTGTGTAAAGGTGCCTGTTTGTTAGAATCTGCTACACTTTCCAAAGACTTTCCACACTCAGAGAAAGCTTATTTCAGGAAAATGGTTCAAAGCGATTTTAGTATTTGACAAACAAGTAAATAGTGTGTTGGGTCATTTGGTGTACACATTTGCCAAAAGGAGTCCTCTTGTGCGATACTCTCGAACACATGGCTAATTGTGGTAAGACTACCCACAGAGGCTCTGCTGTCCTTGATATGAACATGACAACCAGCCTTTCACAGCTCATTGACCCACTAAGAGGCTGCCCATTACACTGCACTAACCTCCTTGTAAACCACACTGCAGGGATCTGCAGAATCAAATATGATGCTCTTTAGACTCATGTGTTCTCCGTGTAAGTAAAAATTCAAAATACTCAATAATAAGCTGGCTTTAGATCGTTTAAATCATTTTTATAACCCTAAGAATAACATTATCTTTGACTAATTTGACCCACTCCCTGAGGCGCTCACCTCTTAGGGATGTTGTGCGCCTCATGAGAGAATCTCATCAATCTGCCCTGGATCTCAATGCCGACGTTGAATGCCAGCAGGAAGTCAGGGCCACTGGGTTTGCTGTTTGACATCATGTCACTGAGTGCTAACACAGCAGGGAGGACCGCTCCTGAGGGGTGAGTGGCAGGGTGCCATGTATCATCAAAGTCCATGGAGTGAGTCTGCAGCACACAAAAAACAAACAGATTTAATTCAAATGAAAATGGACTGTTTAATTACTATTTTTAATGAAAATATACAACTAAAAGTAACTGCTGCAGAAATGAACTGACATCCTGATGGCTGCTTAAAGTATGAAAGCCAAGCAATGTTTTCTGACAAAATGCTGGACATTTTGACAGAAGGGTAATGCGGGGTCAAGTCAGTATTTTCATCAACCCATCTTTCGATTGGATGCACAGATGGTTTTAGTGCATCTGATTTGCACTGGGGACAATTGTGACCCATCTGTTCGTCCTGTTTGTACTCACAGCTACTCCATTGACGAAAGCAGCCAGTGTGGGAGAGAGCCTGCAGCCCCTGCGTCCGTAAACAGAGCTGATGTCATCAGGGGCATACATGTGCTGGAGCGGGAAACACAGAGACAGGTAAACACAGGGAGTTGTCACAAGGACATTTTTGATACAACAGTTGTGTGTGCTCAAGTCAAACACAGACATTTGGAGAAAAAGGTCACCATGCATAAATAAACCCCTCTCACGATATATGACGAACCTCAGCCTAATAATAACCTGTTTATTTTTTTAAACCCATCTGATCTGTCCACACAGCACTTGCACTGACTTGCGACTACTGTTTGCCAAAGGTCAAGAATTGCTTTCATCTGTCTTATTGCTTCATATCAGATAATACTTTCAGGTTATTTCTATTTACTTCGCCTCACCTGGCAGTGCTGCAGGGCCAATTCAAACACGTCTGTAGTGCTGCCAATGAGACCAACTCCGATGCTGTCCAGCACCATTCTTTTGCTGCGGTGAAGCACCAGTGATGACAAGTGCTGCGGCTTGACTTCACTGATGAACCTCCCATAGCTGGCTGTGACTGTGTCTTCAGGGCACTTCAAGACTGCAGGGAGAAAGAGAAAGGATATTATAGGTCAGGAGTAAGTAAAGAGGTATTTTTGTGTTCAGACAAAGAGATGTAGTTAAGTTTACCTTCTACTGTAGACGTATGCAGCCCTCTGACAGCCCACACTGGTCGAATGGTTTTCTGCAGGAACAAGGGAACACAACATCCTTACTGACACCTGTAAACCACTAAGAGTGACAATAATTGTTTTACTATCTCAGATTCATTACCGTCTGTGAGCACATGCACAATGATTTTCTACCAGACTCCCGTTTAATTAAATCAGCTATTTGTGGATATTGGCATCCTTATAATGAAAATAAAGCCTGTGTGCCTCTTTTGAAAAAGCTATTGTGCTCGGTGTGGTAGTGTGTGTAATCTGCTCTGGTTAATTCTCCCTTAACAAGAACAAAAACACCCAGTGCAAGCTATATTAGTTTAGAGCTGACTGGATTAAGATGAATATTTTAAGGACACCTAACAATCTAATTGAGTTACTCAAGCCTTAGCAATATGTATGACTATCTAGATTTTCTATTAATAAGAAATAGACTTATATCTTTAAATCTTTACCTGTAATGTGGAGATCATGGCTTCAGTCAGCTGTTTCTCTCTCGTTGCTCTTTGCAGTCAACAGGTTGTTCAGATGATGCTGATGCTTCTCAGGTTCAGAGGGTACCTTCCTTATATTAGGGGTGGACGCCCTGCTGAAAAAACCAGCTTAGACCAACTTAGCTGGTCAGGCTGGTTGACCAGCCTGACCAGCCTGACCAGCCTGACCAGCCTGACCAGCCTGACCAGCCTGACCAGCCTGACCAGCCTGACCAGCCTGACCAGCCTGACCAGCCTGACCAGCCAGTAGATAGGTTGGCTGGTTTAGAGGGGTTTTGGACACTTTAGCTGACCAGGATGGCTGGTTTGGCTGGTGCACCAGCTAAACCAGCCATCCTGGCCAGCTAAAAAAAAAAGCATAGACCAGCATAGTATGCTGGTATGCTGGGCTGGTCACCAGCATCCATCTATCACCAGTTTATGTTTAATAATAGTATTAAATATACCATGCTGGAAGATTACCAGGATTCCAGGTGACCAGCATACATTGTTTAAATACTGGTATGATTATTTCAACCAGAGAACATAAATATATTACAAAGATTCATTGTGTCATGTATCTACCAAAATAAAGACATTGTATAGTGTTCATAACAGTATTTTTATTTAATAAATAGCAATGAATAGCTAGTTAATAAAACACACCGTTAAAGTATGGTAAAATGCATTACAAATTACAGTTGGTTAGCATAGACGTTACAGTCAACAATTGCTTATGGTGAATTACAATGCAGGGCCCGACATTATAAATGGCCCGCTGGCCCGGAAGCACTATTTGGACACCCCGGGCCAGCATAACGTACTTACCACTTGCCATCTCGGGCCACTAAAAATATTGCTTTAAAAAAAAAAAATGGTCCTGTGGTAAAGGTAATTTGACAAGCAATTTTGTTAAATTGTTTCGTTTATTAGCGCAACAACATAGCGTTTCGTGAGGCAGTTGTCGTTGTTGGATGAAAAGCAAACAGCTGTTTTTGGTGCGGAGCGCAGCGCGAGCAGTCTCCCGTGCGGGAGCGCGCTCCTTCACTGCAGACTTTAGCGCCACCTAACCATTGGCCAAAATGTTTTTAATGGAACAGAGTAATTGGGTCCAGAACTGACTGAAGACATGTGGAACAGAGTCATGGGGTCCAGAACTGACTGAAGACATGTGGAACAGAGTCACGGGGTCCAGAACTGACTGAAGACATGTGGAACAGAGTCATGGGGTCCAGAACTGACTGAAGACATGTGGAACAGAGTAATTGGGTCCAGAACTGACTGAAGACATGTGGAACAGAGTAATTGGGTCCAGAACTGACTGAAGACATGTGGAACAGAGTCATAGGGTCCAGAACTGACTGAAGACATGTGGAACAGAGTCATCGGGACCAGAACTGACTGAAGACATGTGGAACAGAGTCATAGGGTCCATAACTAACTGAAGACATGTGGAACAGAGTCATGGGGTCCAGAACTGACCGAAGACATGTGGAACAGAGTAATTGGGTCCAGAACTGACCGAAGACATGTGGAACAGAGGACAGGCATGGTTCCATGTACAGGGAACTGGAACTTTGAACAGGTGTTTTCATCTTTTCAGCATGAAGATTCCCAAGTTCTTGATCAGGTGTTTGATGTGGGCTGGCATGATCCTTTCTGCAGCGATAAAGAAAGAAAACAAAGAAAACATTTTTAATAATAGTAATGATGGTAACAACAATAAAATGAGTATATAACTATTTATATAGCACAATTGCAAAGTGATTCTCACAACAAAAATAAAGAACAAAACAATACCAACAATAAAAAAACAAATGATTATAGGAATGACAAAGACAAAGAAATGCTAAACAAGAGGCCGACTACAAAAGGTAGACTCAATGGCTCTTGATGACATCAATGAGCAGTCCCAATAGATGCTGGTGTATAAAAATAAATAGGTCCAGATTTCTTCTATTTTGTGTTGGATGATTTGTTTTATTGATTGCTGATGGATGTTAAGATGTGTTTTACAATTATAACAAACAGATTATTGTGATTGGAATAAAAAAGATTGCAAATCATAGTTTTAATAAAATCACTAGCAATATAGGATTTATTCAACAGCAGTAAAGCATTAAGTTGCTAAATTAACGTACACTGAACTGTAAAACAACTTACCACTATTTAGGAAAGGCTCTGATCAGAAGGGTTGACTAGTAGGACAGCAAAGAGGTGGAGAAGGTCTCTGTCATGTACAACCATTGGTAGATGTTACACCTGAAAGAATGATAAGGAAATAAGACAACACAGGAGGACAAACATCCTCTTAAGTAAAAGACCAAATCATGTCAAGCTTTAACCTGAGCCTGTTTTTTCAGTCTTTACTATGCACTGTTGGAAATTACATTCCAAAGGCTACCCCCCCCCCCCCCCACGGATTCATATTTTTAATGAATACCAGAGCAGTCTGCACATAGGCCCTGTACGACATGCAAAGAACAGATCAAATCCCCTGACAGACTCACACACTTTGGTGATGTCCTCATCTGATAATGTTTCATTTTTTAGCAGCAAAGTAACATTACTCAAAGTATATGTCGGACCCAACTAATTTACAGTATGTTTTGCATCTCCTCAACAATGGTCTGTATCATTGAGTAGAAACATTTTTTATTTTGAAATTCAGTTCCTGACGGACGGCAAAAAAGCCAGAGATTATGGAATTAAACAAATAAATAAATACAAGGATAATTGTGTGTTATTGTTGAGTAAATAACAGTGTGTTATTTAGAAAAGAATAACAAATTAGAAGGAAAAAAAGATTTTAAAAATACAGATTTCAGTATTCTGAGGCTCTGAGACCCATTTCTTTTCCACATTGACGGCAAAAAAAGTCAACAAATTGTGGCTTGATATTTAGTAAGAACCATAGACTGTATATAAAGAACATATTTTTATGAACCACACAGCTTCCGGTCTTCCAAGACCCGACCGCAAAAAGACGTGTTGCAGGCACGAAACACACTACCAATAGAAATACATTGCTTTTAAAATCGTTCTGTGTGACACGAAAAAAAGGGGGAAATCATGTTGGTGAACACGAATCAATAGATTACATTTCGTGACCATAACACGAAATGCCGTGAGACTGGGTTGAAATACCAGCTTCACCAGCATAAACCAGTTTAACTACCAGCTAAAACCAGCATAGCCCAGCATGACATCCATGCTGGGCTATGCTGGTTTAGCTGACCAGGCTGGTCTTGAACCAGCAAGACCAGCCTGGCCAGCTTGTCCAGCCTGGTAAACCAACTAAACCAGCCTAACACCAGCTAAAACCAGCTAAAACCAGCAACCATCTTAAGCCGGTCTATGCTGTTTTTTTCAGCAGGACGGATCGATCCCAAAATATTGATACTTCGATACTGGCCCTGAAATACTTGGTATCGGATCGAATCCAGATTTTGTGGTATCGCCCACCCCTAGTGTGCATTGTTGGATCGAAGCACCCTCCAGTGGTTGAAGGTTCGAGCCCGCTCCGCGCCGTTCGTCTAATGAGTGGTCTGCTATAAAAAGGAAGGGCTCAGACACAGAGATATGAGGTTTAACAATAAGCTGATTTAATGGTAAAAACAACAGTACAATATAACGAAGTACTTCGGGCCTTGGTTCTTACTACCGTGCGATGTACGTATCAGACAGTCAGACAGAACAGAGGCCCCGAGTGTACAGAATTCGTAATATTTATGCCCACAAACGGAGAGGTGTGGGAGGAGTTGTGTCGGTTGCTCCTCCCTAGGTGTTCATCCACTGGTGGACTCACTCCTGGGCGAGCCCTAGGCAGCGAATCAGAGTGAGTCAGCCATTGACGAGGTCTAAACAGCGAATCAGAGTGAGTCAGCCATAGGTGTGGGAAGTTTGGATCTCCTGCGCCGCCGATCAGTCCCAGGTCATCTTTTATGGCAGCCATAAAATAAACAATTCTGGGTTGAACGGGGGTGAGGTACCAATCCTTATCTTCGTTTATCCTCAGCACCTGGCCGTACCACTCCGCATCCCAATCTTTCTCTCAGTACAATCTCTGCATAGACTCAATGGTGTCAGTTTTATTACCTTTCTCCTGCAACCCCCCCATGCTCCTATCCGGCCCATTAAAAACCCGGGGGGGCGACTGGATCCTCTACATTCCTAAGTCAACGCACACACAATTGACCACATCAAACAAAACAAAATAAGAACACTTGGTCTAGTTTCATAAGTATACATTTTACACAGACAAAGTTATAATTATTGAAACAGGTTATATAGGATATACAGGTTACTTTAATCCCCCTTTTGATCTCACCTCAAGAGATCAATTCACACAAAGCATTCGAAACATAACCACTGTCATTCTTTTCTACTGCGTCTGTCCCCCAACATTATATAAATCCATCAGAAGCTGGGATTTAGAGTACTTTAAACCTTCGGGAACTGCCCACCATAACAACCTCTTATGACAGTGGAGGGAGACCAAAGTATATTAAAACTGCGTCCTTGTCTGCTGAGTCATCATGCTGTCCTCTCCTTCCGATGCATAAGCCAACAAGGGCATTTGGTACGGAGGGACAGCTTTTCCTTCAATGGTGGAACTGATGAATCTAACACACAATGAGCGGATACAAGGCACACAACAACAACCACATGTTACTAAAATGGCAATAAAAGTAGCTATAGAAATCAAAAGAGACATTATTAAACCTTTCCATTGACCAAACATGTTTGTAAACCATTCCTCCAAGGGGTTGTGTATCCCTGATTGTTCATGCATAGTTATGGATAGTGTGCGAAAGCCTTCTAAAGCCTTTGTGACGGAACCGTCCGGAGCCGTATTGTTTGGAATGAAAGTACAACACATATCACCAAACATTGAACACACACCTCCTTTCTCAGCTAACAGCATGTCAAGGGCCATTCTATTCTGAACTGCCATAAGGGAAGTCGGCCCCAGCTGTTCAGCGAGTCCTTCTACAGCGTCCCTAGTGAGATTAGCTAAACGGAGCACATTGTAATGTACATAGTTGATCCTGTCTACATTATTCCATCACTACCTGCTTGGAAAGTGAAGGTTTGTTTAGGAGACATTTTGGTAACAACTACCTCATGTTTGGCCCGTTTGACCCTAGTTACGGACTCCTCTGGCGGGGGAATGGAGTCTGGGTGGTCAATGGAATCATTAAAACAAAAATAAAGGCAAGGGTGAACACACATTATTTCTGTTATTAATAATAGGAGATTTACTAGGACACAAGGAATTAACACCCAATCAAATAATAAGGCTATTCGCTAATGGGCCATATAACTAAGAATGGTGTTCAAGATACAAACAGTGTCCCAAGTAAACCACGATTCCCACTAGCAGAGTACACCAACAAACAATAAGGAAGTGTAATCCACAGTCTGTCATTATTGAGTACCTTTAATCAGTGGTCCGTGTTATTGTAATTAGGTTCTTCTGAACACAATGCTAAAATCTCCTAAGGAGATTCTTTAAAACAGGGTGTAAAATAGTACCCTGTAATGGTAAATACTGTGCTCCCAGAACCTGTTAAATATAAGGTTCAGTAAAACCTGTTAAATAGAAGGTCTGGTGAGTGGGGAGACTTTCACTGCCCTTTAACTATAGGGATAACCTCTCGTTATATATAACCTACTACTCTTATTAGAAAGAGGCCCTATAGGTGGGCATAAAAATGCTGCTACTTATTGGAAAGTGCCCCTAAAGGTGGGAGTAAAAAAGTCGGGTCCTATATGGAGTCGTGTGTTTCAGGGGTCGGGGTCCCGTAGACTCGTGTCCGCCTCCTCGCCGGCCGTAATCTCCTTTCCAAGATCGCCTGTTGTTACCTCTGTGTCTTTGTCCTTGTCATCTGTTGTATGGGTCGTTGCTTCTGCTGGGCTGTCGTCGTCAGATGTGTCGTTCTCTCGTCCTGCTGCAGCGATGTCAGTTCTGATGTCGTCTAACGTCCTTGCTGGAGGTTTTCCAACGGCGCACTGGCTCCAATGATACCACGTTTCCCCCTTTCCTTCGAGGCGAACTGCATGTGATGTCCTCTGAGTCACTCTGTGCGGGCCGGTGAACCTTGGGTTGAGCCACTTCGGACGGATGACCTTCAGCCAGATGAATTCTGCGGTGTTAGCCTCGTGCTTCTCCGGTCCCCCTTTGGCGTCAGCAACCTGGGTGGAGAAATCTCATACCAAGCCCTTAAGTTGCTGGTAGTATGGTTTGCTCATTTCTACTTCTTTCCCTACTGCTAATGCTCCAGGACCCGGAAACTGATGGCCGTGGGTCAGCTCAAATGGGGAGAAACCTGTCCCTCAGTTAATGTGTTCATAAACAAAGTCCGACACCGGCTATATCAACCTGTTTCAGAGGAAGGTGGAGTCCCCTGTGCCGTCTTGACTTGCCGTGTCTTCTCTGTCAGAGGCAGAGGTTTCATCTTTTTAGTCCTAAAAAATTTGACGCGTTTTGCAACAAAGTCAAGTATTTCTTCATCTGTAGGTGTATGTGTTGATACAGGTGTTCTTTTAATGTCATGAGGGGAACTGGGTGAGGGGGGGTTAGAGGTGGAGGGAAGCGTATAGGGAGGGGGTCGGGTCTTAAAGGGGTTGTATAAATCTGGATAGAGGAGGGGACCGCCCTCTGGGATGTCTGGGAGGGGCCCACCATATGGCTTCTCCTTCCTGACTGGCTCTATCACTTCTGTGGGAGGGGCTGGTGCAGGACTGGGTGGGGCTGCTATGGCGGGCAGATTTTTGGCGGGAGTTTTGCTCAGAGCAGGTTACTGCCACTCCATTCATAACTAAGGCTGCGTTATGGCCTATTCTCCTTAGCTTGTCAACTAGCTCCCTTTCTTTGTTAAGTTTAGAAGCCCTGATAAAACCTGCCTTCTGCTTGTTGAGAGTTTCTAATTTCTGAACCAACTGTCGCTCGTATGTATTGAGTGCTGTGGCTAGGAGACTTATTGCCTCGTCACCCTCTACTCTATTCTCTGCGATCATCTGATCGTGTAAGAAACGGAGATCCCTGCTCGCCTTTTTATGATCTCCGGGCTTAAGTCCGCTAAGTATCAATCTCTCTGCTTGTCCCCACTGTTCCCTTAAACTCCCCGGAACAGGGACTCCTAATTCTCTCTCTTCACGTTCAAATTCTCCTTCCATTTTGACTTCGTTCGTATCTGCTTCTCCTAAAGGTTTTAGTTTTTTATAAAAAACACCAGATATCTCTGCGTACTATAATTTACTAATTATTGTAGTTTTATTCCCACAGGTATACAGTCTGATAGTTTTCGGTGCGAGGTGTATTTCAACCAGTTACGGAGACTCCCAAAGAGCGCTTCTCCTCTACGAGGATGCGGCCCAAGGCATGGAGTCGAAACCCAGTCTACAATAACCTTTGATCGTCACGTATATGCTATCAGATACAAATAAGATTCTACAATACTTTCAGGGACGGTCCTTTCAAATTGATGTTGAAAATATTATAATATACAACCACAGTTAATCACACTCAAAATAAAAATCTAACGTAACCCCAGATCCGTCTAAGGGTTGCCTGTGTACGTTAGTCGTGCCCCAACCCCAGAATTCGTCTAAGAATTACTGTGTGTGTCACCTTATTTCTCAGAGTATTTCAGCTGGACTTCCTTTACAAATTTAAAACCACTGAAATCTCGGACGATGATTGCAGCTGGACTTCCTTTACCAATTTAGAACCACTGCAATCTCGTTACACAGTTAATCACACTCAAAATAAATAATCTAACGTAACCCCAGATCCGTCTAAGGGTTGCCTGTGTACGTTAGTCGTGCGCCCCAACCCCAGAATTCGTCTAAGAATTACTGTGTGTGTCACCTTATTTCTCAGAGTATTTCAGCTGGACTTCCTTTACCAAATTTAAAACCACTGAAATCTCGGACGATGATTGCAGCTGGACTTCCTTTAAATTTAGACCACTGCAATCTCGTTACACAGTTAATCACACTCAAAATAAATATATCTAACGTAACCCCAGATCCGTCTAAGGGTTGCCTGTGTACGTTAGTCGGATGCGCCCCAACCCCAGAATTCGTCTAAGAATTACTGTGTGTGTCACCTTATTTCTCAGAGTATTTCAGCTGGACTTCCTTTACCAAATTTAAAACCACTGAAATCTCGGACGATGATGCAGCTGGACTTCCTTTACAATTTAGAACCACTGCAATCTCGTTACACAGTTTTATATTCCCCGTACAGTCTAGTTGACTTTTATAGTGCGATGTATATTTCAACAGATGGAGAGACTTCCAGAAGCGCTTCTACACCCCCTTTCGGCGATGTGGCTTTTGGCAAGGAGTCGAAACCCAGTCTACAGAATCTCTTTATCGCCACGTTTAGTCTTCTAGATTAACCCCACAGCAAGAGTTTGCGAGATCCGGTCATTTCAAATTGATTTTGAAAGTTGCGTTTCTCCTCTTGAAATACCCCACATATAACACAACTGCAGCTCCTCTTTGAGACTGGAAAGTGTTATTCTGTAGTACTGTTCTTTCTACCGTAAGACTAAAACACTGAAAATGCCGCTGACAACTCTAAAATTTTGTAGTATAGCCAATCACAGATTTTGATAATAACAGGTATCTGTTCACCTTTCAGTTGTGGGGCGCCCTGGTTTAGTTGTCAGAGGTATTCGAGGTGTCTTCCCTGGACAGTTCGTCCGCTGGCTGCCGGTGTTCCTTCTATGAGACCCTACTCATCACGTCGGTTGGTCACCAAATTGTTGGATCGAAGCACCCTCCAGTGGTTGAAGGTTCGAGCCCGCTCCGCGCCGTTCGTCTAATGAGTGGTCTGCTATAAAAAGGAAGGGCTCAGACACAGAGATATGAGGTTTAACAATAAGCTGATTTAATGGTAAAAACAACAGTACAATATAACGAAGTACTTCGGGCCTTGGCTCTTACTACCGTGCGATGTACGTATCAGACAGTCAGACAGAACAGAGGCCCCGAGTGTACAGAATTCATAATATTTATGCCCACAAACGGAGAGGTGTGGGAGGAGTTGTGTCGGTTGCTCCTCCCTAGGTGTTCTTCCACTGGTGGACTCACTCCTGGGCGAGCCCTAGGCAGCGAATCAGAGTGAGTCAGCCATTGACGAGGTCTAAACAGCGAATCAGAGTGAGTCAGCCATAGGTGTGGGAAGTTTGGATCTCCTGCGCCGCCGATCAGTCCCAGGTCATCTTTTATGGCAGCCATAAAATAAACAATTCTGGGTTGAACGGGGGTGAGGTACCAATCCTTATCTTCGTTTATCCTCAGCACCTGGCCGTACCACTCCGCATCCCAATCTTTCTCTCAGTACAATCTCTGCATAGACTCAATGGTGTCAGTTTTATTACCTTTCTCCTGCGACCCCCCTGCTCCTATCCGGCCCATTAAAACCCGGGGGGGCGACTGGATCCTCTACATTCCTAAGTCAACGCACACACAATTGACCACATCAAACAAAACAAAATAAGAACACTTGGTCTAGTTTCATGAGTATACATTTTACACAGACAAAGTTATAATTATTGAAACAGGTTACTTTAGCATCTCTTTTGTTGGGGCCAACAAACCGGTTGTCGTCCTCGACGAGGGGGTGGGGGGGGTGCTACTGGAGCCTCGCAGCGGCGAAACCCTGCCGCGCCGCACTAATTGCGCCGCATAAACGCATAGGTGCGCCGCATTTGCGACTCAGTTGAGGCTCCCTCCGCAAGATGAGCCCCCCTCCGCGAGGTGACGCCCCACCAGTGGCGGACTGGCCATCGGGACGTTCGGGACGAATCCCGATGGGCCGGTACCGAAGTGGGCCGGTCGGACGATGTGGGCACCCCGTTGACAATTTACTAGCGGTACCGAAGTGGGCCGGTCGAGATGCCCGGGCTGATTTTTAGTCCCAGTCCGCCCCTGGGCCCCACGCAGTCTGCGTGATCTTCCTGTAGGGAGGGAAGGCCCTGCCGGTTGTAACCATGGTAACCAGCATTTAAATGTATCGCCCTATAAAAACATGTGGGTGAATAAGTCAGACTGGTCTGCAGTGTGAGCTTGTTGATTCACAGATAAAAACAGCATTCAGTGTTAAAGTACATCTGAAAACGTTTAATTTAGTTCAGCTGGAGACTGGGGCAGAGTTATAGGCCTATTTTCACTTCAGACAGTCATGTAATGGATGCCTAAACGCCATTGTGTCAGACTCGTGACAAAGATAGTTAGTTTTATTTGTTGTCTTTTGTTTTGCACTGACAACATGCTGCGTACATTTAACACTGCAACGACGTCACTAATTCCAACATTCGTACCTCAATGTACCTTTAATTTGTAACTATATTTAACAAAATGTAGTTTATCATTTCTCAGTTTGGTGTGCATCTCTTTTGTTGGGACCAACAAACCGGTTGTAACCATGGTAACAAGCATTTAAATGTATCACCCTATAAAAACATGTGGGTGAACCAGTGGCGTCGCCTGGCCTGGGCATTCGGGGCTTTAGCCCCAAATGTTTTTTCAGTAGCCCCGGACAATTCTCTCTCAATAATATAATACATGAACCGTGCTTTACGTGAACCTCATCATGACACAAGAGAGGACGGCAGGACTGTAATTTCCCGTGTTCAGTGAATGCAACAGAGGCAAGACACCAGACCAATCAGAGAGTTGCATGGAAATAAACATGTGCTTGTGTCATTCAAGTTCGGCTCTGTGTGTGTTTGGCAATAGCGCATTTAGTGTGATAGAGAGAGAGATGAAAGAGAGAGAGAGAGAGAGAGAGAGAGAGAGAGAGAGAGAGAGAGAGAGGAAAGAGAGAGGAAAGAGAGAGAAGAGAGAGAAGAGAGAAAAGAGAGAGAGAGAGAGAGAGGGAGAGAGAGAGAGAGACCGAGAGACCGAGAGAGAGAGACCGGTGCCAGCAGGGACCGTGTTGTTAGCATCTGGTTAGCTAGCTAAGCTAAGGAGCCACAACAAGCTGGAGGAGAGTCCTCTCCTCTCAGACTGAGAGACTCAGGTGAGCTAAAGGACTCTCTGAGTGTTTAGATAGTTAACTTTAGTCTAAGTTATCTCAGTGGGTCTCAAACGGTTTGGTCACAAATTATTCAAAAGATTATTTCCGCGGCACACCTTCATATGATCATTATAGTTATAAAAAAAATAAGAGAATAAAGGAAAAACAGTTATGAAATACTATATGACAGTAAAACAAGAATAGAGTTTAAAATGGGAGTGATTTGTAAAATATCCATAAAGAAAAAGAAAATCTGTTTACAGTTCTGTTTCATATGGGTGTTGAGAGAGGTATCCATAGATCTCTTAGTGTTGCTCTCAAAGTGCACCAGATTGATGCTTTTAACTTCAATATTTAAAAAAAAATCTTCCCGGGGGAGCATGCCCCCCGGACCCCCCTAGAAGAGGTGAGGTGCGCCCCCTACTCATAAAAAATAGCACTTTACCCCTGCCCAGGGACGTGCACAGACATTTGGGGGGGCGGGTGCTCAAGTGAGAAACAGGGCACTTCCCATAATCATTTATAAAAAAAAAATTTAAAACAAAAAGTTAAATATAGTTGCACATCTCTGACTTACTGACCAATTCATTTGAATACCCTCACACTCACACGATTGTTTAATACTCAACAGAATTCTACAAAATAATCAGCTAACACAGAGACAATGGTCTTCTTTAGTACAATGCACAAGAGCAGACAACAAACTAGTCAAATTAATATTTATTAAATGAGCAGCCAACAATCAAAATGATGAAGTTACTGTTTAGGGACATTTCAGGCTAAAAGATCGTTTTTTCATGTACTTGTTATTTTGGTCTATTTTGCTTCCATGTTTTCTTTCACTCTAATGGAAATAAAACTTCCAAGAAAAACATATAAATGGTGTTCGTCTCACTACCATGTCTGAATTCATCTATAGATTTAAAGCTAATCTGCATTTAAACATAACAGTTACTTGACGTAAGTAACTATCTGGGGAAGTTGTGAGGTGATGTGTTTTTTTGTTTTATCCTTTCCACCTGCAATGCCTTGGTAACTGCATGCAAATTAGCGCATTTTAATTAGGCCTAGTTAACGCCTAATTTGCATATCAATGTGGCGATTGTGATGACGTTATTAGATACACATTTTACTGTATTCACTTTAAGTGTCTCCCCTTAAGTACAGTACATTAGCCTGTATGTCCATGATAAATTGCCTTAGCTAAACCTTGAGCTAACTTATCCATTAGCTAGTAGCCTACCTTAGTTATTTGTTATTGTCTTTTAGCTAATTAGCTGTAAACTTGAGGCACTGGCAGTTTAGTCATTTGTTCATCTCCACTCACCTTCAAAATAACCAAGAAAAGCCGGCATAACATGGGACTGTAAAGTGGGAGGGGCTGCTACCTGTCTGTCTGAAGGGACTGCCGATGACTGTCCGCACCGCTGTGCAGGAGACGTGGAAGGAGGGAGAGCTACGGAACTTCACAGTCTAATCTCCCGACCTGATATTTTAATATTGTATTCAATCAATATATTTTTGGAAGGGGAAACTGTGCGCAAACAGCAGTAGATATATATTCATTTATAAAAAAAAATAAAAAAGGGGGAAAAAAGGGCACTTTCTCTGGAGGAAGAAAAAGGGCAGGGGCTCAAGTCCACTTTTATGTCTATGTGCGCACATGCCTGACCCTGCCTATATGCCGTGAGCTGATTATCGAGCCTTCATTGTAACAGTCGCGGGTGTACTGTGTGTGTGCGTGTGGGGAGTGTCGCAGTAGAAAATTCCACAGTAGCGCCGCGGCTGCCGCCACTGTGGGCTAAGCCCCGAAGGTTTTCAGGTCCAGGCGACGCCCCTGGGGTGAACAAGTCCGACTGGTCTGCAGTGTGAGCTTGTTGATTCACAGATAAAAACAGAGTTCACTTTTAAAGTACATCTGAAAGCTTTTCGTTTAGTTTAGCAAGAGTCAACGAGCTCTTGGTTTCCTGTCAACGCCACCATTTCTGAATATTTCCAAAAATTAGACTGAGTTTTTTAATAGTATAACATTTAGTAGAGATGTTTTAAGACTGAACAAGAGTAGTTTGATCACTCATCATTAAGGCTGTCTGACTGATCCCTGCCTGCTGAAAGTCACTTTTAAAATGAACATTTGTATTTCAGCTGCTTGTTGGTTATTCAACTAATAGTAAAAATGCATTTATGCTTAACTTAACTAATCATATGCCTTTAATTTGTAAATAACTTTAATCATACTCAGTTTATTATTTCTCATTTGGTGTGCATTAGGGGTGGGCGGATCGATCCCAAAATATCGATACTTCCGATATTACGCTACGTTTCAAAATATCGATACTAGAGCCAATAAGACCAATCAAGCTGACTGAAAGCAGCCAGCAGGGCAGGACAGCAGCAGCCAGCGACTCGCGCGGCGAGTGCGACACACACGCGCATGATGGCTGAGAGAAAGAGGATCGTTGTGTGGAGCTATTTCACAACTGTCAATGAAAACTTAGCGAACTGTGATGTGTGCAAGAAGGCAGTTCGCTACTGTGGCCACTTTGTATTGTTATTTTTCATGTTTGCACTTTAAATTTGCAAAAGTAAAACGTTTATTTGTCTATAAAAACTGTCCTGTCTTTAAACATGAAAATGAATTCAGATTTAGTCTATGATGCTTTCAGCTCAAAAATCATGTCATGCAGCTCTCCCCTATATAAAAGTACATAAGACGCTTTTCATTTAAAAAAGTATCGGTATCGGCGATACTGGCCCTGAAATACTTGGTATCGGATCGAATCCAGATTTTGTGTTATCACCCACCCCTAGTCCCAGCCTCACAATGGCTTCTAATGCTGACCTGGAAAAAACAGGGAAGGGCAAATCTATAACAAAACCTTATGGTTTAAAAGAAGGAATTTCCACGGTCACCATCATCATCCTCAATATCGTCATAACCAGGATGGTCTTCCTGGGTAGAAGAGGAGGAAGGAGTGGTACCTCATTGCAGTAGCGTAGGCAGAAATTTACTTTAAGGCGGGCCTGTATAAAATAGGGTGGGCCAGCTTTTTCCAGGGGAAAAAATGACTTTAAGGTAGGCCTGGCCTATAATAATAATATATAATAATGCCCATTGCCAAGCATCGTTGTAGCATTTCCCTCCGAATAATGGTCGAAGACTGATAATATGAATTTATTGAAATCTCCAATATCAACGTAAGAGCTATAAAGACACAAAAATAACAAATAAATGTAGGCTCCATCCGTATTAGAATCACTTTAGCATACTACCAAAAGTTAACTGTAAACAGAAAGCAAAGCTACAGAACAGCATATAAACGAATTAGGACAAAACCTACATGTTTATATTTATAGTTAATACCAACCTTGTGCCTCTTCGGGGGGTGCTAAACTTAAACCTAAACTTTATCCTTTACTTTCTCCGTCTTTATATGTAGATTAATCTCCGCTCCTTTTCTCCGTCACGTTGTTTCCATAGCAACAACAACTTCCTGTCAACAGCATAAACTCGCCTTCAAAATAAAAGCATCTAAATAAAACAGGAAGTTAACCTAAATGACATTTAAGACATATTTACAACTGCAACGAAAATAACAAAAATAATGTAATATCCTTTTCAGTTTCACAGAACACAAATTGGGTTATTTACAATTGTTATGTGACTCTGTTATTGCACTAGGTAACAGCAACAATAGGTTGTACCATTCCAACCTGCTCAGGGACTTGCAGTGGTCCTCGCTCTTTTTATTTCTCTCCAACGAGTTACACAGGTGCTTCCAGTCTACATATCTATCCCTCGTAAATGCACCTTCAGCTCCAGGGCTGGGGAATTGTCTGCATATTTTACAGAAAAAGCGCGTCCCTACTTGGGCTGTATTCCACCCAGCGAAAATCTTCATATCACCTCAACCAGTTTTTACCAGAAATGTTTCCGTTCTGAGGATAAACACATACAACATTAATTCAACTCGATATTTGTTCAGTTGAATTTCACTTAGAATGCTTGGATATTCTCCATGGGTGAATAAACAAATGTATTATAATAATAAAAAAATTACACCGAAATTCCAAAAACTACACCAAAAATGTACTACTAAGTTAACCTAAATGACATTTAAGACATATTTACAACTGCAACGAAAGTAACAAAAATAATGTAATATCCTTTTCAATTTCACAGAACACAAATTGGGTTATTTACAATTGTTATGTAACTCTGTTATTGCACTGTAACAGCAACAATAGGTTGTACCATTCAAACCTGCTCAGGGACCTCAGGGCCCGCCCAATTTTCATGAACTCCTCCTACAAACAAGAGGACTTATTTATTGAATCCCTGCTTCAGAACAACTCAGCAGCTCCTCTGTCTGAGTATCTTCAACAGGTAAGACTTTATTTTTAATTGCTGTATTATTAGCTAGTAGAAACAGTTTATTACATGTAATAAAATGCAACATATAAAGTGATGGTGATAACAAGATGGACACAGGGTGAAAAGCTGCAGCATTAGATGACATATATAATACAACGTTAAACTGTTTTTGAAAATATTATAACATAGACTACTCAAATTGAAACTGAAAAAATATAAGACATAATGAAACCAGAATCTGTGTTTTGGTTGATTTCAGTAAATCTAATCTTAAGTGTAATTTATGGATAAAATGTTAAATTGTGACTTATTTTGAGGCTTTGGAGTATTAAAGTTGGATTTAAAAATAATATTCCTTGTGTGTCTTGCTACAGTGGGTCACACTAAGCATAGGCCTACTTATGACAGGGCGGGGGGTGCAAAGACTCTCATGTTCCTGTAAATGTTTAGGGAGATAATAGTGAGTAAGAACTTGACTTACGTTACATTTGATGACATAACCGTTTGTTATTTGTGTTCAACTAAATATTTATGGCACATGATAATTTTATTTGAGTCTTTTTGAGTTTTTTACTACTCTACTTTAGCAAATCAATTGTTACAGTAAATCGAGATTAAAACAAAATTCTCAGTTTATGTTTCAGGCAAGTCCTGCGTTTGGTATTGCACAACATATTAAGTAAATGGAAATTGTTCATACACTTATGGATGTGTTATCTGTGTGATTAGTTTCTTTGACTCAGCTTGAAAACAAAGACCTGATGGCGTCATCAGATGGATTTCCAGCCAGTTTCTATGGAGAACCAGGAGTGTTGGGCATGTTATCCAATGGGATCAGTGCATTCCTCGTTCTTCTGCAGAACTTCCACACAGCACACACTGGCTCTGCACCAGCCGGGGTGGAGAACATCCTAGCAGGTTGAAATTGTTTTAAATATATTTACATTTACTGATGTTGTTGTAAATTTAGTTTTTTTTACACAATCTTTGACAGAAAATGTTTCCTTGATATTTGATACATTTGTATCCCACCTATCTGATAAACTAGTTTTAGTAATTTCAATTCTATGTTTTTTTGTAGGTGTCCATCTCATCCTGATTGGTGGTGTATGCCAACTAGTTGCAGGAATGCTTTCCTTTAGAAAATACGATCATCTGAGCGGCACTGCCTTTTTTGGCTACGCTGCACTTTGGGGCAGTTATGGTGCCACCAGAATCTACTTTGGTGCCTCAGCTCAAACCCCAACAATATTACCTTTGCAAGCTCAAATGATGAACAATTTGTCCCTGTCCACTAATATGACGAGCGCAACATGTCTCTGAACGCCACCATGGTGATCCCAGTTTGCCATGTATGCCTGTCCATAAAGGAGACAGCCATTGCTGGTCTGGTCCCCTACATCCTTCTGTCCTTTCTCCTCGCCTTCTGCTCTGCCACAGTCAACTACATCATGCCTTTTGTTTTCGGGGCCATCACAGCCACCTTAGTCTTCGAAGCAGTGGGTCTGGTAGCGAGCTCCTGGGCTCTCGTGGTCTCTGGGGTTCTGGAGTTGCTTATTCTGATTTTTGCCATCTATGGTTCAGCTGCACTGCTTGTAAAAGGTCTGACTCAACGTCTAGTCCTCAAAGGCTTTGGTACCCCTCTCTTTAATGTCCTCCTGCTCGGGACCACCAACTCAGGTAGCGCCCAGAAAATTGGCCAAGAGAAAAAGAAAAACACAAAATATGCTGAGCCGATGGCCTTGGGTTGTTTCTGTGACACTGTAGCCCCATTCATCTTTGCTTTCTACAGCTTTGGGTACATTAAGTATTTTGGTGTTGGAGTGGCATGGGTCTCAATCATCACAGTTGCCCAGCTGTTCTCCAGCTATTACGCCCATCTGCGCCAAGACTGCTACCACACCACTAAGTTTGGTCTTCATGCCACATATTGGCTGATCAAGGCTTGGGATGAGTTTGTGCTATCTGCTCTGGTTTTGGAGGATGGCAAAGTGGCCTCAGGGAGGGAAGCAATGGTGGGGAATTGGTTCTTTGTGATGGCAGGCGTGGTGCTCTGTGTGGGAAGCCTCAACACCGACGTCCTGGAGCTGATCCACAACCTGCTGTTTGTCCTGCTCACGCTCTCAACAATCCCCCAGATTGCTCTCCATGGATACTACATCTTCTTTGGTGTAGCTTGCTCCCTGTTCACCGCAGTCTCCCTGTATTGTACCTTCTCGCGTCTCATCAACACAATAGCAGAGAAGTCTCTGATCCCTGTGGGACCCCAGCCCATCTCCTCTGAGATGTTGAAGAAGGCTCTCATGTGCTGCAGGGCCAAGCAGGGAGACCAGGAGGTGCTGCCCCAAACTGACCAGGGATCAGACGCCCTGTTCTACATTGCTAATGGGGTTGCAGCTCTCTCAGCTCTTCATGCACGTTCTTCCAGTTTGAATCCCGCCTTCCTTCATCTGACTGTCCCCTGGGTCCTGATCTCTGGAGCCATCATCCAGGCCTATGTCAGCCGGCTGCAGGTTACAGGAGGGGGTCGTTTTGGTTCAGTCATTCCAACCATCTACGTTGCAGTATGGGCAACCTGGACCTGGTTTAGGTTTTCAGGTATGTTATGACCAGAGTTGGGTGTAACGCGTTACAAACTGTAAACTGTAATAATATGACTTTTGTCGGTAACGGAGTAGTATAACGCGTTACTTTTATAATTCAGTAATCACACTACAGTTACTAACATTGCCCCGACACGCGTTACTTCGTTACTTTTATAAAATCAGTCATAATCACACTGACAGACAAGAGGGGTTTCCGCCGCAGGTTTATATGTACGTAATCTGCGCGACTTGCGCATCCACATCTCCACGTGCAGTGCTGCATAAACATGGCTGGGTCAGCGATAACTTTCGAGGGGTGGAGGTATGCCCATTATTTTGAGTTCGTCCGAAGAAAGGACAGGAATGTGACGGTGAGGTGCAAACTGTGTCCAGGCCAGAAGCTGTTATCCACTGCTGTAAACACCACGTCAAACCTCAACAAACACCTGCAAAGAACACATGCTAAGGTGAAGCTAATAGCTAAGGACCCCCGAACCCAGAGTGAGGATGTTGTTGTGCTAACACCAAGAAGAAATCGGTTATCCGATAAACTATTTGAGAGACTCCTCCTAATGCAGTATAACCACTGCATCAGTGACAAACACATCAAATAAGTGTGATGTGTTCAGTCTGAGATCACGAGAGGGAGTGTGGTAATAGGCCTATGTTCACAGCCAATGCCACTTTGGCCTATTTTCGCTTTTGATTGTTGTTAATGATGTTAAAAGGCCATGTTGACTATATTGTATATCTTTTAGCTTACTGTTCAATTAATGAAGCTCATGCTTTAGGTTGTGTTCTTTTTCATTAGCCTTTAGGCTATTTAATGCTGATAGGCCTTTTTTTGTTGTTGAGGCAATCAATATTTGTGTATTTAATGTGTTATCAAGGCCAACCTCTTATTTTGTTTTATACAGGCTATTTATTTTTAAAGTATTTGTTTATTTTGCCAGTGTCACATCACATTGATATGGCCCACTTGTTCCGTTATTACAGTTTTTCTCTTGAAATGCTCTTTACGTTTCACAGACTGTTAGCTTGTTGTGGTAGGCTGGCAGCCTATTTTATTAAAGAGCATATAAAAAGAAAGACTTGTGTTATGTCTTCCTTATTGCAATAGTAATTGGGGTGCAAGTGGAGTCTCGCAGAGGCAAAACTGTGGCGCGCTTACACTGTAGATGCGCCGCAGTCTGCGTGAACTGCCTGTAGGGAGGGGCGGGCCGGCCCTGCGAGTAAAGTAACGAGTAAAGTAACGAGTAAAGTAACGAGTTACTTTATGTAGAGAGTAACGAAGTAGTGTAATATATTACTTTTTTTTAAAGTAATATGTAATATGTAATATATTACTTTTTTTTAGTAACGACCCCATCTCTGGTCATGACAAACATGTGTTTAAAAGAAAACTTGTTGTGACTGAATTACACACATTCTGATCCCACGTTTTTCTTTTCTAGGCAACCTGCTTCAGCTCTCCGCAGAGGCAGCATACGGTTTCACAGCAGGAGCCATTGCTCTCCTGGTCATTAACGCTTTCCTTATGCTCATCGGTAAGGTCAAGGATTCTATTTTAAGAGTTTGGAGATTTAATTAGTTGTTTTTTAGCTTTTTTTCATGTTTATATTGTCAATGTCAGCTGCCTATAGGAACCTGGTTTTGCTGTTGCTAACATCAGTCATGGAGGTCGTCCTGGTCTGTTTCCTGCTTTCCACTCTGCAACGACTTCCATATGAATTAGAAAGTAAGTATAGACAAAGCTTCGTTTTGAGATGAATGTCCCTTTTTTAAATATAGATAAAGGCCTGCATTACAATCAAATCTGTAAAATCAAATCCATATTGTTATTAAAACATGTTGACAACCTCTTCTTTACAGTTGCCATGCTTGCACTTTTTTCAATCATTTGTATATATGGGGTTCTGGCGTCATTGGTGAACTGCATCTTCTCACAAAGACTTCTGCCTATGGGCCCTCCCTTGATAAAGGTAACCAATTAAGACCCTATTTTTGCATTTGTTGCTAATCCTACATAGTCTGTAATATTCTACCCAATGTATTCCATGAAATGATCCCTAACTCTTTGGCCTTCCTTAGGAGAAAGTGAGGAGGGAGTCTTTTCCAGAGCTGCCCTGTCCTGTTGCTTATTCTCGACTCACCAGCAGCCTCATGAAGATCGCTGGCCTTCTGGAGGAAGGAGGAGTGTGCGGTATTCCCACAGACACTGTGTATGCCCTGGCTGCCTCCTGCAAGAACCCCCGAGCTATTGAGAACATCTACAATATTAAAGTAAGAATGCTTGTAGTTGCTATCATTTTAAAGTGTAATCTGAAATCATTAAATCCACATTTAGCTTTGATGTGAAACTCATCAACCTTTTTTCTGCGTCTTCCTCAAGGACAGACCAGCAGAGAAGCCCGTCTGCATTTGCATCTCTAATGTGGAGCAGCTGGTGGCAGCCAAGCCTCCCTTCAGCCCTCTGCTCTGGGAGTTTATGAGGAACGTGTATCCAGGAGGCATCAGCTGCATCGTCAGCAAAGGAGACTGGCTCTTCAACCTAGGTAAACAGTTTAACAGCTGCTTTACTGGACCCATTTAACAAGTCTTCCATCAATTGTCACCTCACCTCAATGTGTCTTGTGTAGGAGTTGGACCAGCTTATGACCGTGTTGGCACTGAGGACAGCATCATGATCCGAGTCCCTGACCACACAGTAACCAGCCACCTATGTAACCTCACCGGACCCCTTGCTATTACATCAGCCAATCCCAGCGGAGAGCCAGACAGCACCCACCACACCATGGTCATCAAGTCAGTGTCTATCCTCTGAATGTCCTTTTACAGCAGTTTAATCCCGAGACAAAATGTGTCATGATTGAATATTCTTAATGGACGGACATTGACTCACATTCTTTCTCCTATCTTATTTTTGCCACAGTCGACTGGGACACAAGCTCCAAGGGGTTCTGTGTGATGGGGACTCAAATGAAGTTGTTGCTTCTACTGTGGTCAACTGCCTCAAAATTGATGAAGGTAAAATGCAAGAGAAATCCCTTTATGTTTCTCTCTTTTCTGTGTGTTTCACTGGCACTATCTAACCCAAGCCTATGTTTTACTTTTTTATTTTACACTTTTACACAGGAACCATCACCATTGTGAGGGAAGGTTGTGTCCCTGCCGTCAAAGTCCATCAGATCTTCGAACGAGTGAAAAGCACTATGGTGTGATTCTCTTGCACTCAATTTCCCCTTACGCAAAGAAAATATATTTCCCCATATATTAACTGTCAATATATTACATTATTTAGTGTTCTGATTTTCTGGTTAATTGCAAAGATTTAATAAAGTAAATCTTGCTGTTGGCTACACCAACTGATACTGATTCATAATCAACAGGAAAGAAATATATATTCATATCTACAAAATATATTGAAGATATATAGAATAATATACTGTGTTAATATATTACAATATATTGAAGATATATAGAATAATATATTGTGTTAATATATTACAATATATTGGATAATATATCAGTAATTGCCGCTTTCCATATATTGAGTAATATATGTAAATATATATAATATATTGATTGTGTATATATGTGAATATACATTTACTATATATTAACATTTATATGGGGACATGTATGTACTATATATTCAGATGTATATGGGGACATGTATGTACTTTATATTCAGAGTTATTTGGGAACATGTATGTACTTTATATTCAGAGTTATTTGGGAACATGTATGTACTTTATATTCAGAGTTATTTGGGAACATGTATGTACTTTATATTCAGAGTTATTTGGGAACATGTATGTACTTTATATTCAGAGTTATTTGGGAACATGTATGTACTTTATATTCAGAGTTATTTGGGAACATGTATGTACTTTATATTCAGAGTTATTTGGGAACATGTATGTACTTTATATTCCCAATTATATGGGGACATGTATGTACTTTATATTCAGAGTTATTTGGGAACATGTATGTACTTTATATTCAGAGTTATTTGGGAACATGTATGTACTTTATATTCAGATGTATATGGGGACATGTATGTACTATATATTCAGATGTATATGGGGACATGTATGTACTTTATATTCAGATGTATATGGGGACATGTATGTACTATATATTCAGATTTATATGGGGACATGTATGTACTTTATATTCAGATTTATATGGGGACATGTATGTACTTTATATTCAGATGTATATGGGGACATGTATGTACTATATATTCAGATTTATATGGGGACATGCATGTACTTTATATTCAGATGTATATGGGGACATGTATGTACTATATATTCAGATGTATATGGGGACATGTATGTACTATATATTCAGATGTATATGGGGACATGTATGTACTATATATTCAGATGTATATGGGGACATGCATGTACTATATATTCAGATTTATATGGGGACATGTATGTACTTTATATTTAGAGTTATATGGGGACATGCATGTACTTTATATTCAGAGTTATATGGGGACATGTATTTACTATATATTCAGATTTATAAAAAACCATGTAAGTACCATATATTCCGAACATGAGTGCAATATATGTTCACAATTATGAGGAGAAATATATGTTCTGATAAAAAAAATCTTTAATTCGTTTTTTTCTATCAATGTGTAACAGTTATCAAAATACTCATTAAAAGGACAAGAAAAGAATAAAAGAAAAAGCCTATAAACAACACATTATGTAATGACTCAAGAATAATCTGCTGCATTCTGTAATCAACAGCCTGAACGCAATATAAAATACATTTCCCTGCATTTTGTAATAAATGATTACATTTTGCAATGGTTATTACAAAATGCGTGAGTTGCCCTTTTAAAAAACTGTAATATTCATTATGTAACCATAACCAAACTGTAAATACATCCCAAAATGGATGTTGATATACATGTTGGCTAATGAATATTGGTAACACTTGATCTAGTTTTGGCCAATGAAAGATATTCTACTGAAATATTTTTAAATTAATTATGAATAAGGATGATTCATGGTTGAATAAATACATAAACAGTTGTAATTTTATTGTTTGCAACTCATTTTGTAATAACCACTGCAATATGTAATAATATAATTCAAAATGTGGCTCCATGTATTACATATTTGCATTGAACTTGTTTATTACATAATGGGCAATTTATTACAAAAGGAGGTGTTATTACATAATGAAGGGAACATTTATTACATATTGTATAGGTATAGTTAATAAATGATGCATTGTTATTTCATACAGGGCCAAAAAGAGCAGTCTGTTATCCTATTTAACAATCTGGTTTTTTGTTTCACCTGGTGACAACTTTAAACATGAGCTGATCACTCATTAAAACAAGGTCCGGAACAGGGCCAAAAAAACAGTCTTGTACCCTATTTAATCGTCCATCTTGTTTTTTCGCTTCACCTGGTGCCTTTACTCACAAATTCTTGTGTTAATGGATTGTCTTATATCTGATGTCTTGGTCCCTGGATGGTGGTTTACTACAGCATCTGTGGAACAGAACAATTACAAATAATTAGACGTTCACAAAAGACAGCAGGAATTATAACAATATCCATAATATCTATATTAAAGCATGGGCTGGCTTGGTGAATAATGTGGGAATGCAAATAGTGGAAGAATAGGCTTTCTACATTTTCGTCTGAGTGTGGCGCTACTGGTTGGTATATTTTATGGAATTTGGACCAAGCATCTGCATCTGTAACAGTTCTGTTTATAACTTTTAAAATGTAATTGCATTCATCTTTAAAAGACTACTTTTATTGAATGAGAGTTTTACCTAGCACAATGAGCCTGGGGTGGTGGGAAGGGAGAACTGGGCCTCGGCATCGGCAGGAGTTGTAGTCGGCTATGATTATTAGAATTTAGATGAACAAAGGCAAAGAAAAACCCGGAAATATGTACTGACACAAAGCTACAACCCTCGATGTTGTAAGTAGTATTAGTAGATACATACGTATATACAATATACAACAATACGCATAGTGCAATTAGCAGTACAAGTAATAAAATAACTGAATAAATAACTAAGCTGAATAGTGAATAAAGTGATATGTGAAAAGTTAAATTACAGTGAAATGAAATGACAGTGCGTTCCTCACCAACACATTCTCACTCCCAACTTGTCCTTTCCAACGCAAGGGGGGCCCCTTAGCGTCCAGTTTCAACTTTCGGGGATGTCCATAGACTTCTAAAAAGCTCCCTAAACGTATGTGGTGGACGACTTGAGATTGCGAGCGAATGCGGCCCGTTCTCAGCTGAAGCGTATGGTGCGAGACGTCATTGCAACACATTATGCTCTTTATATATTGTTTATAAAAAATGACAAAATTGTAATTTCCATACTCTGTGATAGGCCTCGGCGACAGTTAAGCAAAAATAATAGGCTTATAGGCATTTTTTTCTCTTATGTGAAGTTGAGATGATGCATGCTGGGTAATGAATTATTTACGTGGACGCAAACGTTGCGAGACTGTGTTGCATTAAAAACATTATGCTCTCTATATATTGTCTTTATTATGCTTTAAACGGTGTCTCGGGCTTTGGCTATAGGGCGGCTCAAAGTATTTTGTCCGGCCGTTGTGAAGATTGCTTTGTTTATTGTCCTTGTTTTGTTTTTTTAAATAAAGTATTTTCAATCATGGCGCGCGGATCAAACATGTGACGTCATATGATGCGTCGCATTTGAAGTCCATTGGTCAATCCCTCATGGTAAGTAGCTTAGCTGCATTAATTACATGTGTATAATCAGAGACGACGAAATCCATTAAATATACACCAGAACTATTATTAAGTCCAGCCAGCAAGTATTGTAAGCACCTTAAGAAGTGCAGGGTAGTCGTGTTGTGAGTTTATGAATCCTTTTAAGACATTAAAATACAACTTACTGGACTATGTGCGGTATGCTAGCTAACTGCTGCTACCCATTAGCTAGAATCCATTAGCTACAAGCCATTAGCTATTAGCTCGTAGAATTTTACATTTTAATGGGGTATGAGTGAATTGACTGAATGACACCTAATAAGAGCAGTCCAAATGATTATTCCTACATGTTTATGACAGATGTGTATCTCATGCACAAACCTTCAAATATAGTGTTACTTTTATTTGTCAAATATAATCATACTTTACCTTTACTTGTCCCACACAGGGGACATTTACATTGTTACAGCAACACTCTAATTAAGAGGCATGCATACATTTTAAGATAAAAAAATAAATGACAATTTATGAAACTACACATCCAGGTTGAACCCAAAAAATAACACTAGTGTAAAAGATACCGTGGCTAATTTTCTAAATAGTGTTTCTCTTCTTTCCACACAGGTCTTTCGAAGTTCTCATTTATATACCCCTTTGATCTGCAATTCAATCATCCACCCAAAGGCACTTTTAAGAGCCACATTTGTTTTGTCAGACCGTCCTTTTCAGTGTTCCTTGTCCTTACCTGTATTGCTGTCTGTGTATCTCTCTCTCTCTCTCTCT
Organism: Dissostichus eleginoides; assembly: GCA_031216635.1. Taxonomy (NCBI): domain Eukaryota; kingdom Metazoa; phylum Chordata; class Actinopteri; order Perciformes; family Nototheniidae; genus Dissostichus; species Dissostichus eleginoides. The sequence continues at coordinate 4,153,366 of CM062273.1, forward strand.
CTCTCTCTCTCTCTCTCTCTCTCTCAATTGTGCATACTCTCTCTCGCTATCTGTGCTTACTCCTGTTTTGTCTAATCTGTCCATCTCTTTGTCCACTTTTGCTGTTCTGTTTTTGTATATATTACTGTTTGTCTGTCTTGGAGTTATGACTCGACCGAAGTTACGGCCGTGCCCTACTTGCCAGACTCTAAATAAAGCAAGCATCAAAACGTGCACTGTCTGTTACGGGACCCTGTCAACAAAGAAGAAATTGATAGAAAAGGCAGCGACGCTGGATGGCCAATGGGGGCAAGGAGTGGTTCGAAATCGGAATGTTAGCCGTATCATCGATTCTGCCCATATTGCAGTAGGTCAAAATGCTCATAGCTCATTAATGTCTGCTAAGTGAAGTTAAGCTTTATTTGTTTAACATATCATAAGACAATATGATCAGGCATTTAAATAAAAACACATAGTCTCATTTTCATCAGTTTCTGTCCTCCTGCAGGGATACTTTTTGCATCTTTGACTTTGCCCATCTGTCTGTTTTCTAAATCAAGTTCCATAGTGAAGCTCAGGTTAAGGATGTTCGATAAAGAAAATGAAACAAACAATAACTAAAGTAGGAACATACAGTCAGCAGAAATTATCGGCACAAGTTCAACCTCTTTGTCATCCACAAAACAAACTTGCAACAGGTGATGAAAACCAAACAAGCCATGCCAATACAACACACCTATGAGACAATTGACACATATCTGAACAAATAAATATTATTTAAATAATTAACTCTGTCTAAATAAGCATTTCAGCTCCTACAATATTGATATCAGGGTTTTTGGTCAAAAGTCCAACCCCAGGCAGAAGCCATCTCTACCTATGTATTATGTTAAAGAGCAACAATAGTCAGTGTTTCCTATCAAATAATAATCCTTAGTCCTGAGTCCTTAGGATGACGATGACAGGAACAGCAGAGGCACCTTTTCCCTTACATGAAAATGACCATTGGTCTTATACAATGCAAGATCAAATGTTGTTGTTTCTATGGTTTATCGAAATCAAACAATTAAATATCTAACATCATATTAAATTAGCTGTCCTTGAAATTAAATAGTTTTCTACAGTACTAATGTGTTTAAAAATGTAGTGGTTTGAATTAATGTGTTGCAACTGTTTTTTTTCATTTCAGGTGTTGAAACTTGAGGCTCTGGGCTTCAAGCCAATTTTATTTTATGGGCATAGAGACAAGAAATCTCAAAATAAGTGGGTAGCAGATGTCATGACCCATTTCGCCCCTTCTTCTCTGACCAAACACATTTTGGATAAGATGCGGAGGGCGTATGAAATCCTTTTAACTAAGGGTAAGAGTATGTTCTTGTTTATTTTAGACCCCACTTTAGTGTGCCTACCAGTTTTTATTTAATAAATAATACTGACGTCTGTACCTGACACTCCCCCAGCAGAACAATCACAGACCTTCACGGAAGAACAGCCCGCTGAGCAGCCACAGAGCCCCGGTGCAGAGCAGCCAGAGCCGACCTCCGGCGCAGAGCAGCCAGAGCCGCCCTCCGGCGCAGAGCAGCCAGAGCCGACCTCCGGCGCAGAGCAGCCAGAGCCGACCTCCGGCGCAGAGCAGCCAGAGCCGACCTCCGGCGCAGAGCAGCCACAGAGCCCCGGCGCAGAGCAGCCAGAGCCGACCACCGGCGCAGAGCAGCCAGAGCCGACCTCCGGCGCAGAGCAGCCAGAGCCGACCTCCGGCGCAGAGCAGCCAGAGCCGACCTCCGGCGCAGAGCAGCCACAGCCAGAGTTCATTGTTCTGAATCTTGTGACTTGCCCCACCTCGCCCTCTTCTTCTCTTCCAACCTATACAAACATGCCACCACCACAGACATCTTCACCTCCTCAAAAGGAGGGGCAACAAAAAAAGAAAAAGATAACAGTTGGTAAGTTTTGCATTGGAAATATTACTGCAGACACTATTAATACATTCGCTTCCTGACACATTTGACTTGTTGCATTTATCGTGTAGTAAAACCAGTCTTCATCGCATCACCAGGTCTTTGAATTTGTAAGCCTGAACACAGATTGTTATTCATTAGTTATTATTTGTATTCTTTAATAAAACAATAAACTTGACTTTGACCTATTTAGCGTTATTTTGGAACGCCATGGTTAATGTCAACCCCTAACTTAACCTAAGAGGGTTATGATAAATCTAACACAGTACAATGTGTTGGATGACAAAAACTAGGGACACACTACTTGACACAAATGGACCAGATTGCAGATCACCTAACATCCAACAATGCATTTGGTTTAGGATAATTCTACTTCATGAATAAAAAATGATGGACTCATATTTGATTCAGCCTCCAAACATCACATTCATGACCTAATACACTTGTTTTGGTTTTTTGTTATTTAAGGTTGCCGCACATGTAAAAGGCAGAAGGTGACAAGATAACTGGATGAAGAATACATGAGGTAGGATGTACAAGGCTTAATTGTATATATTTTCCATTGTGCAGGCCTTACTCATTCATTCATTCAGGCCTTTACAAGAAATACTAAAAGTAATATAATAAGTAATATCCAGTAATTGCTTAAAATGCTAAATTATTGTTCCCTGTGTGTTTTATGTGTTTGTGTAGGGGAAAGCAGAGTGTGCCTTGCTCTATGTGGTAAGAACTGAAGTAGTAAATATTGCATTTATACATATTTTTCTTGTTTTTAAACCTTTGAGGACAAAACCGCGTGTTGTTTTCTGCCCTCTAAAATCCAACAGCGTGTTTGATTACGTAACCAAAGTATTACAAAAACTACCCTATATTTCAATAACAGTGCCGGTGACGGCACCCGCCCTTCTATTGAATGATCTCTCAAAGCTCAATATCACCAAGCTTAAGATGCGCATCTTACTAGCTGGCCTAACACCTGCAAAAAAGATGGTTGCGGTTCGATGGAAGCCTCCTAATTCCCTCACCTTCAGACACTGGGTCCTTGCATCTCTGGATGTTGTTTATCTAGAGTTGTCAACTGCCCGAATAAATAGGACAAATGACACTAATGTAAACAATTGGCGCTCTGCAGTCGATTCCTTCAAAGATCTTTTAGAATGATTTCTCCCTTTCCATAATCGACAGCCTTTTCAATTGCGACCTTTGCGTTTCCCTGTGTGTGTGTGTATGTGATAGTGATGGTATACACTCCTGTCTGATAGCGCTGATGGAGTGCTGGCACCCAACAGCGAACACCCTATATGTGTGTGTGTGTGTGTGTGTGTTTGTCTTTGTCTTTGTCTGTGTGTGTTTATATGTCTGGGACAACCCGGTATCACGGCAAGACGCGAACATGTGACATGTGGCCTCAGGGGGCAAGGGGGACCTGCCAATATCTGCTGCGCAGGTCCAGGGAGGAGAACCAGGAAGACCCTGCCACTGTATCGAGTGCCTCATCGATACGAGGAAGGGGGTACAGGTCCTTCCTGGTCACTTTATTGAGCGGTCTGAAGTCTACGCAGAACCGAAAGTCCTCCTTCTTTTTCTTGGGAACCATGACTACTGGAGCGGCCCAGGGGCTGTTGGAGGGTTCGATGAGTCCAGCCCGTTGCATCTCCCCCAGTGCTTTATCTGCTGCAGCTTGTCTGGCCAGAGGGAGGCGCCGTGGTCTCATTCTAATGGGCTGTGCATCTCCAGTGTCGATGTTGTGTTCGATGAGATCTGTCCGGCCAACATCGGCCTCAGACAGTGAAAAACAGTCTTTCAATTCCAGCAAGAGCTGCAGCAGCAGGTTCTGCTCATTGGGAGTTAGTCCATCAGAGTTTCTCTGCCAGACCTCTGTCACTGCCAAAACTCTCTCATCTGCGACAGGTTCTGCAGCAATGACTGGGTGAAGGCAAGGGTCCAGGGTCGGCAGGGTGGGGGTTTGTGCAGGTGCCGTCATCTGGGGGTCGCAACAAGCAACGGCGTCGGTCACTGTCTCGGTTGTCTGTGTTATAATGGTGTGGGTCACACGACAGCCTGTCTGGGGTGGCCGCCTACACATCTGAACGAACTGTCCATCTGGAAAAGTGAGTGTACCCCTCTTGGTATCAATGACCCAAGATGTCTAATGTCCCAAGAACATCCAGCCCCAGGATGCAATCTTCCAGGTTTGCGACCCACACTGGGCAGCGAACAGACTTCTTTCCCACCCCCATTGTCACAATTGTCTCTCCCACCATCGGAGATCGTTCCCCGGTAACTGTCTGTAATTTCACTATGGTGGTGCAAATAGTTGTTTTATTTCTCACCGTTTCAGGCTTCACCAGGGTTGCTGAAGAACCTGTGTCGACCAGCGCAAAACAGTCTGTTCCCGCAATAGTCACTGGGGCATACCAGCAGTCCTCAACCCAGGTTCGGCCCAGCCTGATGATTCGCTCCGGCTGGCCGTCAGCCTCTTCTGTTGGTTGTAACACTTCTGCTTGGTTAATGTGCTGCGACGTTTCTTCATTTGAAGAGGGACGGGACACATCATCAGTGGTCCGCATTGTCCCGGTTATGCAGACCCGGCCCCGTTTCCCTGGTTATCTGTGCTGCGAGGGCAATCTCGAACCAGATGGCCAGGCTGTCCACACCCCCAGCATATCCTCTGGCGGGGTCTCGGAGACTGCACCTCTCTCAGCGTGGTGGCACGCACAAGCTGCGTCAATTTTTCCACCCAGGCCGGCTTTGCTGTATTCAGCTCAATACCACATGCGGCACTCACCTTCGGTGTGTGGTCATCCGCACTCCGTGAAGCAGTACATAGCATCTCTCTCTCTGTGGCTAGCTCCAAAGCCTCCTGTAGAGACTTGGGGTGGGCGAGCAAAGTCTGTGTACGCAGGTCGCTGGTAGTAGGCCCTGGAGGAAGTAGTCCCGGGCTAACTCACTCTGGATAACAGGAGGCATGTGAGCATAGGTGCGGTGAACCAGCCCCTCAATGTCGTTGGCGAGCTCCCTCAGCGGCTCCCCAGGGCGACGCTTGCGGCTACACAGTTCAGAGCGGAGCAGGCTAGCTGCAGAGCATAGTCCAAAGCGCCTCTTTAAAGCTCCCACCAAAGCATCATAGTCACTCCTATCATCAGGGTTAAGTAGCAGCAGGCTGGTTAAAGCATCCCCAGTAAGGCACATTGCGAGCTGGAGGGCCTTTTCTTCAGCAGACCACCTGCCAGCCTTGGCTAGCAATTCAAATTGTGCCTGGAATGCTTCCCAGTTAGCTTTGCCATCATACCTGGGGGTTTTCATAGATGAGGGGAGGGCTTCTCTGTGCTGCTCAGTGTGTTGACTCGTGCCTGCCCTCTTTGTCTCTGTTTTCCCGCGTGTGTGGCGTCTCTATCGGGAGAGTAGCCGGAGCGGTCGAAGCCAGCCTCAGCGGCCATTCTCATGGTCATTTCTCTCACCCGCTCTCTGTGGCTGTCCGTTCCCCGACCCTCAGCAGCGCCGAAGTGTTGCCGCTCGTCAGCTTCCTCCTCCCGCTTAATTTTAGAGTAGTCCCACAGCGACATGTTCTCACCGAGATGGAAACTGTAGGCTGTATGGCAGCAATCACTGTAGCACGCCGCTAGTTAGCTGCCGTTAATCTGGAGTTGAACTTTTACTTCTGACACCAAATGTAGCGTCTCGCTACAGGAACACAGGGAGGCTTGGTTTGTCCTTTATCCGGGAGTTTATTATACAGATCACAGGTTACTGTTGGCCGTAACCACGCCAAAACAATCCACTAACCCTGTCGTATTCTCACTCTCGTATTCTCACTCTCTCTCTCTAGTTCTTCCCTAGCTTTTCGCGTCTCTCCCTCCAGGAACCTCCCTCCTCCAGCCCCAACCAACCAGACAACACTCTCCCACCCAAACCCACAGCTACAGGCAGGGGCGGACTGGGACTAAGAATCAGCCCGGGACTCTCGACCGGCCCACTTCGGTACCGCCGGCCCACCTCCGTACCGCAAGTAAATCCCGCTAGTAAATTGTCAACGGGGGGGGGGGTGCTAGTGACTTATCCGACCGGCCCACATCGTCCAACCGGCCCACTTCAGTACCGGCCCATCGGGATTCGTCCCGAACGTCCGCCCCTGGCTACAGGTCACAAGAACCGTCCATCAAAACAGTGGCACGTTCACTGACAATCTGTAAAATGCAAACAAACTCTGAACAACAAACTCATCAAACATCAACATTATAACCAGTCCGTTACAATAATAATGATTTATTTTTTAATAGTCACACTCGATTTCGCCGATTTTCTTGTTGCCCCAGCTGGTGACACCTCTTTTAGCAGAAACAAAGGCTACATTAATGTATTAAATCGATGTTAATCCATGTGTGTGGATATGGAATTAACGGACGTGACGTTGTGCGATTGCGTGCCAGGCAACAGCTTCGGTTCATGTTCATTTACAAACTCTTCAACTAGAACCCTAGATATATTTAAAAACATTTTAGAAGGCCTCACAAAATACTTTAATGTAAATTAAAATTAAATGTGAAGGAATGTGTTTATAACAAAATACATCCGTCATAAACATAAACCTTGAACCCTTGAATCTTGAACAATACCGGAAACAGACGTAGGCAAGATCCTCAGCTCGATGATTGGATGGTTTAGCCGAAATGCACGCTGGGATATGGTGTTTATGCGATGTGAAATCCGAAAACATTTTTAAAAAATAAAATAACACTTTATTCCGAGTGTGCTTGCTTTTCTCTTTGGAAGTCATCACATCACGGCATTGTAATACACGGTTCGGCTGCATTAAATATTACATATGCCGTAGTTCTCTATTTATAGAGCCCTGATGAGAAACATCAGGGCTTTGTTCTAGACCAGGGGTAGCCAACACGGTGCCCGCGGGCACTTAGTCGCCCGCAGGGGCAACGTGAGTCGCCCGCGGGGGCAACGTGAGTCGCCCGCGGGGGCAACGTGAGTCGCCCGCGGGGCATGTCCTAAAAATAGCTCGCCAAGCAAATCCAAAATGTAAAAAATACACAAAACAAAAAAGGAAATGTAATTAAAAGAATCTACCCTATGCATAAACGAAACCCCAATCATAGCGAACTCTATCTACTTACTACAACTCTATATCTATCTAACGTCCCTCCTCCCCCCACCCCACAATGAATATCGACCAATCACGTTCTTGCTTGATTTGCGGGACCAGCGTTGCAGTCGGGAAGAAAAGCTGTGGAGCGGCACCTCCCCGCTTCATAAGGAGTGTGACCTTTCCTTCTGGCAGATCTCCACAACACATCAGCCCCATTGAACAGCCTAGTCATGCCAGCCTATACAGCACATGAGGGGCAGAGCTTCACTCTGTTCGTGTTGCAACTTGCATATATATTTATTGCACTTGACGCACACACACGCATGGCGTAATTTCCACTGGGGACAGGGGGGACATGTCCCTCGCTCTTTTCGAAATCCCGTTTGTGTCCCCCCGGTTTACAAATATGTTTATTATTATTTTTTAATGCAAGCCGTCATCGCCACGGAGGAGCACACAGCCTCTGTGAGCGAGCGAGGGAGAGGGAGAGAGAGAGAGAGAGAGAGAGAGAGAGAGAGAGAGAGAGAGAGAGAGAGAGAGAGAGAGAGGGAGAGAGAGAATACCTTTATCTATTTAATATAGATAAAGTAAGAAATCATTCCGGTGTGTACTATAGGACAGTACAAAAAACAGTTTAAAAGGGGAGTGATTAGTAAAATATGCATAAAGAAAAAGAAAGAATGCTAACTAGGTAACATAAGATAAGAATAAACAAGTTTAAATGATTTGTTATTGGTTGTGATCATATTCTAAAGATGTTTGGATTATTGAAAAGTATACAGCTCCCTTTCATCTGAGTGTTGAGAGCTGTATCCATGAATTCATGTTGTGCTCAAAGTGCACCAGATTGATGCATTTCACTTCAACATTTAAAAAAACATCTTCCCAGGGGTGCATGCCCCCGGACCCCCCTAGAGTATGTGAGGTCCCCCCTAGAGTATGTGAGGTCCCCCCTGGAGGAGGTGAGGTCCACCCCCAAATAAAGCAGATTAAAATAATTAAATTGCATACATTTTATTTTAGTAAACACTGAAAACGGGTCCCACAGACCCAAACAGCACACAAAGGTTAAAGGTCAGCATATAATAATGTTAAAATGTGCTAAATATATACACTGCAAAAAAAAGGAGGAGTAAAAGTAGCCCCCGACTTGTTTTATTTTTTTAAAGTAGCCCTCACCCTAAAAAAGGTTGGTGACCCCTGTTCTAGACAAACAGGAAGAACTGCCGCCAAAACTGAAAACGTGGATCATAAATATATCAGCAATTAAACAACATCTGTTGATTTGTGTTGATTCTCTCGCATCCCAGGAGAGAAGTTAAAATAAAGAGACTAATGGAGTCTCTGAAAAGGTTCAATTTGGTACTTTAATTAAGTAGCGTGGTAATGAAACAAACAGAGGAGTACAGGTGGAGACAGAGCAGCTGTTGTCTCGCAGTGGTTCCAGTGGGAAGCGTCACAAAGCCCCGTAACCTAGCTATATATCTCATCTGTGACTCCTCCTCTTCAATGGCGGCCGGTGACGTAGGGGGTCCTCCCGCCTCGGTCTTCTATGTCCGATATCGCATAAAACATGAGGATTTAGACGTTGTGTAGTCATTGCATCACTCCACACGCCTTTTCTCCTCATTCACTCTTTCATGACTTTTTATTTAATGCATTTTAACGGCTGTAATCGATGTTAAGGAGATAAACCGGAAGTGTTCCTTGTTGTCAATGGCAACGTCTTTCAATACAGCTTTTCAAAATAAACTTTAACCGGAACTGTTTTCAGAATAAAACAGTTTTAAACTTACTGTGTGTTTAAGCTAAATTACGTCATTAAACATTGATTTTAATTTCTAACACATCTTCCATTTCTTTTCCCACAATACGTCTCCTTGCAGTATCAACACTAATTCGGCTGACTTTTATATTTGATCCAATTGGTAGATAGGCTGTATTTACACCATAACGGTGCACAGCTGATAGAAAGTGACACCTAGTGGTTAAAGCACGTTATTGAATTTTATTATTTTTATTATTAGATATTAATAGGAGGATGTGCAAAAAAGACAAACTAATAAGGCTTTATTTAAACATTAAAGAATACTTTAGGTTAAGGTCTTCTTTTGAATAAGAAAAAGCTTTGGGGGTATAGAAGAAGAATATGGAGGGATGAAACCCTCTTTGATGGTCACACATGCAGAGCACACAGCACACACAGTGACATTTCTATCTACAGATAAATATTAAGCCTGACAAAGTACTTAACGTCTAATATATTGCTTTCCTGCAATGTTAACTATGTTTAAGCACTTATTTTAACTGATATCATACATATTTATTATACTCTTATAAGATGTATGAAGATAGTATAAGAAATGTGCAGAATATGACAGTTTAATGGTGGAGGTATACACACATATTGATAGATGTCTTGTAATGCACTGTTGAGGAACCTGCGACCCAAGTTTTTCATTCATTGCATAACTACTCGTAGTTGTGTATATAAAAAATATGTTGTTGATAGGCATACATGAAATGAGCAAAACTGAGCAAGTTCACTCAAACTGACCCGTGTATGCTATGTTTTGCGGTATTGTAAGGTGTGACTGTGGCTATGGGTGTGTAGCAGAGTAAGAATGAGGTGTGTGTGCACCAGTAGCGGTTCAAGAACATTTTACATGGGGTGGCAAAGGGGGTGCAAGAGGTCATGCCAGGGTGGCATGGGAGGGCGGACAGTACGTGGTATTTTATACTGTATATATAACCTATTTATTGTGTAAATCATGGCCTAACACAAGTGCTCTTAATGCACAAGAGAAACAAGGTGTTCAGACAAACAAACTCAAATATAGTATAAAACAGCAGAAAATACTCATGATACCTTTCTGGCACTTCATCTTTATTCCTCACATACATTTCTTCTTCTTCACTAATGTCTTCATCTCCTCCTGGCTAACTCCTGCTCTGACCCTCCTGGTCTCTTCAGTGAACTCTCTTTTCCTTTTCCTCTTTCTGTTCGTCCTGATCTCTTCTCAGATATGTCTTTTTGTTGTTGTTGACTCACTCCAGCTACTCTGGCCTGCAAGAGTGTACTTGTGAAAAGCACTGGTACAAATGCGTGTATAACTTTACACGTTAGGGCCATGTAGCTAATAAGTAGCCTATAATAAATATAACATCAGAAAGTATTTATCAAACGCACACAGGCAGCTGTGTTCAGACCCAGTTTGACGGTAAAGGATGTGTCCTGGTTTAAGTTAGCTGGCCTCATTGCTGTGATGTGTAATTTACGTGGATTTAATAGTACCGCATAGTTTAGCAAATTAAGTGATCGATCTCCCAGCTAGCGCTGTCTGCGTAGTATTTTGTAACGTAACGTCCCATACAGCCAGTGGCAGAGCCAGGACATTTTCAGTGGGGTGGCCAGGATGGAACCAGTGATCATTTTGGGGTGGCATTGAAATCACTATTATATGAACATAAAAATACATCTCACTAGAAAATAAGGGGTTATTTAAGGCACCTACAACACACCTCTACATTATTTGGGATTAAGCTAGTGGTGGAATAGATCAAATAATATTCAGTATATCTAACTATTTTGTTCTTATTCCCACAGGCAAAGTAACAACGAAGCATGGCCGTGGTAAGTAGGGGTGCTGAGGGTGCTGCAGCACCCCCTGATGGAGGACAGGGAATCTGCACGTCCACAAGATTAAATGGAAATATTACATGTTACTTGTTAGAAATATAATAAAAATATAATTAAAAAAAAACAAATGTTCGGCCTTGATGTTCACATTCATAATTAAGTAAAGATAACACCCTTTTCACCCCGGTTACATTTTCCATTTGCCCTGAGAGGCTCAGTGAGGTAAAGGACTCTGAGTGTTTAGATAGTTCACTTTAGTCTAAGTTATCTCAGTGGGTCTCAAACGGTTTGATCACAATTTATGTAAACAAATATTTCCAAGGCACTCCTTTATAATTATTAGGATAAATAAAAACAGGTTTGAAATCATTCCAATGTATACTATAGGACAGTAAACCAACAATATCCTTTAAAACTGGAGAGATTAAAAAATATGGATAAATAAATCAATGTTAACTGGTAAAATAAGATATAAATGAACCAGCAAAAATCTTGCCTAGGGCAGCAAATAGGTCAGAACCGGCCCTGGTGTCATCCCCACAGCACCCCCATCTGAAACATGTTCCCACGGCTATCAACAATACACCCAAGCTGCTTTTTAGAAAAACAAAAAGTAGGTGTGTCTTGTTCTTGTTCTATCAGATGTTTAATGATTCAACATGTTTTTACACTTTCCTGTTTAGATTGTGCCTCGTGTTTGTTCTCACTGGGCCTCATGAAACAACATCTTCTATTCCAAAGCTCAATTGCTCTAGGTCGGATTTCCTACTGACTTAATAGACACTTTGGACATTTATTAATCCTAGTAGATTTTGAGTCATCACTAGGCAAGGCGAGGCAAGTTTATTTATACAGCACCTTTCAACACAAGGCGATTCAAAGTGCTGTACAAAAATATAAGACAATAAGATCTAACAACACCAGGTGGAGGGATTATATCTCTTCGCTGGCCTGGGAGCGCCTTGGGAGCGCCTTGGGAGTGCCTTGGGATCCCCCAGTCAGAGCTGGTTGATGTGGCCAGGGAAAGGAACGTTTGGGGCTCTCTGCTGGAACTGCTACCTCCGCGACCCGACCACGGATAAGCGGGAGAAGATGGATGGATCTAACAACACTAACATGTGTAGTCAAATTTGTCTGAAAATGATTTAGAAATGTTGCTTCATTTGGATGGAAAATTTGCGAGGCGAAAATGTACCTCACTCTTAGTTTATGAAAGCATCAACTCACTTTAGAAAAAAGTGAAAATTGGCATCAACAGCACGAAAACAAAACCGGTTGCAACCATGTCGTCAAAGTAGCAGCAAAAAGAGCCAATGTGATGTTCTGCCCGCTTGTTTGTTTGAGAGCTTGAACAACAACTGACAAGTGAAGATGGATGAAATGTTGATGTGTGGTTCAGTTGCCTCTATATGCATTGAATAAAAACTGATGATTATTTGCGATGCATTTATGTGAAGCAGTATTGTATTGGTGTTGCTGGTTAAGATAAGTATGATGTAACTATTTTATAGACTAATATGTAGCTTTATCAATAATGCCGTGCCACATTTTATAAGCTATTTGTTTTGAATGTAAAGTATTGAAGTGGGAGTTTAAACTAACAGAGATATATGTTTTGTGTGCACACTTTTGGGCCTTTGGGGACTCCGTAGAATCACCGCAGACAATTACATTTCAGGAAGTTACTTTGAAACTTGCATGTAAAGTTTCTCTCTCTCTCTCTCTCTCTCTCTCTCTCTCTCTCTAATGAGTTGATTCAACTTCTTAATGTCAGTCTAAATAATACAATTATGTTACAAAAAAAAAGTACAGCTATTATCTACCTCTTGTGTAACTGGTCGGCCCCACCTGCATTGCTTAACCGGAAAGGTCCCATGTCATGGGACCTTAAGGTCAAATAATGAGATCCCCCCCCCCCTCGCAGCCCCAAACAGAACCCCCCCACATATCAAATCCCAACTTAACCCCTGGGGACAATGATCATTTGTACCATCTTACAAAGGAAAACATCAGTTCCTACAGAAACAGTGAAGTCAAGAAAAAACATCTGGGAATTCAAGGCTACTCAACAAATTGTGTAACTGCTGTTAAACTATAACTGTATTGCTCTACAGGCAATACAAGATCAAATCTGACTCTGTAGTGCAGACAATCCAAAGGGCAAGTCAGATAACTCTTCTTCCTTATATATGTATGTGGTAAAACAAAGTCACTTCTTAAAATGTTAGACCATCATAAGTTATTCTTTAACTACAGACAATAAAGGTCAGGGGAAAGTTTGTACATGTTAACCTAATATTAGCTGACGACGTTCTGTCTCACTTTAACTAACCAGAGTTTAGTAACAGCATTGTATTCCCGGCAATATTTTCTTGTTATCCAAAATGAATTCATTTTGTGGCATAACATTTTTCTGAATAGTAAAACAGGTGTCAAAGATTCAGTTTTTGACTAAATGTTGACTGATATTTAGATAGTGTTCTTGTCTCTATAGGGCAGCGTACTCACAGGTTTCTGGAAGATTCTGTGTCGTTGAGGATCCAGTTTCTTTAGAGAGAGACAGAGAGTCGTGTCTCACCTGCAGCTCTGCTCTCACCCACACAAACGTTACCTTTTATTGTAGGAAATGTGACGTCTCAACTTTCTGTGTGGCTCCACCTCTCAGTGTAGCTCTGGGATGGAGCTTTTACTGACTCTTTGCAACACACACACACACACACACACACACACGGCTGCAGTTGGTTATGGCATGTGAGCATGAAACCGTGGCTTTAAATGAAGTGCAAGATGCACGGCATGAAATGACATACACCTAGGTAAATACTGAAGGATGTTAGAAGTTTAGTTACGGCCATGATGAGTCATATATATGCTGATATGCTTTAATAAAAAATCGCAACATCTGCAAGAAACAGCGTCTGAGGGCTTCTTAACATTTAAAAACCTAATGTGTCATACCCACTTAACGGGAAGAAACTCAGCTATCAGACAATATTAACCATTTTTAGCAAAACGAAACATAAGGGTAATAACAAAGGCTCTGAATTAGCGAAAGAGAAACGGCAAATACACCCATTTCCACCCAAATGACCCCAGAGGTGGGTTTTTTTTGTCACTTGTTTTGCATCAATCTTGATACAGGGTACTTATTATATGTTATAGTTTGGATTCCTAAAGCTTTTAGTCTACCTTACCATCATCCAAGGGTAGTTTTCACTATAAGTAAAAAATAATTTTTGGACGGACACTATAATTTACAGTATGTTCAATCTGAATTTACTTTAAAATAAAAATAAAAACATATTGATTCTGACTCTTCTACATCCAACTCAGAGGTTTATCATTGCTTTGAGAAAAAAGATTATTAATTTTCCCCTTTTAGAAGTGTAGTTATGGTCATTTGTTCTGGGAATGTCATTTTCGAGCCTGAGACCTGGAAAACAGGCTCGGGGCCTAACAGGCTCGGGGCCTAAGCCATTTGGTATGGCTGTAGCCTACCCCAGCCATACCCTGGCGCCGCCACTGATGGGAGGTGACATTCTATTAATTTTCATGTTCACACAGTCAGTTGATTTTTGCCGGCCGTCTTTCCAGCAACGGCAGTTTTTCTGTATTTCCTTTATCCTGTAATATGACTTTATTGATTTAAACTCCGCACACGGAGCTCTGATTGGTCAGCAGGCAGTGCTTTCACTGAGTTGATCTCTTATCCTGGAACCTAACCTGCTCCGGAGCAGGTTAGGTTAGCCATTCAGCATAAGTTACCATGGAGATCTATCCCGCTAAGAAGTGAACCAGCGCCGTAGGACCGGAAACCCAGAGTTTTCCCTGAAGTTAGCTCGCTAAGCGAAAATCCTGCTTCGTAGTACAGGCCTCTGCTCTAAATAACTTCCACTTTCGTTTCTGTGAAGTTGAAGCTCTCCTGTTTCAGTGTTGCTCCTCCTCTCAGTGTAGCTCTGGGAGTGAGGGTGTATCACTCTCTGGGGAGGACATTAACTCAGCTTTGTAACAAGAGGAGTTTTGACATTATGTTTACCATATTTTTGTTATAAAGGAGAAAAAGTTACGATGGAAAACTTTTGTCACAAATAGGCCTCACTGTGATTTTGAGGTTTTACAATAGAACACCTCTTTAAAATAACTAAACGCAGATAAATAGAGGTCTGTAAATTAAGTAAAAGTGTCTCAATCAGAGAGTAGCAGGTCTAAATTACCTTCCACCACTTGAATATCAATAGTGTCTGAGAAAACACATGATACTGTGCACATAAATGATGTATTATCATCACTTTTATTGTCATTCATGACTTTGGAATTCTCAAGTTTGAACATTTAGGAAACAAGCGTGGTTTATTCCACCGATGTTTGCATGTCATTCGTTGTATTATAAGTTAAATGATACAGTTATTTATGAAAAGCGTGCATCAGGCTGCAGTGGGTTAGTTCCTCCACAAGAGGGCGGCCTCAGCTCTCTCTCATTTTCTACAGACTCTGGTTTTGGGTTCATATCATCTTCTCAAACACAACTAAACTGCACATCTTTACTTTCAATCATTTACATCCATTTGGGACCATATCACTTCCACAAGACCTTTACATCATGCATTTTCTAAAAGTTTAGATAGATAGATAGATAGATAGATAGATAGATAGATAGATAGATAGATAGATAGATAGATAGATAGATAGATAGATAGATAGATAGATAGATAGATAGATAGATAGATAGATGGATGGATAGATAGATGATTAATAGATAGAGTGCACACACTGCTGCGTCTCTCAGCACTTCACAAGTGGACGATTTCATGTTCCCGCTATTAAACATGAGTAACATTTACGTGGCGTTTCATTAAAGATGTGAGGAGTTGTACTGAGGGAGTCCCACGGTCACAAACTCCTCCCTGAAGACCGGCCATATTTACTTCAAACAGGTGTGTGTGTGTGTGTGTGTGTGTGTGTGTGTGTGTGTGTGTGTGTGTGTGTGTGTGTGTGTGTGTGTGTGTGTGTGTGTGTGTGTGTGTGTGTGTGTGTGTGTGTGTGTGTGTGTGTGTGTGTTGAAGGACAGAAAGCTGCAGCTGCTGCTATGACAACTCTCTGTGTGCGGTTATGAGTTGATCCTCCTCTCACCAACATGTGAAGCTGTTGTATGAAACATAATTAAGTCTTTAAGAGGTGTTGTGACAAGAAGAAGAGATTGTTTTTACAACCCACTGATAGGGGATTTACTATTTTATAAGGAATGCACGTCCTGGAAGAGGTTTCCTTATAGAGCGGTAGAGTAAGGAGTCCTGCAAACCGGAAATGAGTCAGCATTTTACCATCTTTACACCAATTACCCTAAAAAATAATGGTTAATACAAACTGAAGACATTTTGACATTTTGCTCTACGACATTAAATATGCCAGTAAATACCACACTGGGGAATACAAAAATGGTGGTTGCTAACAAGTGTCTAAATCGACTTATCGTAATCACGCCCAACATTAGCCACCTTTAGCTTAGCGGTGGTGAAGTGAAGTCTTGAATGCATTGTTTGTTTATAGCCTAATGTTAGCTTTTTACACCTGGAGATTGCATATGTGCTTCAAAAATGGTAAAAGTGGTGTTACTGAGTGGATATATTATCCTGCTGAACAATACGTGTAAGGATCATAGACTTGTGTTTGCCAAAGATCTTATTTGCTGCAATATTGCGTAATCCAATGGTAACATTTGCTTTTTGCTGAGGGAGCCCTTGCAATGTTAACTTCTGGGTCCGTATAAACGTCTCTCAACTCTACATCCAAACTCAAGGATAATATTACTAAATGTTTGACCATGATACATGATACAATTTCTGTAAAAGCCACATATAACACAAATGTCTTTATTATACGTTTTTGTGAACTTTGTGAGGTTTCAACAAAAAAAAACACACTTTGCAGTTTTGGTATCAAAGTTTAAATGTCAAAGGGGGAACCTAAGGCCAAATTAGCTGAATAAATAACGATTTTAACCAAAATACATTCCTCTGTATAATTTTTTTTTAAAGATTATCCTGAGAAAATCTAAAAACTAAAGAAGAGACACAAATAAACAACTATCTGTATCAGGAAGGATTTGCTCCAAACTCTTTGACATAACATTAACTTTATTTCTCGACACATCAGAGTTCACAGTCAGTTTCACACGGTAACAATACACTCAGCAGTCTGCTGCTACGCCGTGTGACAAGTTAAAAAAGATACGGTTCAAAAAGTGACATTTAAGCGTGAAATAAAAATGAAATACTTTATAAAAAGTGAGAGGTGTTCAGGTTTGTAGAGCAGGTGAGTTCAGGCCTGGGACAGATCCACCTGTAAGACAGCAATAGCACACATATTGAGTTATAGCACCCAAAATGAACATTTCATAACACAATCTAACAAAAAAATCTACTTTTGACTTTCTGGCTACACTTAAGGCTATAAAGAGTTACTGTATCTGACTTTATGACGTCTTCGCATGGTCTGATTTCAAGCCAGATTTTCATGAAACTTGGTTGAATCATGTAATGTTGGCGAAGGTAGAACACAATACATTTTGGAGAGGATCTGACTCACATGAAAACTTTTCTTCTATTATGGAAACAGCTGCGGCAGAAGTCTGCTGACAATACTTCTGTATGGGTTTGTTTTCAACAGATGTCATTGTTTTCCAAAATCACATCTACTATTTGGAGAGTGTTTCATGAATTATTAAACTCAATTTGTTTGCAATAACCGAATAACAATTTGAGCTTAATTCATTTTGTTCTTTAAAACACTTTGGACCAGATTACATTGTCTTAAAAACTCTAAAAACTTAGTGGAAATCTGAATAACACTCATCTGCTCTCTTCCCAGAAGCCATCAGTCTTATCATACAGCGGTGAAGAAGTCAAACTATTTATAACATGAGAGAGACTCCAGGAATGACAGAAGCTGTCCTCTGGTGACAGCAGGCTTTCACATTGAGGGGGTCTAATGGCTTTTGGAGGCTAAACCATGTCTCCGATGCTATCACTCCAGGATACAAAATTCTTCAAACAAAGATGGGGAAGTCGTACCCTTTTTAAGGACCCGATGCTGCTCCCACGGATCGCCGCCATCAGGTCGTCACGGCCTGACCTTTGAGGCGGCGGCAGGTGTGTCGGTTCGTCTCGTCTCTTCTGGATGGACGGCTTCAAGGTGTTCTTCAGGTCTTTGAAAATATCTGCGCTCTCCTTTTCATTGGCGCCATTCTTGAGCTTCTTCGTCTTTGTCTTCTTTTGGTTTGACTGCGTCTTTGTGTTGTTTGAGAATTCGTGCTGTTTGACCATTTCGGATATCTTCCTCGTAGGCACTGCTAAAGAAGGAGGAGGAGGAGGAGGAGGAGGAAGGGGGGGATTTCTGTTCTGCTTTTCAACAGTCTTAGAAGATTGTGATGGCTTGTTTGGAAGTGTGTTTTCTGCAGATAAACCTTGTCCCGAGACCTCTGGAGGATTGTGTTCCTTCTTCTCTTGGAGCCTCCTCTGTCTCTGCTGGTCCTGGTTGCGTGTCAGGATGCTGGTCGACGTCATTCTCGGCCCAGGAAGGTCGAACTGGTATCCAAGCTTGAGCAGGGTTGTGTTTTCCCTCAGCAACTGGACCATTTCCATCTCCACTTTCCCCCCACAAATGTGCCTCTGGTTGTGGAATCGGAGCTCCACGAGGCTCTGGTTGTGTTGCAGCGCTGCTATCAGAGCCAGGATGCCCTGACCAGACACAAAGTTGGACTCGATGTTCAGGTTTCTGATGAAGCGGTTCTCACGGAGCATCTTGGAGACGGCGAAGGCAACCCGGTCGTCAGCGTGGGTGTTGGCGAGGCTGAACACGTGGACATGAGTGTTTGTGCAAAGGGCCTCGGGGAAACAAAGCAAGGTTTCTTGGGAAATATCTTCAATGTTGTTGAGGTTGACTTCACTTACGGTGGGGTCGTTACTCAGGATCTGCTTCAGAGTTTCATCGATGACAATAGTGTTCCCACTCGCTCTGTCGGAAATTGTGTTTGGGTTTTGTTCTGTGGTTTCAGTCGTCTTCAATTCACCCTTTGAGACTTTTGACAGACCGTCCTTCAGAGGACATTTAATCCTGATTGGAGCCTCCTTTTTACACTCATCTTTCTTTTCTGTTTGATCTTCCTTTGCATCATTTTCGCTTGACACATTCTGTGCTCTCTTCCCCTTTGGTGACATCTTCTTCCTGTCGCTGTCTGAAGTCTTGCCGGGGGTGACGGTGGTCACTGTCACTCCTTCCCCTCTGCTCTTATCTTGGCGTCCCTCCTGCACACAATAACAGGACAGAAAATGAGGTCAAACCCTGACATTTTCCAGCCTCTGACTTTTAATTAAGAACCCTTTCCACTGCTTGCAGACAGTCATTAAAGCTGGCATTTGCATTTCTCTGACAGTCTATATTTTTAGACTGTTTTCCACCCACACGTTTTAAATAAATTGGATACATGTAACACCTTCTACATCATTATATGTATGTATGTTTTAACATATGGTAAACATGCATCTGAACCGATAGAGGACACCATAAGGACCCTTTGGTCAAAAAGCAAAAGGCTTCAAATGAAAATGATATTAATTTTGGCCCAATATGTAAGTTGCACATGCATACAGTGATGTCAACCTTTATCCATTTTGAGTACTTTTGATGAAACTACAAAAAGAGAGGCAACAAAGGCTCAGATACGTTGGCTTTCAGTAAGCTCCAAAAACAATCCTACATTTGGATACCGTCTTTCAAACTCCACACCTGCCTAATAGTTTCTAGTCTCTTAAGCCAAGATTTACTCCTGCAGGTTCTCTAAGGACGCCAAACAACTGTTTTCACAGGATGAATAGGACCGATCATGACGAGTAAACTGATCTGCATGTGAAAAATAGTTGGAGTGCTCCTTAAATCCCAAACTGAAACTGAATCTGTTTAGTTTTTTTCTCCAAAAGGGCTGTCAGGGTGTTGATCTAGATGAGTCTTATTTTGTCAGAGTGAGACTGTTAAGACTTGTCACTCAAATCTGTTCATTACTTAAAATACTGCACATGTCTTATTGCTCCAATATTGTCTGGAAATACAGATTTAAAAAAAGAAATAAAGCTTGTTTCATCAATGAATACAAAAACACATTAAAATATGTTTTCAGTTAGATTTCCCTTCGTAGTGTGATGCAACTAACTACATTCTTAAGTATTACTTTGCAGATTTATACTACTCATACTTTACATATCAACTAATTTGTTATTAAGTATTTCTATAGATTGAGATCTATAGACCATCAATCAGAGACGACAAAAAGATGAACCCATTACATTCATTTAGTTAACTTTTCTTTTCCTCAAAGTTACAGATCATTGCATGGTGCAAACAGGGACCCTTTTTTAAACAACCCCTTGCTTGTTATAGATTGATTTGCAGTCAGAGTATTGGTGTCTCCTCTCACCTGTCTGTCCTCCATCCTCTCGTCCTCCACCAGCTTCTTGTTCTCGTCCTCCCAGTATTTCATCAAAGCGTCCCTATCGAAGGTCCCAGTTGGGATCTTGGCGGTCTGGTCTTTCTGCCTCAGGCCGATGGGGACGTTGTCATCGAGGACGGCCAGCTCCCTCTCCAGCTCCTGCAGCTCCTCGGAGGACAGAGTGGCCAGCAGCTCGTCCTCGTCCACCTCCTCGTTCTTCTTCAGCTCCTTACGGTACCCAAAGGTACTCATGGTCCTTCGCTCGCTCGAGGATTCGTCAAATTCTTAAATCTCTTGCACTTTAACCCCCTTTTTTGTACTTTCAAATGTTCCTTATGTTGTTGATCTTGTCATTGACTTCCCTCCATTAAGTTCCTTCAGTTAAAAGATGCTTTGGTAGACTGGTGGTGAATCAGACTGGTTCCAGCTGTCCAAGAAGCCTGACAGGGGAAATAAGGGGAGGGCCGCCATATCACTGATGGTCCTGTCTTTTTTTAGGGTGTTGGGTTGGGGGGGGGTCAATGAGATAGGCTTACCGCAGGAATGTGAACCCTCTGAGTGGCCTGTGAACGAAACGTATGGGGAACAAAACGCCGTAGGGGAGACATCAGAGATGAAGATGTGTCCGGACACTGAATGCAACACACACTTGAATGAATGCCACAGCCTTGGTTGTGAAGTTGTCCGGGAAACACTTGTTCTCCCTGAGGATGGCAGGACTATGTTCAGGACAGCTAATTGTGAACACAGATGCTGTTTACACTACAACTCAACAACCTAAATGTCAGGACAGACTGAGTTGTCACCACTCTTACAGACATTTGTTGGAACAAAAACAAAGCAGTGACCGGGTTTCATTTCATCCATCTGCAATATTACATTTTTAAACATATTGCACTGTCAATCTTTTCAGCCAACATGAATGAGAGTTACTTAAAGTGCTCTGACAAAATGGAAAATGGTTACATTCTATGAAAACTGAACTAAATGAAGCTGCCGATGAAGACTGTGATGTGATTGAAACCTCTTACACCTACTAAATAGACCCTCTGGTGAGAATGAATTTTCACTATATCTCAAATATTAAGTTGATTATTGACTATTTAAGGTAGATTGCTGATAAAAACAATAGACCAAATGACAACAGAAATAATCTGACTTTGTCCTTTTAAAAACCTGGCTCCATTGCCAAAATGTTGGCTAGAGGTCAATCTGTCAACCAAGCAAGTTCAATTCTGGTTTGCAATCGCTGTGTTCAGCAAAGTCCTAGAAAAACGGAAGTAGAGAGATTCAACCACAGCCCAAACACAGACTCAACTTTATGTTTATTTACTGCCGAGCTGTTGTATTGGACCATACCATGTGACATAAGTGTTGTCATTATTGTGTCCACCCCTATACTGGAGTAACCTCAGTAAAGATGTGTAGAACTGACCTTCAGTTTTAAATAAAATGTTTTTGGAGGGAGCACGGTTTGTTGTTTTGTTCCTAAGACGACCATCAGAGCTCAACACGCGTCCGTCACTGAGCATGTTTAACAAGTCGTCTTGTGTTACATGTCCGAAAGTGAAAAGACTCTGAGTGACATAACACCACTCTCATCCTAAGCCTGCTGTAAAATAACCTTTGACCTTGATCATTGCTGATTAGTCATCCAGCTGCGATGCCCAGACGGAGAATGGAAACATTTTCCGTTACGAAACAAAGGAACGAACGGCCGGTTTCTGCTCGTTTACCTCACAGACTCTGAAATGGTTTACTCATAGATCGGATTCATTTCCTTTCATCTTTGCAGTCAATTCCCAAAGAGATAATCAATCACTATCAGTTTTAAGTTTCCTCTGACTGTTTATCTTTATCTGGCATCTGAGTTCATGTCTAAGGTCTTGTTTGTTTTTTTGTCTGTCGGTCGGCAGGATTACATAAATAAAACCACAGGCCCAGTTTCTTAGAACTTGTTTGTACAATAGAGTATTTGCAAAATAAGAAACCATTATTTCTCACTTATGGACACAGCGTGGTAGAGGTCTGTTTTTGACCGATGCCCTTCATCTGATCTTTTGCCCCAAAACCTCAAAGCAACCATTTTTGAAACGTTATATTCATTTTTCCTGACTCACACACACACAACACACACACACACACACACACACACACACACACACAGCAGCAGTTTCATAATTGGTTCCAATTAGTGGTTGAAGAAATTCAATACGCTTCACATGCAAAGTTCTCTTTATTGAACAGGAGGACATTTGCAGAATAGAGTGAAACCTTTATGTGCCTTTATTTTCAATTGAATCATTTCAGTCAGCGTAAGTAGTATGATTTCATTACTTCCTTCACAGCAAGTTTAACCGCAGAACTCTGACAAAATGTTGTGTTCTCTCGAGAGGTTATTGAGAAAGCAGTTTTGTTGGATGGGAACGTATCTTTTGGGAGACAAGGTTGGCAGTTACCTTGTTGGCTGATTGAATTCTGTTTCTGTTTATACATTTAAAAAGGTGCTGATGTAAACGCCCCGGCACCAAATGGCGTTGTGTTTAATGAATTCACAATCATATTGTTTTTAAGGAAAGCTATACATTAATTCTGAACCGTAGTAAAAGCTTTGTGGGCCTATAACGTTTTGTAAAATTATTAATCTACGCAAAAAAGTTAGCAAAATAACCTCTAACTTTTGTTTAATTCAATCCCAACCGAGCAGAGTTCCCCACGTTGGCCTGCTGCATAGAGTGACAATATGTTGCCTGAAAATCCTGAGAAAAGTCATGCTCTTCTTGTTTTATTACCTCACTTTAATATGTTTGTGCTTCGCTTGCGTCCCGTCCACACGGCAGCGTCGTGCTTCAACGGAGACGCTTCCCATTCACTTTGAATGGGGTGACGTCACGCTTTGCCGAACTGCATTGTGGTTCCGTCGATTTGCCTCCGTTGCTCGCTTCGACGAAAGCGCCAGCCAATCAAATCATATGCCAGTACAAGCTCTAGCCAATCAAACCGCGTGCTTGTGTGTCCAGGGCGGGAGATTAATGTGATTGGTTGTTGGTCGCGCGCCAGACACGCCCACCGGCAACGCACGCTGCCGTGTGGACGTACCGTTAGCCTGCTTAGCACATTACAACACCTGCTGGTTCACAGCTTCCTCAGAGATGACCCCAAACTTCCTGCTTCAGTCCAGTTCTGAAGTCTTTACACTGGCTTCCTGTGTGTCAAAGAATGTATTTCAAAATACTGCTGCTGGTTTATAAAGCATTGAATGGTTTAGGCCCAAAATACATTTCTGACCTCCTGCTAAATTATGAACCATCCAGAACTCTCAGGTCTTCTGGTCTGCTTTCTGTCCCCAGTCAGAACTAAACATGGAGAAGTTCAGTTATTATGCTCCAAATATCTGGAACAAACTCCCAGAAACCTGCAGGTCCGCTGCAACTCTGACTACTTTTAAATCCAGGCTGAAGACTTTTCTTTTTGCCGCTGCTTTTAATTGAACTATTCATATCTCACACTGCACTGTCACTTTTTTGTTCTTGTACCTTATTCATGTTTTATTATCTTTGCTTTTAAATTAGTGTTTTTAAATGCCATTTTATAATATGTTTCTTAATGCTCTTAATGTCTTCCATTGTTATAAAGCACTTTGATTAGCGTATAGGGGAGAAAGGCGCTATATAAATAAACTTGCCTGGCCTTGCCTTGCCTTGGTGACAACAGTTTGGAAGTCCTTTGACAAATGTGACCTCTGTCTGTTCTCAGGTTCTTGTGTGACCTGATAAATGCTAAATGTGAAACCATGTTGTTGTTGTTGTTGTTTCTGCAGGTCGCAGGGTTAAATTTACAGTCAACCTGCTTAACGGTCTGCATTGGAAACCGCATCAGCTGACAGTACAACTTCACACTGCAAGAGAAAATACATTATGTCAGTCAACCATTTGTTGACTATTATAGGAAGTGGATGTAGTCGCCGTTATCTCATCCATTGGTTTGTGGACTACAGTTTTTAAGCCTTGACGTTGGCAATTTAGCCGTTGCTGTTAGTTGTAATCTTGCTAGCTTGTTCTTTTGGAATCGGTATTAAATAACGGGTGGAACAAAGTACAACTGTATGACAAAAAAAAGGCCCTTTCATGAACTGACAACACTGTTAAAGTTGTACGGTGGTGGTAGCGACCTGTCAATCACAATGTAGCCACTAAAACATTGCAAAAGAGCACTGCTTTATTGTCGATTTTATTCTAAACAAGACCACTTTACAGTGAAAATCATGCTGTTAAACTAGAGAATCATACCATAAATGCAATAAGAAAACTGAGGTAATATGAGTCATTTCTTCATAAACTTTTATAAAAATTAAACTAGTTGAGTCGCCCCCTGCTGGCCTTTTAAAGGTCATTCTAGACTGAAATCTCTCAGCAATCATTTGATGGATTGCCTAACCAACATGCATTGAAACCAGAGCATGAATTCTAATTAAATCCAGACATGTTAAACTGTTCACTTATCCAGTGAAATATGTCCAAATGTAACCCATAGATTGGCTCTGAACTTTCTACATTCATGATTCCTAGGCAATGTATTTAATTAACATAAAGTTTAATAACAGACAGTACAAATGTATTTACAACTTTTTGAAATGTGACCGTAGAAAAACCCACTTCTCAGGAAGGAAAATTCTCAGTAGCAGGGTCCTGAGATCCGAGAAATCTGAGTCATCTCACATAGTGATTGACCGCAGACATTTCATGTTTACTTTATGCGGCCTGGACCAGAAAGATCTTAGTTAATGCCCCTTTGAAACAAAGTGATAAGGGGCAGTCATACAGTACAGATATGGGCCTGTAAAGGTAACTCTAACACTGCAAAAACACATATTTACTCCTAAATTGACTTAGGAAAATGATTGCGTGTCATTTTTAGATAATTGTGAAACATTGACGCCCTGCTACATACAGTAAACCACATTTATGGCTCATTGAATATGAAGGATTTCCTCGTCCGCACAGTCCTCCCTGCAGATGATTTTGGCGTCCAGGTCGCTCTCTTTGAACAGCAGGTAGTCCTTCAGCCGGTTGGGCAGCGGGGCGGACGCCATGCTGCTGCAGCTCAGGTGTTTCCTGATCACCACTCTGCTCAGGTGAGACAGAGAGCGAGGGTTACCTGGAAGTCACAGAGAACACAACATTAGGACCAAAGTGACAGGAAACGTGACTGATAAACAGAGGTGGGAAGTAGTGGAGTACAAATACTTCAGTACTTTACTCCACTAATTATTTTTCTGACGACTTTTTACTTTGACTTCTTACATTTTGAACACAAATACCTGTACTTTCTACTTCTTACATTTTGAACACAAATACCTGAACTTTCTACTTCTTACATTTTCCAAACAGGCTGGTTCCTTTAGTTTGAATGTGTGTTTGGTGGCGTGATCATTATTATTTAGAGTCATTGCGTGCCTATTGATTTGAACACGATCCGTCTGTCCATCATTTCCTGGTCTTCTCTAAAGAAGAGGGACCAATGAAAATGTTGCCGTTGTTCAGCATGGAAACATTCATTAGCTAACACTGACATTATTGTTCTATTAATATAAAGGGAGGTCAGGTACTCTTTAAAACAGCTGCTAGTTATGGGTACTTTTTACTGAAGTACATTTCAAAGCCCATACTTCTTTACTTTTACTTGAGTAAAGAAGTTTAGTCAGTACTTCTACTTTTACCAGAGTATTTTTAAACACGAGTATCTGTACTTCTACTTGAGTAAAGGATGTGTGTACTTTTGCCATCTCTGCTAATAAAGCAGGAAGAACAGGTACGTTCATTGGTTCGAAGTGACAGGAATTGTCTAATCGTCTTTAATTGTTTTTACCACAGCGTAACTCACATAATGTCCAGTGGATGTGAGGCCACTCCTTGTGTTCCTCCAGGGTTTTTGTCAGTTTGCTGCAGAGGGAAACCTGACCGACGTA
Organism: Dissostichus eleginoides; assembly: GCA_031216635.1. Classification (NCBI taxonomy): domain Eukaryota; kingdom Metazoa; phylum Chordata; class Actinopteri; order Perciformes; family Nototheniidae; genus Dissostichus; species Dissostichus eleginoides. The sequence continues at coordinate 4,179,493 of CM062273.1, forward strand.
TTCGAGGAGGATCGACACGACTCGGCCCACCAGGTTGTCCAGCCAGGAGATGCTGACGAAATCACAAAACTGGAACACGAGACGATATTAATGCTAATTACACATGGGAAAATGTTACTGAAATTACATATTTCTGACTTATTTGACCAATATACCCCAAACATTGATTGATACACGACTATAAGTGTATGACGCCTTTTGTTTTGCACATATTAGGAGCTAGCAAACGGACATATAGCCACAAATTATTCGGCTTAATGCTTAAGGACTTTTCACACACATGTATTGATAGGTAAAACTTTGTCCAAAATGTTACTTCCACGGTGTAGATCAACTCACAGGGACTTTCTCCTCCTGATCCTGTGAGTACCCAGCCTCGCTCAGCTCGTCCCAGTCGTCCTCATGGTGGCAGCAGAAACACTTCTCTGCATTATATCCGTTGTTGAGCAGCAGCCTCATCATCACCTCGTCCTTCAGGCAGTACTGGAGCGCTGTGGGAAACACCGTGTCGTTCAGCACCGTGAAGTAACAGTTCACGTCCGCTTTAGCCGCCAGCAGCAGCTTCACGATGTCGTAGCACCCCGACCTGACCGCCACCAGGAGGCAGCACAGAGGGTCCAGGTTGGGATTGGCCCCCGATTTGAGCAGAATCTCAGTACAGGTGGCGTCCCCGTTGGAGACGGCGAAGTACAGCGGGCTTTTCCTCATGTCTCCGTAGTTGTCGGAGATGTGAGGGGCTAGCTGAGCGTTGACGTCGAAGCCTTTCTGCAGCAGCAGCTCCAGGCAGCGGGTGTTTCCTCCGTCAGCAGCAGAGTGGATGGGGCTGTGGCCGGAGACACGCAGGGCCCGTCTGGTGGTGATCGGGATCAAAATCCTTAAAGCTCTGATGAAGAAAGAGAGTAGAAAGTTGTTAAAGAACTTATGAATCAGGAAATATTCTACATGAAGGCTGAGCAGTTCGTTTTTTGAGGCAAAGCAATGGACCTGTCTGTCAATTTACGATACCAACTATTTTAGATTCTGCTAGTTGAACTTAAAGAACAATTAACTTCCTCAACGCACTCACAGGTGGTGTCCCTCGTATGCAGCGTGGTGCACGGGCAGCTGGGAGCTCAGGTTGTGGACGTTGGGATTGGCTCCGTTCTGCAGCAGGATGTTGAGACAGTCCGGGTCTCCTGAACCTGCAGCGTCGTACAGAACACTGTCGCCATTTGGTGCCTGGGCGTTCACATCAGCACCTTTTTAAATGTGAAAACAGAAACAGAGTTCAATCAACCATCACAACACAATCAGCCAACAAGGTACCTGCCAACCTTTTCTCCCAGAAGTTACGTTCCCATACAACAAAACCTCAATGACGTCTCGAGCGAGATATTTATTCTTGATTACTGTCGCAGTTTACGTTATTTTTAAAACAGTAAAGAAAGTAAAACAATCGTGTTATGGGGTTCAAATAAGTACCTTGTTACGTACCTTAAGTTACATATCTTAATTAACTATGCTAAGCATGTTAAGAAGTAAGATAGATAGATAGATAGATAGATAGATAGATAGATAGATAGATAGATAGATAGATAATCAATAAAGTATCTATGTATATACTGTATGTGTTGCAGGTAAAGTTAGTTACGTAGGTTAATTAAAATTAGAACAAGTCAATGTTAACTTTTCATCAAAAACTGGGTACACTGGGTTTTCTGGGTAAAAGTCCTGCGTTTGTTAAATGAATCAGTCTGGCCTCCGCCTTAGGTCGTCATTGATTAGACACTAAAACAAATGGCTTAACTTTATGTTTCCATAAGGAGTTTCACACACAAAGATGGTGTCGAATCAGTACAGCATTATGTGTTCACCGTGTTTGATGAGGAGCTCCAGGACTCCAGAGTGGCTGTACTCCGCAGCGATGCCCAGAGGAGTGACTCCGTACTGGTCCGTCTCTGAAACCTTTCCCCCCCTCTGCAGCAGGAGCTCCATGACAGGAACACAGCCGGCTCTGGAGGCCTCGTGCATGGCCGTCCACTTCTTCAGACACACCTGCTCCACCTGAGCTCCTGCAGCCATCAGACTGGAAACCATCTGATAGGATCCGGCTCTCACTGCTGCACGGAGGAGGAACTGATGGTCAGAGGTGAGAAGTAGTGGAGTACAAATACTTCGTTACTGTACTTAAGTACATTTTTCTGGTATCAGTACTTTACTCCACTACTTATTTTTCTGACGACTTTTTACTTTGACTTCTTACATGTTGAACACAAATACCTGTACTTTCTACTTCTTACATTTTCCAAACAGGCTGGTTCCTTTAGTTTGAATGTGTGTTTGGTGGCGTGATCATTATTATTTAGAGTCATTGCGTGCCTATTGATTTGAACACGATCCGTGTATCCATCATTTCCTGGTCTTCTCTAAAGAAGAGGGACCAATGAAAACGTTGTCATGTTGCCGTTGTTCAGCATGGAAACATTAATTAGCTAACAATGAATTATTGTTCTATTAATATAAAGGGAGGTCAGGTACTCTTTAAAACAGCTGCTAGTTATGGGTACTTTTTACTTAAGTACATTTCAAAGCCCATACTTCTACTTTTACTTGAATAAAGAAGTTTAGTCAGTACTTCTACAAGAGTATTTTTAAACACGAGTATCTGTACTTCTACTTGAGTAAAGGATGTGTACTTTTGCCATCTCTGCTGATGATCAGTTTGAAACATAGCTCAATACGTAGACTATACCAAACGTGAGGCAGTGTTCTGACCTAAAAGCAGCGGGGTTTCGTTCTTGCTGTTGGTCGTGTGAGGAGAAGCGCCGTTCTCCAACAACAGCTTCACGTTTTCCAACAAACCATCTCCAACCGCTAAAGTCAGGAAGGTCTCGCCCTCCGAAGTCTTTTCCTCCAGAGTCAGACGGAAAGAAGCTGAGGAGCACGAGAAAAAGTTTGTAATTATAACACTTTATTTAGTCATTAAAAAACCTGTTCTTCAACTCCACCATGTCAGTTCTCTAAGTTCAGCTAAACTGTGAGACAAACATATTGACCGTGTAGCTCAGATTTGAACCTTGTATGACCTTTCATCATTTATCCGTCCTCTTTTTTATTTCTGGAGACTTGTACTTGATGCCTTTTTCTCTGCAAAGAGGCCACTAAACTTGACCATATACGTTTTTTAAAACCGGACTCTCAGCGGTATTTTTAATATCAAATAATTGTTTCCGTCATAATGTGAATATCTTTCTCAGTTTCTCTCATCAAAATGGTTAAAAAGTTTGTCACAGTTAATCAATGTGAAACCTTATTTTAAAGCCTCATGTAGAAGTTGAACATTGATGCGGACAATGCAGACGCTGATAATGGAACAAAAGGAATGCAAAAGTATAAATATTAACGTTCATTTATTAAATAGTATAAAAAGAAATAGATATTTTACATATACAGTATACTGATGATTTCTTGTTTGGATTTAACATTTAATGTATTTAATGCAATAATAATTCAGATAATACATCACCATTGGTTTGGTTTTTGCTCGTCCATTCTCTAAACTGTGAAATAAATTGTAGTAAAATTGTGGACCTCTTACCCACCGTACAGCACCGTCTCCAGGACCAGAACCAGAGGTTGCACCACCGCCCAGTGCAGAGGAAACCAGCCGCGCTCATCCGCCTGACTGAAGGATGCTGGGAAATCACAGAGCTGCCGCAGAGCCAACATGTCACCTGCAGAGACATTTCAGTACTTTTATTCAAGGAGAATGTATTAATATGTTACTTTCATTTTATCTCTATCACACCAGTGGCAGAGGTGGGAAGTAGTGGAGTAAAAATACTTCGTTACTGTACTTAAGTACATTTTTCTGGTATCAGTACTTTACTCCACTACTTATTTTTCTGACGACTTTTTAATTTGACTTCTTACATTTGAACACAAATACCTGTACTTTCTACTTCTTACATGTTGAACACAAATACCTGAACTTTCTACTTCTTACATGTTGAACCCAAATACCTGTACTTTCTACTTCTTACATTTTGAATACAAATACCTGTACTTTCTACTTCTTACATGTTGAACACAAGTACCTGTACTTTCTACTTCTTACATTTTGAACACAAATACCTGTACTTTCTACTTCTTACATGTTGAACACAAATACCTGTACTTTCTACTTCTTACATGTTGAACACAAATACCTGTACTTTCTACTTCTTACATGTTGAACACAAGTACCTGTACTTTCTACTTCTTACATTTTGAACACAAATACCTGTACTTTCTACTTCTTACATGTTGAACACAAATACCTGTACTTTCTACTTCTTACATGTTGAACACAAGTACCTGTACTTTCTACTTCTTACATTTTGAACACAAATACCTGTACTTTCTACTTCTTACATTTTGAACACAAATACCTGTACTTTCTACTTCTTACATGTTGAACCCAAATACCTGTACTTTCTACTTCTTACATTTTGAATACAAATACCTGTACTTTCTACTTCTTACATGTTGAACCCAAATACCTGTACTTTCTACTTCTTACATTTTCCAAACAGGCTGGTTCCTTTAGTTTGAATGTGTGTTTGGTGGCGTGATCATTATTATTTAGAGTCATTGCGTGCCTATTGATTTGAACACGATCCGTGTATCCATCATTTCCTGGTCTTCTCTAAAGAAGAGGGACCAATGAAAACGTTGTCATGTTGCCGTTGTTCAGCATGGAAACATTCATTAGCTAACAATGACATTATTGTTCTATTAATATAAAGGGAGGTCAGGTACTCTTTAAAAGAGCTGGTAGTTATGGGTACTTTTTACTGAAGTACATTTCAAAGCCCATACTTCTTTACTTTTACTTGAGTAAAGAAGTTTATTCAGTACTTCTACTTTCACCAGAGTATTTTTAAACACGAGTATCTGTACTTCTACTTGAGTAAAGGAAGTGTGTACTTTTGTCCTCTCTGCTAATGTGAGATACAGGGTCCTTCGATTCAATAAAGTCAGACTGAAGCATCCTTTTGCCTTCTCTGACCAGTGGTTTGTTTCTGTGTTTGTCTGCAGCATTACTGGAAAACTACTGGGCCAATTGTCATGAAACTTTGTGGGATTGTTCAGCATTGGCCAAGGAACCCGTTAAATGTTGAACAGGATCCGCATTTTTGTTTTTTACTTTTGTTAACTGTGCAATGACCCAAGGAAGAACCAGCTAAATTTTACTAATTCCTTTCATGGAAAACAAACGTTGTAATAAACCTGTTTCTGATTCTTAGTCAAAAGATATTCCCCCCTTGGTGTTTTGGTTTTTACGCTTTACAGATTCTGAGAAAGCATAATTTTAAACTTTTTTTTTGTTTTTGTATATTTTCTGGGTCAACTCACATCCAGTCTTTTTGACCAAGGACTCAAGACGTCATCATCTCTTGTACTGACAAAACATGTATTGATGTTATTTTAAAACAAGTTTTGATTGCTAACCACAGCCAGGTTTGACTCTTTACCTTGTTTGATGGCCCCCACGAGCTTCATAGACTCACTTCTAGATGTTCAAACAGAAATACGGCTGTAAATATTTAGAAAAATTAAAACACGTTGAATTTGATATTCCTAGTGAAGTTGTTTCATGTTGCTGCACCTCTCTGGTCTCTGAACCGACTCATGGATGCTCATCTGAACATCGTAGTGCATAAGATCGTCTTCATCCAGGTCCTCAGCTGCATCCATCCTACTGACAACACACACACACACACACACACACACACACACACACCACACACACACACACACACACACACACACACACACACACACACACTTCACATGATTTTGAACAGTACAAGCAGATACACTGATTCCTGCCAATGGATAAACTACAAATGTTGTGGGTAATATACGGAAGATTATTTGGACCACATGTGAACATCTGATAATCTCCAGTAGGTATAAAGTAATTAAATACTTTGTTTGCCAAACTAACCATCACATGGATTGCCTTGTTTTGAAATGTGCTTTATAAATACTTGCTTTGCCTTCCCTATATCTAGACATAAGACCAGATATCGTCTTATATTTGGGATTCATAATATTGTAATATGGCATAAGTGTTGTATTTCCCTTGTCTTAAAAGCTCCATTAAAGTCATGTTGTTTTCACATTTGTATTTTTTGTCTTCTCCAACTTTCCGATAATGTTTCCATTGCTGATTGTTATTTATAAAAAAATACCATTGTGTAAATATTTTATGAAGCACCAAAAGTCGACTCTACAATATCGATATCGAGGCATTTGATTGAAAATATTGTGATTCCACAAAATGTGTTTAATCTTATATATAATATTGCTGTTTTGAATGCTGATCTGACGGCACTTTAGCTTTCAGTTTGGATCTAGGCCACAGCTCTCATGTCTCAGTGAGTTGTGTTCATTCATTCAGACTCCAAAATCACATTTACATTTAAATTAACTTGCTTTTTCTTTCTAGGACTCTTAATGTATTTGATATCGGCTCTATTTTCAGACTATTTTGACCCCTGACCTAATCAGATATAATAAGTGTTGCTCAACAAACCACAGTAAGTACACAATGTTATTAATTTAACATCATTCTGTAGAAGAAAACTTGTAAAACACACCTGTAACGTGACAAAAACTGCACTGAATCAGTCTCACCTGATAAATGTGTCAGTGTTCGAGTCAAAGGACGAAGCAGCAGCAGCAGCAGCACAGTGTTTCTGTCATGGCCGAAGTCCTCCCACACACACACACACAGACACACACACACTCCACAACACTATTTATAGATGTCACCTGTTCCAGTGTATTTAACATGCAGGCCGTTCAGCAGCACCTAATGGAGTGTAATGTCGCTCTGCACATTTTCCACAGCTAATGACAAACAATAATGAAGCTGTCTGTTGTATGAATATTTATTGTGTCATTATGATCCGCCGTGTGCTCAAAACACCGTTAAAAAACAAGTCGATGACAACCTGCTGAAGTATTGAAGAGACTTCAAGAGGGAAATTACTCTTAACCTGATCTCCAGCTGTGGCTGACCTTTGACCTCTTTGATTAGCATTTTAAAGTACTTTTTTTGCACTTTTTTTCATGTCTATTTACTACCAATTATTTAAGCTCCAAAACATACTGCCAAAAGAGGGAAATATAAAGGTTTTCCTGGCCTCAACACATAAAGCAAGATCTTGTATATTTTATAATTTTAATCACAATGTAGCAGCAAAAGAACAGTTTTCTGAAACACCAATATTAAAATGTTGACATGAAGTCATGTGACCGTGCTGTAGTTCCTTTATAGCCCAACATTAGCCACCTTTAGCTTAGCGGTGGTGACGTGAAGTCATGTGACCGTGCTGTAGTTCCTTTATAGCCCAACATTAGCCACCTTTAGCTTAGCGGTGGTGACGTGAAGTCATGTGACCGTGCTGTAGTTCCTTCATAGCCCAACATTAGCCACCTTTAGCTTAGCGGTGGTGACGTGAAGTCATGTGACCGTGCTGTAGTTCCTATATAGCCCGGCATTAGCCGCCTTTAGCTTAGCGGTGGTGACGTGAAGTCATGTGACCGCGCTGTAGTTCCTAAATAGCCCAACATTAGCCGCCTTTAGCTTAGCGGTGGTGACCTGAAGTCATGTGACCGTGCTGTAATTCCTATATAGCCCAACATTAGCCGCCTTTAGCTTAGAGGTGGTGACGTGAAGTCATGTGACCGTGCTGTAGTTCCTATATAGCCCGGCATTAGCCGCCTTTAGCTTAGCGGTGGTGACGTGAAGTCATGTGACCGTGCTGTAGTTCTTTTATAGCCTTACTCCAGCTTTTCACCTAAAAAATCATGTGATTTGAATCCACTCCAAAATGTTAAGGGTTATTCTTTGTCCCATGCTACACCCTTCTATAAATGTACATGAAAATCAAACCAGTATTTTTTAACTCACTTCCTTCATGGAGCAAAAAAATAAAGTTGTTTAAAAAATTGTGCTTATAAAAACCAGAGATAATAAAGCTTAAAAAACTGAAACGTCCTTTTAAAATATGCAGGAATCTAGCAGAGGAAATCCATATTGTGTTCATATGATGCGTTTGAGATCCTGGCTGTAGAGGTCGAGCTCCTGGTACAGTATGAAGTGTTTCAGTCTGGGGGGGAAAATGTGCGAGTCCATGACTTCAGGTTTGTTGAGTCTCTTCAGGGTTAGACGCCTCCGGATCTCCAGTCTGCAGAGGTGCCGCAGGGAGCGAGGGCTGTCTGGAGGGCAAGGTCAAAAAGAATGGGTTTTACTTTATTAGTAATTCTTCCACAAAACACAGAACTGAGAGGATTAAACACAGTAATATAGAGGATTAAACACAGTAATATAGAGGATTAAACACAGTAATATAGAGGATTAAACACAGTAATATAGAGGATTTTGTGCAGGAAAGAGACCACACATAAAGGGGCCATATTCAGCTCATTTTCAGGTTCATATTAGTATTCAATGTCTCTTCTGGGACATGTCTCCATGCTTTAATGTTCAGAAAGCTCTTTATTTTTCTCATACTGCCTCTTTTCACCCTCTGTCTGAAACCAGAGCCCGTCTTCTCTGATTGGTTAGCTGGCTGGCTCTGTTGTGATTGGTCAACCACTTAGCAATGTCCCGCCCCTTGCCTATCACGTACGATGAGTTGGAGTAATAGTAATAATAGAAGTGAAAGAGTTACATGATGATGTTACTATAAGTAAACAAAGGAGTCCAATGGAGGCGTTTCAGGCAGGGGGAGGGGGGGATATGTGGGAGAGCAAATCCCGGGAAACACAGGGATTTTAGCCTTTGCAGACCATTTACATGCACTAAAACCTATAGAACACATCAAAGGAGAGGGAAACCCCCCAAAACAATTAAAGGGCCTCGTTTAAAGTGATATTTCTTGTTATTGATGACAATCTTTATCTCAGGTAAGGTTTTGCACCTTGCCTCCAGCCTGATAATAATCTTGAATGAACTCACTGAGGATGTCGCAGATGTCGGGCCACTCTCTCTGTTTCTTCAGGAGCAGTTGAGTTTGGAGCAGATCTGGACGTGGTTGACGTAGTCGAGCAGAGTCCGGACCACCGTGCCGGATAGATGCATGACGCAGCAGAGGCTCATGAACTCACAGAACTGCAGAGAGGACGGACAATCACAAGGTCAATAATGTCTTCTCTAGAAGTAAACAGTCTTAAAATTATATATCAATGTGCAACTCTTTCCAGTTTTCCCCCCCTTTTTCAAACTTAGCTGATGTCACTTACTGGAATCTTCCCCTCCCAGAAGTTACGTTTCCATACAACAAAACTGCATTATCAATTATGTTTAGAGCAACATTTTCTCTTGGATTATTGGCAACGTTTTCATTATTCATTAAATATTGTCATTTGGGTTAAAATAGTTACCTTGTTGCGTACTTTAAAGACCCAGTGAAGTGTGCGCCGGTGCATGATCTGTTATGCTAATACGTATAGTAATGACCAAAATTGTCCATTGGAACCCATATCAAAGATGTTGGAATAGCAACGAATTTGACGAGTTGGAATTTTCCGCTGGGAAATCCGCAGTCGACCTCCGCCTTCGTGGGCGTGGCTTGCGATCTACTGCGTGACGTCAGAAGATGGGCTCAGCCGAAGTGTTTACATTCACCACCGTTCATTTTGTCTCTGTTTCAAAGTGGAATTTACCAACGTTTTTGAGCGAGTATTTTATTGGAAAGTGTTTCGCAGTCGACTGGAAGTGATTGCCAATCGAGGAAACCTGACAATGGAGGCGACAGTGAAGAAAAAGGGAGGAAAAACACACGGGAAGCGATGCATTGCCGCTGGCTGTGGTAATGTCAATTCTGCCGAAGTGGCGATGTTTCTGTTCCCAAAAGATGAAGGTGAGTGGCTGGTGTCATTGTTTCGTAGATTCGTAGATTGTTTATGAAAAATAAAGGCCACTGTGTTTGTGTCTACTAACAAGACTATCATGGCGGCGGCAGAGCTCAAGTCGAGTTTCTCCGCCTGGAGATATTCTCACTATTAACTTTTGTCGAGCACAAAGAAAAGAACGTTTTAGTTAAATGTAAGTTGTGTCTTGGCGGGTCAAAGATCCTATCGACTGCCCAAAACAGCAATTAAAATCTGTTGAAACATCTGCAGAAACAACATGCTGGGACGAAGCTAGTAGCTAAGACCACAGACCCAGACTCATCCGACGCCACTCCACCTCCACCTAAGCAACAGCGGCTGGATTGGCACTTTGAAACATATCTTTGTGTTTGTGTTTGTATAGACCACATTGCTTAGCAGAGTTCAGTGATGCAAATGCATGTCAAGTTGATCAACAGGTTGTATTATTCTCCGATGCAATAACAGTACTGAAATGAAGGCTACAGTATAAGGGCATTAATGGGTGCCCTTTTTTAAGTAACTAAAAAGCTACTTTTCACAGTAACGCATTACTTTTTGGTGTAAGTAGTGAAGTAACTAGTAATTGTAACTAGTTACTGGTTTTCAGTAACTAGCACAACACTGCATGTGAACATGAATGTTGCATCATGCTATGAACAGATGAATGTATGATCAGGTGATGGCCAATCCTGTGTGTAGATCTACTCTAGATCTATGACAAAATATTGTCCTCAACTAAATTGACTTCCATGGCCACTTTCCTCATTTATCCTGTCCGAAAAGCTGTCAAAATCACTCATTTCTCTCGCACCAGTATCACTTTCCGAAGGCTCCGCCATGTTTACAATCACAACTGGGCCCATCTTGTGACGTCACAGCCGCTATCGTCTGCAGCAGCGGTAGGCTCAGACGGCCGTTCACGGGATGAAAAATTTGCGTTGTTTATCTCGTCCCTCGCACTTCCTAAAAAATTATTTTAGCCATGAACAGGTACAATGATATGTAAGAAATGAAACTGACATTTCATTTTGGCGCAAAAAAATGCACTTCACTGGCACTTTAAGTTACGTATCTGAAAAGAAGGCTAACCAAATGACGTTAGTAAAATAAGCTACGTAGGTTAATTTTCTAACCTAGCTGATGTCACTTACTGGAATCTTCCCCTCCCCTTCATTGGCTTCACGGAAATCGTCATCATGGTGGCAGTGAAAGCAACGCTCCACCTTGTATCCGTTGTTGAGCAGCAGTCTCATCATCACCTCGTCCTTCAGGCAGTACTGCAGCGCTGTGGGAAACACTGTGTCATTCAGCACCGTGAAGTAACAGTTCACGTCCGCTTTAGCCGCCAGCAGCAGCTTCACGATGTCGTAGCGCCCCGACCTGACCGCCACCAGGAGGCAGCACAGAGGGTCCAGGTCCGTCTTCGCTCCGGCCGCCAGCAGGATTTTAGAGCACTCCGCGTCCCCGTTTGAGACGGCGAAGTACAAGGCGCTCCTCCTCATGTCGCTGTAGTTCTCTGAGTTTCTGGCGTTCATGCGGTAGTTCACGTCGAAGCCACAGGCCAGCAGGTGCTTCAGGCAGCGGCTCTGACCTGCCTCTGACGCCGAGTGGACCGGACTCTGACCCGCCGCTTTGATCGCCTTCTTGGTAGTCAGAGGAATCAGCATCTTCAGAGCACTGTGGGGAAAACACAAGCAGTTAAATGTTCTGCTGTGATCAAATCTCACTGGCGTCCACTTAAAGCTGCTTCAGGAGAATGTGATGGAAACTTCTGAAGCAATGGAGACGAGACTCAGAGAGACTCGGAGAGAGCAGGAACTTTGATGGCAAACACTGATGGTTTATTTGGAGCTTCGGCCGGAGAATTCACAAGACATGAGCTGAGCCACGAGGTGACACAGCTGCTGCCAAACCAATTCTGAAGATCTCTACCCCAGACCCCTGTATTTAGCCAGTTCTGAGAGAATAATCAACATTGTGCATAACAAGATAAAAACCATAACACTTCTATCAGCTGACGCCAACAGTCAGGAACAGGGAGACAAAACACAGAGAGCAGTTCAAGGTTTCAGGACTGTGCTCAGCGAGGGCAGTACAAACTGATAAACTGGGTCAAAGTTATGGGCCTAGGAAAATATTTCCCCAACAAAGAAGCTCACTCGAAGTGTCCATTGAACGCGGCCTTGTGGAGCGGCAGGTGTCCGGTGGTGCTGGGCAAGTTGGGGTCGGCTCCGTTGTCGAGCAGCAGCTGAATGCAGGCGGTGTTTCCTGATCCGGACGCGTCCAGCAGGATACTCTCACCATTACAGGCCTGAGCGTTCACGCTGCTACCTGCAACAAGAGGAGATTGGACCTTTGTACAAAGAAACACAGTGTCTTCATGTGTAGGGGGGGAAGTTAAGTTAATTTTTACAAGTGTAAACATTGCTGTCGATAACATTCTCACTGCCAACTCGTCAAGTACAGTAGCTTAATCAGTGGCCCTACACTTCAAACTACAGTGCATTTGGTCCTTCTACAATGTCAGTTTGGTGCCATAACGAATGTAGGTTTACTTGCTCAACAATGTTAGGATAAAGCAACTGTAGTGCTGGATTAATTCAGTTAAAGATTGTGTTTACAGTGGAAAAAATAAATAACTTTGAGTAGCATTGGTGTTTGTTAAGAAACTGGTATTAATTCCATTAGATACTGTAAGTCAACTTTGACATTTTTTGGCATCCCTGAGCAAACTCCTTCTTTATTAAAATCCGTTCCTTTGGGCGTCCATTAACGACATTAATAAGTTTACATTGTTACATAGTTATCCTAAAGCCTGGTTCTTCTTGACCACATACTAAAGATGCATTAGTGCGTGGGTATAGGAAACCGTGAGAACTTCCCAATCATCAGTATTTAACAACTTTGGAGTCCTGATCAAAGGTTTTGGCTAATGCTAACACGTACTAAAAGACAGTCTGTAATTTCAATATTCCCATATCTACCCATGTTGAATGAACTGTCTTTCCACGGTCTCTAAACCTGCCGTAAGCTCTTCAGACTGACCACAGTTCAGCAGAATCTCGATGATGTGGTAGTGTGAATGCTCTACAGCCACGGCGAGCGGCGTCCCCCCCGACACGTCCTTCTGGTTGACCCGGCCTCCGTTCCTCAGCAGCAGCATCAGGATGTCCACGTTTCCCACCTTGGCCGCCTCGTGCATCGCGGTCCATCGCTTCCTGCACACCTGCTCCACCCAGGCGTTGTGAGCCACCAGCAGCTGCGTGATCTCCAGAGAGGCGGCCTTCACCGCTGTGAAGGGAGGAATATTTTTATTTCCAAATAACTTATAACTAATGCTGTTGATGTATTGTGATTTTAAAAGTGTCTATTATCATCTGGCTGGGGACAACAGCTGGAAATTAGCAATGTTGGCTAAAGCTGCCCCATTTACTGTTTTTTTTGACAGTCGATCAATGGGGACAAATAAGCTAAACTAAACTAAATATAGAAATGTGTGTTTTTAAGGTTTAGCAAGACTGGGGTTACTTTCTTTATAGCTGAATTTATAAAATGGTTTCCTTTAATTGTAACAATGAACCTGATATTGTGTAGTGCAAAAGTTGGGGGACATGCCGAGAATAATCGCCAACTTCCATCGTACGGCGCTTTTTAGCCTCTTTGAACTCTTTTTCCAATGTTTTCTGGCACCTTCTTTACATCAACATAGCCGTTACTCTGGCACTACGCTCAGGACAACTTTTTTAATTAACACCATTGGTGGCAAATATGTTTTCCAATAACAAAGATCCCCAATTGTCCCTCGACTTACCAACCAACAAACCCCAGAGGTTTACTTTTTGTTATTTTCACATATTTATTCTATGTTTTCAATCAACCAATCAACCAATCAACCAAGCAAGCAGTCAGTTAATTTGACTTTATATTATTCTTCTGTGCTTTGATTAACGATTTTGATTTCCAATGTATCGGGGTCTTGGGGGACCCCAGTCAAGATCACCTAACTGCAGCCTATGCCGTTTTTAATGGTTTTATAATGTGATTCTTTTCAGATAACATTATGGATGTTTAAATGAGTCACACCATTAGTCTTATTATCCTTGCCCCCCCCCCTGTGTTACCCAGCAGCAGCGGGGACTCGTTCTTGGTGTTGGTGTTGTGAGGTGATGCTCCGTTCTCCAGAAGGTTCTTCACGTTCTGCACCAGCCCGGCTGTCACTGCCAGAGTCAGCGCTGTCTCCCCCCCCCCCGTCCTCTCCTCAAGGCTGAGCCCCTGAGCTGCCACTGACACACACACACAAACAGGTCGATGTCGTCAATGGTCAACATGTGCTGTATGAAGATAGGCAGCATCATTTCGTAGTTTTATGTCTCCCCTATATTGACATTCAACCTGATGCTTCATCTTCTGTAACAGAGTCGTGCAGTGATGAGGATTTTTGTTGGCCGAACCAGAAATTAGCATCCTCCTGACTTTCTTGACAAAACGTGTTGGGAAAATACTGAATGTCTCTTCTAATATCAGAATGGGCATATGCTAACAAAGGTATCCCAACTGTAGCTGTGTACATGACAGGATGTATGATTACCTAGAAGAGCATCAGGACTGTTTTTGCATATGATAGCTATGTGATTAACATGATGATTCAGCCTCTATGGAGATAGACATATGACAAGCATGATCATTTCTGACGTGGAGCTAATCTGAACTAAACATTGAATACTGCTTTCTATTCCTCCATCTTGTGACTGTGTAACTCCCTCTCTTGTATATCAGCATGTGAAGGACACTGTTCAGGAACTAGTTGATGCTCTGTATGTGATGACTACTTCCATTCTGGAGAGGATCAGACAAATACATGGATCCTGAGATTGAAGATCAAGCCGGTAGACCAGTGAGATTTTTCTAACAAAACGTCAATACGATTTTGCCATTGGATTTTGGATTATTACAGCAAATAATATCCTTACGTACACGTTTTGTTCAGCAGGATAATCTCTACATTTTAGCAGCACTTATTAGAAAACTATGATCACATGACTTCACGTCAACGTTTTTTTTAAATTATTGATGTCATCTCCTCCCGTTAAATGTGTCAGGAGGTTATATTAAGTCACCCAAGTCTGTCTGGATTGATCTGTCACTTAGCATCTGATTCATTTAGCTGCTAAACAGAACCTGTCCCAGCTTAACTGGGTTATAATAAAATATGTTTCAGAGGAATACAGAGATACAAAGAGGGTGTCTTTGCAAAATAGTAATTAAAGTTACTAGTCAATTTTCAGACTTGAGGAACTCTGAGGCTCTACGGAGCTTTTTCTCCTATTTATTTGAGTTATTACAGCAAATGTACTGCTTGGTTCAGTCTCAGTGTTTCCAGCAAACAATCTCTGATAATCCCGCTGCTGCTCTGCTTCCCCAAAGTGATCAGAAATATGCTTTAAGGAAATTGCTTTTAGATTTCTGATTTTCCAGTTCAGCTGACCATATCATTGTCAGCCGAGAAGAATAATTCAGAAATAGTATTAAAAGGGGGTTATAATGTGAAAAAACACGTCCTTCAGTGCTTGTGCACATATATTTGGGTATTTGGAGTGCCTACCAACCCACAGACTGTGAAATAAGATAACCCAGGCATTCTGTTTTTGTCTAAACATGCAATTCGACAAGCAATTTAGATTTGGCCATATCCCATATTTGGGTTTTTCAGCAGGCGGGCATAAAGAGACAGGAACTAGAAGAGGTGTTTTAGACATAGAGTACATACAAACAGGAATATTCAGTAAAACAGTAGGAGAAAATGTAGTTTTTTTTAACATTAAGTGTTTCAAAATGTCCTAGAAAGACCTGAAAATACAAGTTTCAATGTGAAAATGACCACAAGTCCCATATAAAATGAAGTTAGGAGCCCCTTTGGCTCTTATAAAAACAAATGGATTAAAAAGGCTCTACTGTATCATCCTTTTATTGGTTTTCCCTTTCCTGCCGTGTGTTGTAGCTTTTTGTGCATGTGCAGAGGCTGAATCCCCAAAGACCTCCCCACCTTAATATTTAATTAAATGCCCATATACTGAAGAAATGTACCTACATTTTAGGACGGTGTGCAGAACCTCGGGGTCCGGCTGCATCGCGGCTCGATGGACGGGAAGCCAGCCGCGAGCGTCCGACTCTCTGAAGGCACAGGTGTGTCTCAGCATTCCTCTGAGCATCAACACCTCACCTGGTCACCACGGCAACAGCACAGGTAGAATTTGTTAATTGGAAAACCCAGTTTATTTAAACCACTCCTGTGTTGCCTTACAGCTTGGTCCCTGACATGGATATAGAGAACAAAACAAAGCAATTCAAGGATTAACCAAGTGTGAACTCTTGTTTCCAACATGATCCCTAATGCATTAAAAGAACAGTACAGACAATAAAATAAAATAACAAAACACAGTGATTTAAAAAATGTCTCTTTATACATCCTCGGATAATTCCGCCTACTCTCAGCCAGCTGTGGTTGTGTTTGCTCTGGTGAACACAGCACTACAGTATATAAATAATAGTTATACATGTATTTTTTGTACTAGTTAATAATATACGTACCACTATACTGGTGTCAAAAATAAGTCACCATAACTTTATTGGTCTAGCACTCTGTTACGGGATGTGTATTTTGTAAATTGTGTACATTTTCTTTTACATTTTTTATCTTCAATATTTTTAAATGCATGCTTCTTGGTAATATTAAGCTGTCTTTGGCTCTTTTCTTGCTGTAACAAATGCACATTCCCCCTCTGTGGGACGAATAAAGGTATTCTGATTCTGACTCTGTAATGATTTGCTTGTTAGCTAATAGGAGCTATCGTCACTTCCAGTGAGGGCAGCCGTGTGATTTTAGTCAACATACACGGCCTAAATTCACAAAATGTACGACTTGCAGTTACTAAGGAGACTGTGAGACTACTGTGTACATTTCCTGTTTTCTACCAATCAACAGATGCTTTTCCACCTTTCCTCTCTCGCCTCTCTGTTTATTTATCTCCCTCTCTCTGTTTATTTATCTCCCTCTCTCTGTTTATTTATCTCCCTCTCTCTGTTTATTTATCTCCCTCTCTCAGTTATGTTGTCGCCCTGCCAGCCTCCTGATGCCTGGCAGTCCTCCCTACAGCTGCTCGCCCTGTGACCAGCGGACCAAACACAACAGTGTGTAACGCTGGAGGTATTTCCCTGTGTGATGCCTAGAGATGGCAAAAGTACACACATCCTTTCGTCAAGTAGAAGTACAGATACTCGTGTTTAAAAATACTCTGGTGAAAGTAGAAGTACTGACTAAACTTCTTTACTCAAGTAAAAGTAAAGAGGCTTTGAAATGTATTTAAGTAAAAAGTACCCATAACTAGCAGCTGTTTTAAAGAGTACCTGACCTCACTTTATATGAATAGAACAATAATGTCATTGTTAGCTAATGAATGTTTCCATGCTGAACAACGGCAACATGACAACGTTTTCATTGGTCCCTCTTCTTTAGAGAAGAGCAGGAAATGATGGATACACGGATCGTGTTCAAATCAATAGGCACGCAATGACTCTAAATAATAATGATCACGCCACCAAACACACATTCAAACTAAAGGAACCAGCCTGTTTGGAACATGGCAGAAGTAGAAAGTTCAGGTATTTGTGTTCAACATGGAAGAAGTAGAAAGTACAGGTATTTGGGTTTAAAATGTTAGAAGTAGAAAGTACAGGTATTTGTGTTCAACATGTAAGAAGTAGAAAGTACAGGTATTTGGGTTCAAAATGTAAGAAGTCAAAGTAAAAAGTCGTCAGAAAAGTAAGTAGTGGAGTAAAGTACTGATACCAGAAACATGTACTTAAGTACAGTAACCAAGTATTTGTACTCCACTGCTTCCCACCTCCATGATGCCCAACCCACCTTGCTCGATGGCTGCCAGGACTCTCAGATTCTCATCCGTCGGTGCTTCTAAACTAACAGTGAGGAGCAGACGATGCAAAGGGAAGTCAGCTCGGTTTGATCAATTTATAAATTTTGTATGTATTATTTGGGAGGATGGTGAAATCTTGATGTGTGTTTCATACCTTGCTGCAGATTTCAGAAAGGCATCCTGGCAGGAGTCTTGAATACTGAGCTGGAGGATGTAGTCACTGAGCTCCTCTTCACCATATTCTTCATTAGTGTTCATCACTCTGCAGGGAGGAGACACACTGGTTGATAAACATCAAATTCCTCCAGAGGGAACACTGGGATGTTAGCCTCTGCACAGCATTTATGTGCACAAAAAACCTATAAAACAAACTACAGGAAATGGAAAACCCCAAAAAGCACAACAGGGCCTCTTTAACATATTTGGTCTAAAACAAGGGGATTCTTTGCCTTATCAGTTTTAATAAAATATTCCATGGTTTTCTGAATGTGTTTTCTAGATCTACATGCGGTGGGATTACTATGTGGAAAATATAAAAAGCAACACAGCTATCCAAGAAAACAGCCCACCAAATGATTTGCCTTAAAACTATCCAAGACCAAATCATTTCCTTAATAATGATCATGGAACAACTATTTTTGCACAGTGTCAACAACAACAAAAGGGAAAGCTTAATTTGACAGTTCTGCAATTGAATCCAAGGAACTTTCAAGGAAATGCTGTTAAAAATAGAGACAAATGAGACGGTGTTAATTTGATAATCATCCGATTAATTAATTCAAATAGTTGCTAGAGAGCAGTCAGAGCACATCAGGACAACTGGGCATGCATTTAGGTGAATGTTATACATAGGCAAGCAAATTATTGAACCTACTAGAAGAATAAA
Source organism: Dissostichus eleginoides (assembly GCA_031216635.1). NCBI lineage: Eukaryota > Metazoa > Chordata > Actinopteri > Perciformes > Nototheniidae > Dissostichus > Dissostichus eleginoides. Next base: position 4,198,222 of record CM062273.1, read on the forward strand.
GTTTCCAATAAAACTGTTGTAAAGAAAATAGCCTTTTTGACATTTAGATTTTTACTGTTTACCAAATTATTAATCCGAGTTCTTTCCAAGAGACTTAAAGGGAAAATATTCAGAAAATAAAGCTCCGTAAAACAAAGAATTGCGTAGTAGAGGTATATTGTATTTCAAATCAATTGCCAGCACATTTCTGCAGATTGATTCATGCTAATGCGAAATAAAAAACAGCATATTGCAGATCTGCAGGTGTTTTAACAACAATAAGATTCCTTCTGAACAAATCCAAAATAAAAATACTAAATCTGACAAAATCTTGAAACCTGACAAATGCAAAACCTGACACCGGCACATTTCTGCACATTCATTTATTCTAACGCTAGATAAAAATCACCAACAATGACGGTAAAACATGCAGCAGAGAATGCAGACCAGCGGGTGTTTTAACAATGTTTAAAAAAGTTCCTTGGTAACAACTTCTTCACACCTCTACTCAACAGAAGCACAATCCTAAATCTGACACAAACATCTGGCTAAAAATGTGTTTTAAAATCCCAAACCAGCGCATTTCTGCAGATGAATTCATGCTAACGCTGTCACGATCTGTCTCTGTTTTATTTTTGTCCTGTGTAGATCTGTCTTTTTGGTTTCCTGTTTTAGTTTGAAAAGTGTTCACCCCCTGTCTCGTCTGTTGCTTCCTGTCTCTGTGTTCCCTCCTGCCTGATGATTAGTGATTACCCGATTGTGTTCACCGATTGTGTTTCTCCTCCCTCCTCACCTGTGTCTTGTTTGTTTGATTAGTCCTGTGTGCATTTAGGTTCTGCTTTTTCTGTTAGTCTTTGTGAGATCCTTGTTGTTGACTGTGTTCACGGGGGAGAGAGTGCTGCTCTGTATGTTACTTGTAGCCTTGAAATAAAGGTATTTTCTGTTAAACCTGCATTTGGGTCCTGCCTGCTTCGCTCAACCCTGACAAACGCTAGATAAAAAAACACAGAAAATGCAAATAAAAATGAATAAAAGAATGCAGCTTTCCAGATTTTTGCAAGATGCTTACAAATTCTTCACACCTCAACTCAAATTTTTATTAACTTAAAATCCAAAACAAGTACATTTCTGCAGATTAATTCATTCTAATGCAAAAGGAAAAACACCAACAATGACGATAAAATGTGCAGGTGTTTCAACAACATCTTAAAAGAATTAGCATGATTCCCCGCTAACAAATTTCAAAGCTAACATTTTAAATCTGGCACAAAAATCTGGAAAAAATCTTATTTAAAATAAAATCCGAGCACATTTCTGCAGATGAACCCAGCATGTCTCACCTGAGAGGTTTGTTAGCGGCTCTCCCTCGGCTCGCTCTCTAACGGCACACGGTGGTTTTATATTTGTGATGCTGCTTTGAAAACAGCAGGGGGAACTCAGTGAGGGTGTGTGTGTGTGTGTGTGTGTGTGTGTGTTCAACACCTGGTTTAAATATAGGCCGCTGACGAGCGCCATTGTGTGAGCTAATCCGGGACTTTATCGTGTTCGGCGGGAATCCCAAATTCAAGATCCCACAATCCTCCGGGCTTACGCGGCGGACTCCACATCACCATCTATTTTGTTTTGTGGAAGACAGCATCATTCGGGTCTATTTTTTCCGTCGCTGCTTTGTTGAGCATGTGAGATGATGGATGTCTCATCAATGTCAAATGTAAATTTGCCTTTATGAGGAAACTGTTGTTTATTGTTTCTGTTTGTGATTTAAATGCTATGTTTTGTTTGTTATCTGGTTGTTTTCATGGTTTTCTTGCCTTTAAGTTATATTAATTGGCTTGATTTAAGTTGTTTCTAATTTGCTTTCCCCTAATTGTATTATTTATAAAATATACATTTACATATTGTGCTTGTTTATAGTTTCTATCTGTGAGTAAAAAGTACAATATATGTTTCTGTAGTGGACTCAAAGTATAGAGTACAATAAAATATACTGGAGGAATTGAATAAGCTCTAAAACAGGGGTGTTAAACTCAAATACACAGTGGGCCAAAATTTAAAAATGGATACTAGTCGAGGGCCGGACTGGTTCAATGTTTCTTGCAAAACTTATTGAAATGAACTTATTGCACATATTAAACCTGGAACTAACAAAGCTTAAACTATTGCCTATGAAAACAACATTAAATAATCAGTTGCAGTCATTTCTTATGGCTCTATCTGCAGCTTTTCCAGAGTCATTTCTTATGATTACATTTCTCCACAGGCCAACAACAGCTTCAAAAAAACTATTTCCCTCAAAGAAAAACCAAACATGCCCTGTTGTCTCAAGAAACAAAGTGCAGAAGGAAACATCCATTAAACTCAGGTTGCTGCTCTGTGATGCTAGTTCAAGCCAGATACTTGGCATCTCATCTAGGGTGCAAGTTCATCAATGTTTGGGCTCAGGCTCTGAGCTGAGGAAGGTGTGCGTGCAATATACCGGCGGGCCAGATCTAATAGTTATTAGAAATTATCCTGCGGGCCGAAATTAAATCCACCAAGGGCCTGATTTGGCCCCCGGGCCTTGAGTTTGACAGATGTGCTCTAAAACAACCAAGAGTGATACAATATCCACAAAAAATTAAAGTACATTTAAAGAAATATAGTGAAGCACAATTCTAAAACAGCACAGCTCTTCCACTTTTATTCAGATAAATTGAAATTATTTAATCACAGTCATTTGTCATATTGTGTTTTTATCATATGCGTATTCTACATTGTATATATATTTGAGTTTCTTTTGCACATTTTATGATTTTATTATATTTGTATTATGCTTTTTTAATATTATTTCAATATTTTTTCTATCTATGCTCTTTCTGTTAATTCTAATCACTCTTTTTGTGTTTATCTATGTACCATTATACACCAACGATAACTCCCTGTATGTAAATAACTACTCTGCAAATTCTGATTCTTATTTTGTAAAGTGTTTCAAATAAACAGTAATACAAAAAGCAATACTTCTAACAATGTTATTTTCAAACCAATCATCATATTTATCCTATCATATCCACCCTGTACGTTCAATAGTATGTTATTAGGATCCTTGTTGACGCTGTTTTCTGATAGCTTTGCACCTACGTGATAATATTTCCGTGTTGTTTGGTAACACGTTGCACCACATTCCTTCCCAGATCACGGATCAAAATACTGTCCGGATGTTTCTGCTGCTCATGTCCCAGTGTGTGTGTTACGGATCCTGAGAGAGTGCTAACAGGATAACCAGACCCCCCCTGGATGGATGAGTACCCGTGTGTTTTACACCGGGGGCCCTAGGCTCTGTGATCTCTGGGGAGCCATCATGGGTCTGACTGCAGATTAGAGCAGCTTTGCAGGGGCCACCATGTCGCCTCCTCTGGCTCTCAGACTGAAATAGCAGCGCTGCAGCTCATCATAAAGCTCCCATACTGTCCCTGTGCGGAGAGCAGGCTGTAAAAACACTAAAATAAGACCGCTGCTCATCCTCACTCTTTGAGCATGTATTAGAAGTTGTTAAAAGATAATGGGCACGAGTCTCTGTATCCATAAATACTAAATACTACTAACTGCTTCCAATACTTGCAAAGGTATGCCTACTAATTGCTTGTTTAACGCATTCTACTGGTATATTTACATGTAGTTTGATTGTTACATGACTTCATCCTTCTGCTAATGATCTGCCACTACTAGTTTTGCTACTGCAAGATGACTAAATTCAAGATTTTGACTGGCTTTGGTGGCCTAACAGTGAATAATTGTTTAGTTTGGAGTGTTTTTTCTTTCATTTCAGAATATATGTCTCCTTCCTAACCTGGTAACATCTTCCACCAACATGCAAATTCTTACAAATCCAGTTTAACCCCCCCAGGTGTCTCACGGAAAGTACATGTTATAATTCAAGTCCTTGAGAAAAAAGAGATACAAGGATTTAAATGTGCCAAATGTCCATTGTGAAATATAACGATCCCAGACACAGCATATGATACTCTTATCAGTCATTAGCTACAGCATGAATTACTAAACAAACATACTTAATGTAATTAAATAAAGATTTATTTTGTGAGGCCAAGATATCCTACATGTGTTATCATATAATGTTATCTTTGGCATTCATTTGGACATAAATAGATAAGATAAGAAAGGTTTTATTGTCTGATATCTACAGTAGGCCTATAGTGCAGTAGAGTTCATAAAAGAATACAATTGCAAACATTTGGTACAAATAACATCACAACAAGACGTAAGACCAATGACTACAACATATTGCATAACAAACATGTAGAATACTAGTGCAATAGTTGAACAATATAAGAAATCCTTGTGTTATTATACAGGTTAAACACATTTAAAGTTCAATTATTTACAGTAAAAGCAGTTTTCTGTTCCCACTCGGAGCATATCTATGATGTAGCCTAGTAAGGTGCAAGTAGTCAAAGGGTTTCTAACTGAAGTCATTGAATGCAGCTTAATATTGTTATTATCGTATTATTATTTAAAACTAAACAGAAACGTTCAGATGAATCACATTTATATCATTGTATTCTTTGTCTTCTTACTATCAGATATTTTAATCAAATCATCTGTAAATAAAATAAACTAAAAACAAAAACCTAACATTTCTAGAAACGGACAGTGACGTTGTATTGTTGCTATGGAAACGTGTAAACTCTGGCGTTGCCGGGAACCAGCTACATTAGAAAGAGGCGTTAGCTCCGCTTGGCTAACTCAAAAACTCATTTAAAAAAGTAGAATAAAACAAGAAGACGTTTAAACGAGTGACAGTGGACAGTGGTTTCTAAACGGTGTCACCGAAAGTTAACACTGGCTCAGCATTCTGGAGGATTTACAGCTCGTTTGTTGACTTTAGTTGACTTAAAGTGAGGAAGCTAACAAGCTAACCTAGCATTAGCCGGTCGGTTAGCTAAAGCTGTCATGTCGGAGAGGAGAGAAAATGAAGAGCAGGAGGTGAAAGAAGATGAAGAAGAGGAGGAAGACACGGACACAAATGTTGAACCAGGAGGAAATACTGTCGAGCAGCCGGCAGAGGACGACAGAGAGCCGGGGAGGAGAGGAGAGGAGGAGCAGGAATACAGGACGACCCCAGGTGAGTTTAATTATACTACAAATAGACTACAGGTGAGTTTAGATTGACTACAGGTGAGTTTAGTTTCACTTAATCTAATTATCTCAAATGTAAATAGACTACAGGTGAGCCCAGTTTAGGTGAGTTTAGACAGAGTACAGGTGAGTTTAGATAGACTACAGATTAATTTATTAGACTACAGGTGAGTTTAGTTTCACTACAGGTGAGTTTAGACAGACTACAGGTGAGTTTAGATAGACTACAGATTAATTTATTAGACTACAGGTGGTTTAGTTTCACTACAGGTGAGTTTATGATGATATGATATCAGCATGTAATGATATCAGCATTTGAGTATCTGTCCATAATAGTTTTTTTTAACATAAACTTATAGCATTTGATTGAAAATGACATGACACTAGTCGTGCATTAAAAAAAAATCTAGTTATTGACATGTGTCACTTTCATTTGCAATTTCAATGTGATAATCTGGACCTTGCTGACTGTACAGATGTGCTGGAGACTGTAGAGGAAGCTGAAACTCAGGCGGATCTGTCCCATGATGCCGAGCAGCTCGGAGAGCCTCAGAGAACAGAACATGTTGGAAACTCCACGGCGACAGGTAACTGATTCATAGGCAATAACAAAGTATCTATCTTTCTAAATTCATGAACCAATAACCACAGAAAACAGAAACAGTGAAATTGAGTCTAAATTTGACTTTCTTGTACAGTTATTAATTTCATCAGGCAACTCTCATCAGTCTTTTAAACTTTTGCTGATTATATTGTATATTATGTTAATATACAATAATAGTAAAGTAGTCTCTTATGTTTAGTATATGTGAAGACAATAATAAAACGTAAATAAAACAACTACTTTGATAGCAAAACAAACAAAGCTATTGTGTAAAAACACGAAATGTTTACGTCTCTGTAACAAACTTGTATATTAACACATAGCTTTTGATTCTGCCTGATGGGATTCACTTCCTCTATCTCAATAACTAAATGCTGTTGATTTCTGCTTATAGTTTATCTGATTTTGCCTCGCTGACACTGATCTGTTGACATGTGACATGCTTCCTAAAATCCATTGGAAACAGTTCATTCAATATCATTTTTGATTCAGTTGTAGATATGTTCAGAGTGATAAACTGCAGAGGCACGATGCAAACACACCCTGATAAACGAATGCAGATCATATTCATGTATTCTGGCTTTTGCAAAGACAAAAGTAGCAGGATGTGTGTGTGAAGTGTCTGCAGTGAAGTACCCGAGGTGTGCTGTTTCCAGGTAACCTGCCTCAGGGATCATCATCTCATAACATGAGGATCAGTATCAAGTCCCATAAGCAGACACAAAGAAGTAGCTTTAAAGAACACCCCCCTATCTCATGTGAATAAATAGCTCAGTGATTATAAAATCCATCAAAATGACAAAACGCTTTATAAGGAATGATCTGTTTGTTCTGTTGTATCAATCTATGATAAACGATATATATATAACTCATGATAGTGACAGGGAGTTATGTTTGTAATTTTAATTAAATGTTATTTTTATGTTTCTACTGTTTTGTTTCTACTTATATGTTTTATCTTTGTCAATTTTCATTTTGTTTTATTATTTATTTTGAACATGTTTTGCTTTCTCTTTAAATTATCTTTTTTTTAATACTTTTTTTGAACTCCAACCTCAAAATACTATATTATTACTTAAGCTATAGCTGTCATATATATATATATATATATATATATATATATATATATATATATATATCGGTACCACTTTACAATAAGACTACCCTTATAAAGGGTTTACGAATAGTTTGTAATTCATTTATTAATTGTGTTGTGAACACTTTATAAATCATTAATAAGCTTTTATAAGACATGAGATAAACAGGGCGACTGTGACCGGTTGCTTGCCAAATAGTGAGCCCACATTTATCTGTACTGCTAAGCCTTATATTGGCTACCTAGCTTACTTCGTCTTCTTCATCAGCCAGCATCCTTGGTATCTGTTGTTCACTGCGTTGATTCTCGCTAAGTAGCCAATATAAGGCTTAGTCATCTTGCCAAATAGTGAGCCTGTGTTGATGTATGAAAACTATGTTAGAACTGGTTTATAAATGGTTCTTAATGATTAATAAAGTGTTTACCTATATATCTATATGAATATCATTTATGACATGTACATGTTTGCTTTCTCTCTTTAATTTGCTTATTTTTGATACTCCAAATACAATCCTATAACTTCATATATATATATAAGAATATGTGAATGTACGTGAACAATCTCTAGTATTTTCATGTATTATTATTCAATATACATTGACACAGCAACATACACAGCATTGATCATTTTTGTGGCTCAATACAGATATTTGAAACACACAACGACATGGATATCTGTGTGTGTGTGTGTGTGTGTGTGTGTGTGTGTGTGTGTGTGTGTGTGTGTGTGTGTGTGTGTGTGTGTTTGTGTGTGTGTGTGTGTGTGTGTGTGTGTGTGTGTGTGTGTGTGTGTGTGTGTGTGTGTGTGTGTGTGTGTGTGTGTGTGTGTGTGTGTGTGTGTGTGTGTGTGTGTGTGTGTGTGTGTGTGTGTGTGTGTGCGTGCGCGCAGTGAAGGTGGTGCTGGTGCCGGAGGGTCATGTGATGACGGTGGCGTTCGCCATCGGCCTCAGCATCGCCCAGCTGAAGCTCCACCTCGCCAACGAGCTCCGAGTTCCTGCTGACGTGCTGCACATCTTTCTGGACGGTACATCTGCTGTTCTTCAGATAAACGCTCAGCGATGTTTAGTTTTTTATTTGGGGGAAATGACTGGTTCCTTTCAGAGTGACAGACGTTTGGTAAACAGAAACTAACCAGATTCTGATGCTGATTCGTTAGAAGAAAATGTCTGATAGAAATGATTAGGCACAAAAATGAATGAAAATTGGACTCATAAAGATTGTTTCCAGCGTGTAGATGTCTCCTTAGTTGTGTGTGTGTGTTCTGCCTGTTGTTTCCAGGCAGAGCGGTGGACGAGCAGCAGAGCCTGATGGAGCTCGGCGTCCGGCCCAACGGCTCCACCCGGATGGAGATGAGCTCCATCGACCCCGACTCACACCCTCTGCGCCCCCTCCGCCCCCCCGAGCAGGACAACATGCCGGACGTCATCACCGTCAGAGTGCAAACAGGTGAACACCTCCCTCTCTGTGATTTCTACACACTGAGTGTTTTTCTGAGGGGTTTGGAAACAGCGTAGTTATTATTTTAGAAATAAGATTCAAAGTTCAAAGTCAACTTTATTGTCAATCTTTCAGTTTGTTTGTGCACACAGAGAGATCAAAATACCGTTTCCCACAATCCCGAATACAAAAACAAAAATATATGCAAATATGTATATACCTATATATATATATATATATATATATATATATATATATATATATATATATACACACGATCAACAGACACATTTATACATATGCACACATTAAGAAAAAAATAAAAGCACAACAGTTAAAATATACAACATAACAATATTGTACTGTCTACTCCTGACTGTGCTGTTGGTCCGGGGTAGTTGAAGGGAACTCAACAGACGTGACGACCATATCGACGAAACATTAAAAACACTCGAAAACACTGAAGAATCGGGAGAGCGAGGGGCCGCTGTGTCCGCACGCGCCACCGTTCTTGTTTAATATGAAGGCTTTAGTGTGCTCTATCTCACTTCAAATCTCTGTGACTTCCAGAGGAGAACATGTTCCGGGAGGTGGTGGTGGAGATCGAGCGTCCTCCCCAGCAGAAGGCCTTCCTGGGCGGGTTCAAACACCGGCTGACGGGGGCGCAGTACCACCATGCCGCCGTGCAGACCCTCCCCAAGAGGAGAGCCGACAGAGGAGTGGTGCTCTTCAGCCGCAACACACAGGTACAACACACAGGTACAACACACAGGTACAACACACAGGAACAACACACATGTACAACACACAGGTACAGCACACAGGTACAACACACAGCAACACACAAGTACAACACACAGGTACAACACACAGGTACAACACACAGGAACAACACACAGGTACAGCACACAGGTACAGCACACAGGTACAACACACAGCAACACACAGGTACAACACACAGGTACAACACACAGGTACAACACACAACTTTAAATAACACACAGCCTTAAATATATTTAAATAATTATATAAAAATATTACATGGAAATACCAGTGACATGCTTTTGTTTTCAGCAGAGGTGGAAGACGTTTTCAGATTCTTTACTTAAAGGGGCCATGTTGTGCTTTTTTCAGGTCTATATCAGTATGTAGTGTCTCTACTTTAAAGAGTCCTCTCCTGCTGATGTCCAGGTGTATATCAGTATGTAGTGTCTCTACTTTAAAGAGTCCTCTCCTGCTGATGTTCAGGTGTATATCAGTATGTAGTGTCTCTACTTTAAAGAATCCTCTCCTGCTGATGTTCAGGTGTATATCAGTATGCAGTGTCTCTACTTTAAAGAGTCCTCTCCTGCTGATGTTCAGGTGTATATCAGTATGTAGTGTCTCTACTTTAAAGAATCCTCTCCTGCTGATGTTCAGGTGTATATCAGTATGTAGTGTCTCTACTTTAAAGAGTCCTCTCCTGCTGATGTTCAGGTGTATATCAGTATGTAGTGTCTCTACTTTAAAGAATCCTCTCCTGCTGATGTTCAGGTGTATATCAGTATGTAGTGTCTCTACTTTAAAGAGTCCTCTCCTGCTGATGTTCAGGTGTATATCAGTATGTAGTGTCTCTACTTTAAAGAGTCCTCTCCTGCTCATGTTCAGGTGTATATCAGTATGTAGTGTCTCTACTTTAAAGAGTCCTCTCCTGCTCATGTTCAGGTGTATATCAGTATGTAGTGTCTCTACTTTAAAGAGTCCTCTCCTGCTGATGTTCAGATGTATATCAGTATGCAGTGTCTCTACTTTAAAGAGTCCTCTCCTGCTGATGTCCAGGTGTATATCAGTATGTAGTGTCTCTACTTTAAAGAGTCCTCTCCTGCTGATGTTCAGGTGTATATCAGTATGCAGTGTCTCTACTTTAAAGAGTCCTCTCCTGCTGATGTTCAGGTCTATATCAGTATGTAGTGTCTCTACTTTAAAGAGTCCTCTCCTGCTGATGTCCAGGTGTATATCAGTATGTAGTCTCTACTTTAAAGAGTCCTCTCCCGCTGATGTTCAGATGTATATCAGTATGCAGTGTCTCTACTTTAAAGAGTCCTCTCCTGCTGATGTTCAGGTGTATATCAGTATGTAGTGTCTCTACTTTAAAGAGTCCTCTCCCGCTGATGTTCAGATGTATATCAGTATGTAGTGTCTCTACTTTAAAGAGTCCTCTCCTGCTGATGTTCAGGTGTATATCAGTATGTAGTGTCTCTACTTTAAAGAGTCCTCTCCTGCTGATGTTCAGGTGTATATCAGTATGTAGTGTCTCTACTGGGACATGTTTCCATGCTTTAATGTTCAAAAAGCTCTTTATTTTTTTCATACTGCCTGTGCTGCAGCACCTCTTTTCACCCTCTGTCTGAAACCAGAGCCCAGTCTGCTCTGATTGG
>CM062273.1:4213890-4236390 GCA_031216635.1 Dissostichus eleginoides
TGCACTAAGTCTGACTCCGTACTGCCGACCTGCGGACCTTTGCTGCATGTTGCCCCTTCTTTACCACTTCCGAATCTACCTGTTCTCTGCAATAGTTGGCAAAAATTATTTTTAAGAAATCAATGATTGAATTCATCCATTTTCCTTGTCTGTTCCCCCTCAGACAGTGGAGCTGCAGTCTGAAGCGCAGCAGTGTCCGCTGATGCCTCCACCCAGATGACGGGGATCGGCTGCTACGTCTCCTGCATGGACGACAAGCTGGTCGCCCCCGGCAACTACATCACAGCTGACCAGTACCACGAAGAGAGGCTGAGAGCTGTGAGTGACTAAGATGTGTTTTTATTAAATATTTCTGGTTAATGTAGAAATGATAACTGGCATACTAGTCCAACATTTGTCCTGATTGTGACACTGGAGGAAAGGTCAAGGGTCATGTGACCTCACAAAACAGCAATAAGTCAATGATTAACACGCTAATTATAGTAAATTATAAAGTAAAATGTTCAATGAAAGTGCAAATCAAATAAAAAAAGATTAAACTACTTCTATAAACATAGGAAGTTTAAGTAAAAATGTGCACATTTTACTGCGATACGTTTTACTACAGTACAACTGTTAGACCAATTCTGACTTTTCACAAATTCTGACTTTTTTCTCAAAATTCTGACTTTTCCTCAAAATTCTGACTTTTTCCTCAAAAATCCGACTTTTTCTCAAAATTCTGACTTTTTCCTCAAAAATCTGACTTTTTTCTCAAAATTCTGACTTTCTCAAAAAACTTCGAAATTCTGACTTTTTCTAAAAAATCGGACTTTTTCTGAATACTTAAAAATATTAATAATCACTCGTCACCAGCTTGATCTTCAACATCAGGATCCATGTATTGATGATCCTCTCCAGAATGGAAGTAGTCATCACATACAGAGCATCAACTAGTTCCTGAACAGTGTCCTTCACATGCTGATATACAAGAGAGGGAGTTACACAGTCACAGATGGATAGGAATAGAAAGCAGTATTCAATGTTTAGTTCAGATTAGCTCCACGTCAGAAATGATCATGCTTGTCATAGTCTCTCTGCATAGAGGCTGAATCTCATGTTAATCACATAGCTATCATATGCAAAACAGTCCTGATGCTCTTCTAGGTAATCATACATCCTGTCATGTACACAGCTACAGTTGGGATACCTTTGTTATCATGTTATCATGTTATCACCCCCCCCCCCCAGGTGTGGTCCTCCAGACGTTTGCCCGGCGCTGGCTGGCCCTGCAGGAGGTGCAGCGTCTGAGGAGGGACCGGGACCGGAGGCTGGTCTGGCTGGAGCTGCAGGAGAGGAAGAGGAGGGAGGAGAAGGAGGAGCAGCTGAAGGACCGGAGGAGGCGCTGGGTCAACCCGCAGAGGAGGGAGGACTTCAACCTGCTCTACCACGCTCTGGAGAGTAGGAGCAGCAAGATTTAATCATTCAAAGCGCTTTACCATCTGTAGTGGCCGAATATGCATTATATATGTTCAAAGGCCACTTCGAATATTGACTCGCGTAAACTTTAAGAAATCCAAATACCTCGCATCGTTCCATTCCAGTGCTTTATTTGAAAGTTAAATTGATCTGTTGGCGGCCCACTGCCGACTTGCAACATTTGCACGGCATGATCTGCCAACACTCTCACATCCTTCAAACAATCCCTCAAAACTCACCTTTCACCTTCAACTCCTAATCCACTCACGCAGCGTCCACACGGCGGCGTGCGTTGAAGCTTGCCGGCGGGCGTGTCTGAAGCTCGACCAACAACCAATCACATGAATCTCCCGCCCGGACACACAAGCACGCAGTATGATTGGCTAGAGCTTGTACTGGCATATGATTTGATTGGCTGACGCTTCCTTCGAAGCTTGAAAAGTTGAACTCGCCCTTATTCCACCTAGCTTAGCACTTTTGACTTTTGTTGTTATTTCTCTTCTTTACTTGCTTGTAAAGCGCTTTGAGCAGCAGGAAAAGCGCCAAATAAATCACATGTAATATTATTATTAAATAAAATAAACAAACAAACCCAACAGGCGTACGGATGTGTGCGGTCACAAACCTTTCCCGACTTCCCCTCTAGACTTCCTGCTGCTGTGCTCAATACATTCTGCTTGCTATAAAATATAACAAAACATAAAACTGGAGCAGTCCATAAGCAAAACAAAATGTTACAAAAACTGTATATTATAATTCATAGTTATTCAGTTCATTTGAGTTAACTTAAAAGAATATGCAATTTGCTCACCTCAACATAAATAATTACCATAGAGAATGGGCCTAAATGGCTCTGACACCATCACACATCATTAAGTGCACAACTCCTCCTACAATGCAACATACAATTAACTTCAGATGTAAATATAAAGTAGATCGTAATGAGTGAGACAGTAGTGCAAGTAGAGGCAGAATAAGTAATAATATTAGAGCTTTATTTGTAGAGCACTTTCCATACGCTCACATGCAACATGTCTATATAATACATACGTGATTACTAGAAGGTGGAAAAAGGGAAGTATTAGTACAATAAATAATCAAACAAATAACCCACTCACACAAATTAAGAAAGATAAGACAAAAATGAATAAATACTGTACATGTCAAATGAATGAGCTAAGGCAGAGTGTAAAATTAAACAATGAACAGTAGAATAAAGAAAAAATAATGTAGATATTTAAATGTGTGTGTGTGTGTGTGTGTGTGTGTGTGTGTCTGTGGTGACTGTGTGTGTGCGTGTGTGTGTGTGTGTGTGTGTGTGTGTGTGTCTCTCCTCAGAGTGGCGCAGTGAGGAGGAGCAGCAGATCAACTCGTCCTGAGAGGAGCGGAGAGGAAGGCGGCGCTCTGCTTTCTGCTGGAGACGGAGACGCAGCTCATCGCCGCCATCGGACACCATCGCATCGCCGTCCAGAACAACAACTACGACAAGGTGGTCAGGAACCTGCTGGACAAGGTCAGAGGTCACCGCCCATCACCTGCTTACAGATCTCCCAATCCAGGACAAAACTGTTTTCATACATTACATATTAGATATAGTCAAAGTCAACTTCATTGTCAATCTTTCAGTTTGTGTGTACAGACAGAGAGATCGAAATACCGTTTCCCACAATCCCAAATACAAAAACAAGTATATATAAAAATATGTATGCACATATGTATATACCTATATATAATATATAATATTATATATATAAACAAAATCAAAAGACACATTTATACATATGCACACATTAAGACATAAATTAAATACAAGAATCAATTTATACAAAATAACATATACAGTTTAAAACAATCTCAGTGTTGGAGTAAGGGCTGCTAAAACATATTTTACAACAGCAGCAATATTGTCAGTATTGCTATTAGCACCATCAGTGGTATTATTATCAGTACCAAGACAGCCTTCTTCCACCTCAAAAACATCGCCCGTCTACGTCCATCCCTCCCCCATGCTGCAGAAACCCTCATCCACGCCTTCATCCCCTCCCGTCTGGACTATTGCAACAGCCTCCTCTATGGTTCACCTGCAAAAATCCTCAACAAACTTCAATACATCCAGAACTCCGCCGCCCGTCTACTCACCAACACCCGAATCCGTGAACACATTACACCCGTCCCTCATCAAGCTCCACTGGCTCCCCATCCCCAGAGAATACAGTACAAAATCCTCCTAATGACATACAAAGCCCTCCATAACCTGGCCCCATCCTACCTGACTGACCTCCTCCACAGACACACTCCCACTCGCTCCCTCCGCTCTGCTACTGCCAACCTCCTGTCCCTCCCCACCCGGACCAACCTCAAGTCCTGGGGCGGCAGAGCCTTCTCCGTTGCTGCACCCACCCTCTGGAACTCACTACCCCAATCCATCAGAGACTCTTCCTCCCTCACAGCATTCAAAACATCACTCAAAACCCACCTGTTCAACACTGCATTCAACCACTGACCACCCCCCCCCCCCCCCCTATTCTCTGTTTTGTTTATCTCTTTTTGTATTTTTTCTTTGTTTTTGTTTTTTAACTCTGTCAAAGCGTCTTTGAGTTTCCTGAAAAGCGCTATACAAGTCTCATGTATTATTTATTATTATTATTATTATTATTATTAGTACTGTCACTATTACTAACAGTGTGTTGTGTGTTTCAGTCGGCGGCTCTCCTCAGTGGAGAGCAGCGGACGGCCGTCTGATCGAGATGGACAGTGAACACACCGTCAGAGCCGGGGAGCTGAGAGACCTTTACAACACCATCAACCTGAACTCTGAGAGCCAGGAGAGAGACTGGAGCACCTGCTGAGACTCAGACACACCGTCAAGGTACACACACACACACACACACACACACACAACACACACACACACCACACACACACACACACACACACACACACTGCAGGACCTGCTGACACTCAGACACACCGTCAAGGTACACACATACACACACACACACACACACACACACACACACACACACACACACACACAACACACACGGACACACACTGCAGGACCTGCTGACAATCCGACACACCGTCAAGGTACACGCACGCACGCACGCACGCACGCACGCACGCACGCACGCACGCACGCACGCACGCACGCACGCACGCCGCACACACACACACACACATGCACACACACACACAGACACACACAGACACACACACACAGACACACACACACAGAGACACACACACACACACACACTGCAGGACCTGCTGACAATCAGACACACCGTCAAGGTACACGCACGCACGCACGCACGCACGCACGCACGCACGCACGTGCACACACACACACACACACACACACATACACACCTCACACACACATACACACACACACACACACACATACACACACACACACACAGACACATACACACCTCACACACACACACACACACACACACTGCAGTACCTGCTGACACTCAAACAAACCGTCAAGGTACACACACACCTCACACACACCTCACAAAGTTTGAAAGTGCACCCGATCACTGAAGTTGAGCATAGCAAATACTTAAAAATAAAAAAGTCTGTGCTTGTACACATTTGATGCCATTTAGAATAGTTCTTGTTCTCTCTGTTATTGCTAGTGTCATGAAGGTTTTTCTCCTTCTCGTACAGGAACACGAGTGCCAGCTGACCCGGGACATCGTGGATTTGAGTGACAGGGAGGCGGACCTGATGACTCGGCAGGTTAAAGTAGCGAGTCTGCAGGGTCTGAGGAAGAGGATCTCCACTCTGTTCCTGCAGTTCATCAAAACTCCAGCGTTTAACCCCGAGGTGGCCAAACATCTGAAGGTGAGCCCTCTAACGTCTGAAACTTTAGAAACTCTCTTCACATATAACTGTGATGGAAACTTCTGGAGCAATGGAGACGAGACTCAGAGAGACTCGGAGAGAGCAGGAACTTTGATGGCAAACACTGACGCTTTATTTGGAGCTTTGGCCGGATAATTCACAAGACATGAGCTGAGCCACGAGGTGACTCAGCTGCTGCCAAACCACTTCTGAAGATCTGTACCCCAGACCCATGTATTTAGCTAGTTCTGAGAGAATAATCAACATGCTGCATAACAAGATAAACCATAACACTTCTATCAGCTGACGCCAACAGGCAGGAACAGGGAGACGAAACACAGAGAGCAGCCCAAGGTCACAGGCCTGAGCTCAGTGAGGGCAGACTGATAAACTGGGTCAAAGTTACACGCACGCACGCACGCACGCACGCACGCACGCACGCACGCACGCACGCACACACACACACACTCACACACGCGCACGCACACCCATGCACACACCCATGCGCACGCGCACACACACACACTCACATACGCGCACGCACACCCATGCGCACACGCACGCACACACACACACACACTTTTTATTTATATACTAATATTTGCATGTTGTTGGCATATACAGTATGTTTTGTGTCATGCTGTTGTGCCGTATGTATTTTGGTTTTGTTCTGTTATAACTCCTTGTGCTGAATGCTTTGGCAATACTGTTACATGTCTAATATGTGTAATGTGTTGTAAAGCGCTTTGAGTGCCTTGAAAAGCACTCAAAAAGAAAAATGTAATGAATTATTATTATTATTAATACTATGTTTAAAATGTGGTCATGCCAATAAAGCCCCTTTGTATTGTATTGTATTGTTATGGGCCTAGGAACATATTTCCGCAACAATAACCGTCTCCATATATTGTCAAATCTGTCCCAGGTTCCCCAGAACCCGTCTCAGCTGAAGAACGACATGTTCCAGTGCCGCGGCTGCCAGCGCTACCTCCAGTCCTCTGACTTCAGCCCGACGGCCGGGGCGCGTCTGAGCGGACGCTGCCGGGACTGCACCGGCCTCGACAACATCGCCCGATCCCGAGACGACTTCTCCTGCTACCGGAACATCTGAGGAGGCTGAGGAGCGACGAGATGCGGCTCAACCAGGACGCCAAGATCCCCTTCCTGCTGCAGGTACCAATCACTACAACACACCCAAAACCAGGGGTCTCTCTGAGCCGGGTCACTAATCAAATCAAATCAAACTTTATTTGCATTGCCCAATATCACAAAACATGTTTGTCTCAGTGGGCTTCACAGATTTAAAAACAAACAACAACATTGTAACAGTAGAACAGATACAGGAAGTCATTCACAACACCTCAGCTCTGGCTGGCTGAACACTTCATAGTTTGTTTCTGTTCTCCCTTTCTATAATCATGAACTATTTGCACATACTGTACTTACATATTGCAGCCTACTTACACTACCTCACAGGATATATTTTACTTTGAATTACAAGCTACTGTGCACAACTTTTTAATGTATATAGCAGATGATTTGTATATGTTTCTGTCCCTTTAGTAGATTGATATATTAGAGAGTATTCTAATATATTCTGTATATTTGATAGTACGTACATACTCTTCTGATTATAGATCGTTTCTACTTTTTCTATATGTATATATTGTTTTTAACTGTGAGGTTTATTGTTATTGTGTGAATGCTGTTCCGCACGGCAGAGAGCTCTCCACGTCTTTCAGTCATTTTACTTTTCTCACTTACCTTTACGCATTTGAGTGTATGTAGTTTTTGAGCATTGGGAAAGAACTGATCTGTGTGTGTGTGTGTGTGTGTGTGTGTGTGTGTGTGTGTGTGTGTGTGCTCTCAGGTGGAGGACGTGCGGTACCTGGTGGAGGTGCTGTGGGCGTCGCGCTCCGCCCTCCACGGCAGCAGCGACCTCTACAGCCTGGTGTTTGTGCGCTGGGAGAAGAGGAGGGTCTGGAGCCCCTGGAACTGCATCCTGCTGTCCAAAGAGGAGACGTCCGCGCACCTGGAGGTGGACGACGTGCACAAGGTCTGTTCATTCAACATTAACACATCGTCTCCACCTCATGTCTAATCTCAGATGTGTGAACTCTCACCTTGTAGTGACACATGTTCTCGTTCTGATCATTCCTCTGGCATTGGGATGGGATCAGAAGCCACTTTTGGAACCGAATGAAATGCAGAATTTTCATCCTGAAGATACACACCCACAAGTATTGAAACTACTAAACAATTATAAAGTAGCTCTTTCCCATGGTTGGAACTTTACCAAGAACCCAGTGAACTTTTAAGGAACTCTTTAAGGTTTTTTCTGGTTATAATCAACAATTACATTAACTTTCAAAGCCGTATGACAAAAGAAAGCATTAGAGCCAATTTAAATAAAAGGCTGGATCTTTAAACACCAATTTTATATATATATAATATATATAATATAATATTATGTATTTATTATTACCTTATTTTGCAGGGACAGTGCACATCAAAAGAGACTTCCTTAAATGCGCTAACCAAGAGGCTATTTTATCTGGAAATAGTTTATTTATTCTTCTACTATTATGTCTTAAAATAAGTGTGTGTGTGTGTGTCTCTCTCTCTCTCTCTCTCTCTCTCTCTCTCTCTCTCTCTCTCCTCTCTCTCTGTGTGTGTGTGTGTGTGTCTGTGTGTGTGTGTGTGTGTGTGTGTGGTGTGTGTGTGTGTGTGTGTGTGTGTGTGTGTGTGTGTGTGTGTGTGTGTGTGTGTGTGTGTGTGTGTGTGTGTGTGTGTGTGTGTGTGTGTGTGTGTGTGTGTGTGTGTGTGTGTGTGTGTGTGTGTGTGTGTGTTCAGGCGTACGAGGTGACGTTCCTCCGCAGGGTCGATCACAAACACATGTTGGCTCGCCGGCACTTCAGCAGCGTCCCCGTCATGGTGGAGCACCTGGAGTCGCCCGCCGCCCTCGGCAACCAGCTCGTCTCCAAGCCCGTCACCATGGCGACAGGCAAGCCCACCATCCACACCCCAGCGGGTTCAGCTCATTAAGAAACCCCCCAATGTGCCCTTCCCTCGCTCTGATCAGCTGTCACTTTACAAACATCATCCAAAAAATAAAGTTCATGATGGTCTTAATCCTGGTTTTCACTCACGTACATTTACTAACCAGTTGAGCGCCGAGCCTGTTCTTCAGGGTTAGGGTTAGCTTTTATTTAGAATTTAGATGTTGGGAGCTTTACACACTGGAACCCAGCGCTCGGCTTCCGGAAAGAAGAGTAAAATAACCCTAAAGTAAATGGTATAGAATGTCTTTTGGGCTGTTTTCAAACTTTCCACTACAGTGCATTCATTTCCACAATTTCAGCCGGACTATTTTAGCAAACAACAATTTATTTGCCCTGTTAAATTGGTGGAGTTCCCATTTATGTGCAGCTTTGGGTCCGTAAAGCACTGATGGATGGAAAGCACACAACTGTTCAGGTGAGGTGCTGGATCGCAGGCAAATATAATAAAAAGAAAGGAAATCAGTCCATAGTTTGAACTCTCAACATCCTCTGACGTTGGCAAGGTTCCTCCCAGATATACATTTGGATAAAACATAAATAATGCTCAACGAAGCTCTACTTTACTCACTTTAGTTATCAGGTTGGTGTCATTATAGCTGCAGTAGAAGCAGTAGATCAAAAACCTGGATTCATGAAAACATGTGAATTATTACAGATGTAGGCGATTGTTTTTGTTGTTGTATGTATGTGTTGCCTTTATTGCTCTGTAACTCCTATGTTAAGGACTCCAATTAAGATTACTACGTGGTGTAAACAACCAGAGAAACACTGACCTCTAGTGGCTATTGTGTCCCTAAATGACTACACCTTAACACAAGATATTTATATAAACTGTGTACACTGCTATTCAAAAGCTGTAATCCCCTGCTACAAAAGCTTAACATGTTGTGATCATAGTGGACAATGTGCTTGTTTGAATTGTCTGTCATGCTTTTAGGAAGTAGAAAGCCCTCTTTACAAATCTATACATATGTGTATGGTTTGTTTTGTACATAGTGAAACCAATCCTGAAAGACTTAAAGGGGACCTATCATGCAAAATGCACTTTTTGATGTCTTTTATACATAAAGATGTGTCCCCGGTGTGTCAGGGAACTCACGCAGCGTCAGAAAATAAAACCCTCTCTCTTTTCCTCCGTACCCAAATCTCTAAAAACGGGGGAACAACGGAGCTGATCCAGATTTGCGTCCGATATGACGTAATATCTGAAATGCGGACCCACGGCCCTATCAGAAAGTTGCTATCAGAAACGATTCCCGACTGTTTTGGACGTAATATGGTCGGTGTTTACATTAGCATTGCTAACACTCAGAGCTAACCTCTACTGGAGAGCATGTGTGTGAAGAAGCAGGAAATAAAAAGGAACTCACCTTGTGGTATAACCGGCAAGAGAGAAAGCCTTTGAGCTCCATACTGTTTCAGAGATAATCCTTGATAATCCATGATATGGCGTTCATCACGGCAGTATTTAGTTTAGACAGTAGCTGCCGGGTCCCGCATGAGCTCAACCCCCTCCTTTTTTATTTGTTATAAAATGTTTGTTTTTTTAAAGCTTTATACCCAGAATCAGCACTTTAGAAACAGGAAGTGAAATAGAGGGATATGAGGCATGGCTAGAATGGGTGATCTGTTTGGTATTTTGAGCAAAACACTTCATAGACATGTTTTTTATATATTTGTATATCTGAGACCTATGCTATTGCCTACAAATAGCATGATAGGTGACCTTTAATTTGGAAAGTCTGCCAGAGCGTATTTGTAACATTGAAACAACACATTAGTTGAGACATTTGTTATCTACACATACATATTCTTACATACAGATTATTTTAGTTAAACTACTTTATATTTTTACTGTGAGGTGTACATCTTTAAATGTTTTTTCTGTTCCAGCTCAAACACATGTTGCTTCCCTTTCAGCTCAAAGATCGTCTATTTGAGAGGAGGTATTACTCTGCAGGGGAAAAAAACGTCTCTCTACTAACCTGCTGTCAGACAAAATGTAGTGGAGTAAAAATAACCATATCTGTTTCAGAATAAGGTTAATTGCCAAGAAAGTTTACATTCAAAGGGAATCTGCTTCACTGTATACGTGTGCAAACAATACAAACACTGTGATATAGAAAAAGATAAAAACACTATCACTAAATAGGAAAGTAAGAATTACTCTTAAAAGTAAAATATGTGCAGTATATCAGAAGTTAAATTGTAAGAGGTGTGCAGGTCCTAAAGAGGTACAGAAATGTGCTGAAGATACAGAGGATATGTGCAAGGTTTACTATACTGACGAAAAAGACATACTTTATTAATCCCACAAGGGAAAATTCAGTTATACGATGTTAGTAAATATACACAATAAAAACCATACACCTGCATTTTTACGGGTATTTGTCAGAGCTAAGAGGCTGCCATGTGTTTGCCACCTGGAAGTAGTTCAGGATCCGTCTTTCTTTCGGCACGGACAGTGACTCGAACCAGGGACTCGAACCAGGGACTGAGCTGCTGCTGCCCCTAATACAATTGAAGAAGTAAGTCCTTTTATCATCACTTGTTTGTTTGCAACATAAAATATAAACAAAAGACTCTGCAGCTACAGATAGCAGAACATTACAATACTTAATCTTTACTGTAATACAACTTCTTTAAATAGTTATAATATAACATCTTATTTTGTAAAATCTTGATCAGAACAGTAACTAAACTCGACATAAGAAATGTGGTGTGATAAAAAGTAATATAATTGTCTCTGAAAGTAGTAAAGTAAAAGTCTAAAGTAGCAAAGTAAAGTATTTTTTCCTCAGTATATATGGGACTCAAATATGTATACATGTTCATTTAATTCATTTCTTATTTTAAAAGTTACTTACCTGCATATATCTTTAATTGTATTCATCTTGTACTGTCCTGTTTTTCAATCTCACTCTGTTAATGCTTAAACTCATGCTTAAAAGGTCAATCTTATCTTATAATTTCCTATCTTATCTGAAATGAATACAGTATAGCACAGGATGATTGAGTTGAGTGACTTTAATTTCAGAACTCTGAGAAAAAAATCCAGAATCAGGGTTAAGTTTTTCACATTCCACATTTTTTTTCTATGTGGCCCTAATCCTTCCGTACAATATCTTATGCTAACCTATTAACTGTTTGCACAAGAGTTTTTTTTTATAAACCCCGTCAGAGTGATCCATCTCGCTTTGTTTCTCCTCTCTCTGCAGCTACAGGTTGCTCACCTGTGTCTGCAGGAGCGCTCACTGTCAAAGCGCGCTCACAGCAGCGGTTACGCGCAGCCATTCCAACACATCACATTCCCGGCGGTGCGTCGGAACGAAGCGTATGCGACGACAACCCCGATGAATATTAACCGTTAAAAACCGTTGGGAAACTAACCGACGTCCACGCGGGTGTTTGCACCGAACACTAACGGCTGAACAGAAGCACCGTTGGTGTGAAAAGTGCAGCTGTTAACGCCACGTCGACTAAAACAAACAAACTCTGACAGGTGTTTCTCTTTTTTTCTCGGAGTTCCCCACCATGCTGGACCCGTCCTCCAGCGAAGACACGGGCGGGGAGTCCGACCCAGAAGTTGTGCAGGAGGCTCCCAGGAAACAGGCTCCTTCTTCGGGGGGGAAACGTGGAAACAACCGGAGAAACCCCCCCGCACCTGGAGCTGCTGTCCCCGGGAAAGGTGCTCCGAAAGACTGCAACGATACAGGTGAAGAGGAGGAGGAGGAGGAGAGGAAGGAGAGGGAGAGGATCCAGAAGGAGGAAGAGGAGAGGAAGACTAAAGTGCAGATTTATGTGTTTGTCCTCCGGTGCATTGCCTACCCCTTCAACGCCAAGCAGCCCACAGACATGGCCCGGCGGCAGCAGAAGGTGAGAGAAACACCTGTTGTCTGCTTTCAAGAGAACAACAATATATTTAATTTGATATAAAACCACATGTTATCTCTATATTTGAGAAACATGTCCTAATGCTTCAGGATTCCTATGCGCAATGTACAATATTTAGGGTCGAAGCTCCATTAGAAATGAGTCAATTTAAAGCATATTCTCCCACCTGACACAATATTTCCAACAAACAACTACACTTTTAATATTTGTACAATCATATGCACCTACTTATCAATTCGGCATATATTACATCCACAATGAATTGTTTAATTTTAACAAAATAGCTCCTTTTCTCTTTGATTCTCCTGTTGCTTCTACGCTGTGTCCGTATCACAACACTCCTTTGAGAGTGACCACCACCATTGTGAACCAGCTGTTAAATTGGATATATCTCCTAAAAAACCCACTATTTTCTTGTTAGCATTAATGCCGAATTGAACAATCCACTGCACTTGTTGAATGTCATGTGTTTCTATAGTTGTGCTGTGTATATCTTCTTGGTTCGGGTCATGTCTACCTTAAATTGAGTGAAATCCGAAAGGAATCTGGCATAGTGGTGAAGAGTTATGTGGGAATCAGGGGTATCTAGGTTGTTAAACCAATACTTTATGCAGTTATTTTTTAATTGCCTTGAAAAATAACATTTTAACGAACCCACCACCCTGTAACATTACACATTAAACAATGCTATCGATCTGCAGCTTCCATCCCATTGGGTAAAATCCCTCATCAGCCTTAAAACTGACTTCTTCTTCTGCTTTGTTTGTGCTTACCTTAAGCTCAGTATAATCCATGCTACACGCCTTTTTAAATGCAAACAAAATCACCTTAAAACTGACAGGAATATCTCCTTAAAAGTCCTCTTAACCTTTAAGTTGCTTCCTTTGGTTTCATGTAACTGTTGGTTAAAATCTCTGTACACTACACATAGGTAGAGCTGCTTAAAAAAGCTTTATTTTAAAGGCAGACATGTTCAGTTATTTATTTATTTCCGGATTGCATGCATTGGATATCAGGATGCATTGAATCCCCGTCCTTGGCTGCACTTCATTCAAGGACCGTCAGCTGATTAAGTGAAAAGCCCTCCCCGGGTTTCTTCATGTTATATTCAGATGAATGCATTTTTCTGTGGTGCTGGAGGGCAGCCTGGACCTGCGAGTTCTCACTCAATAAAACAAGCATGGGATGCCAGTTCTGACTCCATGTTCCCCCTTTTCCCACTGGGGAGCCTGGTAATGAGCGTCTCGTGGTGTTTGATTTCAATAAGCAGAGACGAGGTGTTTCCATCAAGAGAGTGATGAATCTGCTCCGACAGAAGGCAGACGTGGGAGTTTATTTGTGCAAGTTCAGAATATTAAACCCATGTCACATTAATAAGACAGAAACTTGAGATCCAACACGAGGAAATCTGAGAGCATTTCCTCTCCAAGTGGTGCTGGAAGTCCTGCTTCTCCCGGCGCTGATTCAAAAATAAACAGAGTGTGAAGTCTTTAGGAAAACGTGGCGATCGATTTGTTGTCTCGCAGAGGAAGTGGATTTCCTCGTGTTAGTAGTACTCCCCTGGTGCGAGGTGAGAGGCGTGTCTGTGTGTCTGTGTGTTGCTGGTTTGAATCCCTGGACTCCTGCCCAGCTCTGGATCTCTGCAGGACGGAGAAATCAATTCAACACTCTGCAGGCAGGGGGGGGTTTATCTGCAGAGGAGTAAGTCATCCAAGTGAAGTCTGACAGGAAGCAGATCTGAGAACAGCCATTGTTTTGTTTTTTATCAGAATGTCCTCACAACAATGGTCTGTACTGTTTGGCTTTGTTCCAACACCATCACTTCCTGCTGTGCTTTACTATTTTTATGTAAATCTTTTCTTTAGTCGATTGACGTTAATCTCCAACAATTTCACATAATCCCTCCTTATCTTTTTTATCTTACATAAACATTGTGTACTTTCTCTTGCACTATGCCTTTGTTTCACTTGCACCATTTCTTATTGCACTATATATTACTTCCTTACTTCTTTTGCCTTACGTTGATTGTACTTGTTTGAGAAGCATGGCACTTCCGATTTTCATTGACAACCACTAAGATGTAGCTACTGTGCATAGGACAGTAAAACCTTGGAAGCATGTCATTCTTCCTGATATACTGTAATGTCAAGAAACTCTGTATTCAACCACTTAAATGTGGATATTTCCTGCTTTTATCTCTGTTTTTATATCAAATTAAAGTCAATATCTTTAGGTTTTGGACGGACAAAACTTGACATTTTAAGATATCACCTTGGATTTATAGAAACTGGGATGGACGTTTATGTTCTGACAATATTAGACCAACATCGAACCGATTTATATATAGAATAATCAGCACATTAGTTCATAATGAAAGTAGTCATTAGTAGCAGCCCTTGTGCCTTTAATTTAGAAACCTGAAGTGTTGCCGATGACGTCTACTGTTACGTAACGTTACCTGAGAGTTAATATATACTCAGGAGTGTCCAAATCAGGTTTTTTGGACCTGGATCCCGTTCAAACTCCACTAAATCTAAGTGTTGTTATTTTCCATTGCACGCTCAAACTGACATAATCATTTTCTCTGCTCGTTTGACAAGCTGCTGTTGTTCTACGTTGATGCTTTAAAGCTAATTGGAAGCTATATTGATCAGAGTTAGCTGAAACCTGCAGTACCATGCAAATGCATCACCAACTGTTATGGCTGCACGATTTGAAAACAAAAACAAATTGCGATTAGTCTGACAGATATTGCAATTGTGATATGATTTGCCATATTAGAGGGACTGATGCTGAGTGAAACATCATTCACATTTTCATCGAAGAATACATTCAAAGGATCATGGTGCCATATTCTTTCTGTACCAAACGCAGATTTGTAAGAAGTCTTTAGAACACTGTCAACGGGCCGGGACTTCTACTACACAATATTTCATTCACATATGTTGCCTTTACCACATATTGCGCTTGGTGCGATTTGGATAATTTTGCTAGCATTTGGATTGATTGCAACCCTTTGTGCAGAAAAAAGATAAAGATTTAGTGATGTGCAGGAGCGTAGACCGATGCTTGAAATGTTTCCCTTCCCTCCTGTCTGAAGTGATTGAAGACTAATAATAGTTCTGACGGAAAATGTTTCTCCGTCTTGATCCCGTCAGTTCCTGCTGGCCGCCGTGCCTCTGGAGGCGGAGGTAATGATGCAGCCGGTGCTTAGCGGCGGCCCACGCTCAGACTCCATGATGCTCTCACCTCAGGCTCTCACCCCCCAGAACACACTTTAATGATGACATGGGTGCTGTTACTTGTGGGAAACAAAACATCAATGCTCTATACATGACTGCATGTGGGGGGGAAATGAGAGAAAGGACAAATATGCTAGGATGACTTTGTTTCTTGTAATCTTTTTAAAACTACTTTAGAAATCACATGTCCTGTTTAGGTGAATTCACATTTTCCTTAACTTTGAAATAACCATAACAATTTCAACTCAAAGGTCCATTTATAACTAATCTAAATTGTTCAATTCAAAGTTGACTAAAGCCACTATGATAAAAATACTTCTAGTTGCAACCGCCCCGCCTGAAACGCCTCCATTGAACTCCTTTGTTTACTTCAGGAACATAATGACATCCCTATGGAACATTTGCGCTTCTATTGGCTAGCGCTAAAACACATTGTACGTAATAGGTTATCTCTGAATTGTGAACTCCTACAAGTCTCATTAAAATCTGGCCAATAGTTTTTCTTAATCTTTCTGAAAAACAAACAAAAAAATATTTATTAAATCTATCTATTGAAGTAAAATGATCTGCACTGCTCTCGAGTTTCCATCATTTTGAGGCATGCTTTGCCAACTGTGAAAGCCATGTGGCCAAAGGCTCTGGGTTTATTATTTATTGATTACTTTCCTCTTCAGTCAGAAATCCATTTTCTTCCCTGTTTACATGTTGAAACATTAACAGCTTGTCTGCGGTTTGTGTAACACCGATATGAATCAGACTGACCGTAAACCCTGACGCCTTTTGGGAGGAAGTTTAGCAGAGAAGCTGAAGCAGAGAAACCAGCCGTGCAACATCTGCTCTTTCCTTGTTGACACAGTGTGAATGTTCAGCGTGAGTTTAACAGATCTTGTTTGCTCTTTGTGAAGCAGCCACTTATACGTGTCAGACCAAAAGAGCTCTTTATAGTCTCTAATGCTCAGCTCTTGTCTGAGATTATTGAAAGTCTTTGAGTTGTTGAAGATCAAGGAAGTGATAAATGGTGTAAATAATACTCCGACTTCTCTCTCAAAAGGCTTTTGATCGATGTTTTGTGAACGCGTCTGTATTGATGAAATGTTCCAGCAGCAGATTAAACGTGGTGAGAATCAGACGAGAGGAAGGAAGTGGTCCAGGTTTCACCCCAAGGCTGTCTAGTTAACACGAAGGATGTTTATTTCCCAGAGAGCCTCTCCGGTTCATCCCTAATTCTGATAAATAATTAACATTTCAATCTGAATCAGCAGACTGCCTCCATAACAATGACTGGTGCATGACTCTGAATAAACCATACGGGCTAGGGATGTCCCGATCACCTTTTTTTGCTTCCGATCATTTGATTTTGACAATCTGCCGATACCGATTTTTCCCGATCCGATCTTTATGCAATGCATTAAGAGAAAAAAAAGGAAAAAAGCATTCAAGTTGTCCCTTAAGGTTATTTTTTTATTTAAATGACAGTACCCAACTACCCATTCTATCCAACATGGATATAGCTTCTTTTTTTCACAGCAGCATTGGATCAAAACAAAATAAAGCTTATCAGTGGTCCACCACAAAATAACCATGTAAACAAATTGAGTGCAGATAGTGCAGTAACAAAACAAAAATAACTCTACTGGAAAGAGGTAGCTTGACTAGCTTCACAAGTTCACATTCAGTCACCAATAATAAAATAAAATAAAAATGTGGCTTAGTGCAGAATTCTAGCCTTAAGACTAACTAGTCTAGTATTAATGCAATGAACAACAGCAGCTTAACATAACATGAATAAACAAAGTATTATATTTCCATCTTACTGGAGTAACGAATGAAAATGAAAACAAGCCCAAAAGAAGCAACACATACATGATGTTGTGTAATTTTAAAACAAAACTAAGGCCTCAGGATGACTTTAACACGTGAACATGGTCATTTTTGTTTTGTAACATTAAATAAAATAATACAAA
Organism: Dissostichus eleginoides; assembly: GCA_031216635.1. NCBI lineage: Eukaryota > Metazoa > Chordata > Actinopteri > Perciformes > Nototheniidae > Dissostichus > Dissostichus eleginoides. The sequence continues at coordinate 4,231,369 of CM062273.1, forward strand.
TATTTTATAAAAAAAAAAAAAAAATTCCGATCTTTTGAAAATCACGTGATCGGCTCCGATCCCCGATCACGTGATCGGATCGGGACATCTCTAATACGGGCAGAGGAGGGGTCAATAGTAACCTTGTTTTCTTTATTCTCCTTCCCTTTTTATTGTAAATGGCACAAAGGTAGTGACGCTGCTGTAGAAAATGGCAGCGAAGCTTGTTTAGGCTGTGTCTATCTTTACCTGATCTTAAAGGTCACCTATCATGCTATTTTTAGGCAATAGCATAGGTCTCAAATATATAAAAATATATAAAAAACATGTCTATGAAGTGTTTTGCTCAAAATACCAAACAGATCACCCATTCTAGCCATGCCTCATATCCCTCTATTTCACTTCCTGTTTCAAAAGTGATGATTTGGGGTATAAAGCTTTAAAAAAATAAAAATGTATACAAAATAAAAAAGGAGGGGGCTGAGCTCATGCGGGACCCGGCAGCTACTGTCTAAACTAAATACTGCGGTGATGAAACGCAATATCATTGATTATCAAGGATTATCTCTGAAACAGTATGGAGCTCAAAGGCTTTCTCTCTTGCCGGTTATACCACAAGGTGAGTTCCTTTTTATTTCCTGCTTCTTCACACACATGCTCTCCAATACAGGTTAGCTCTGAGTGTTAGCGATGCTAATGTCAACACCGACCATATTACGTCCAAAACAGTCGGGCATTGTTTCTGATAGCAAATTTCTGATAGTGCCGTGGGTCCTAGGGGTTTCACAACTACCATTATTTACTAGTCGACACGTTTTTCAAAATAGTAGTCGACTAGTTGTTACGTCATAATAAAGACACACAAAGAGAGGTGTAAAACTGTATTTTGTATTGCAATGCATACAGTTACGTTAAACACTGTAACAAAGCAGCATTTTAATTTGGGTTACATGGGTTACATGGCTGATTAAATAAAAAACAGTAACTGGACTCACCAAATCTACTGCAAAAACTCTGTTAAGAACATAAATGCAACGCAGATCCAGTGCTCATTGCGCAACACTTTACTCGCTGTCACTGTCCTCCTCGATAAGGATGTCCACCCTTCCAGGTTTTTTGGTTTGCGTTAAGGAAGACCAAAGCATCAACATGTGAGGGAAGGAGGCTTTACCGCTGTCGGTTGACAGTGGTGCCTGCCAGGGAAAACATCCGTTCACTTGGGGTGCTGGTGTAGCCAGGTAGCTCCTGGAAAGCTTGGCTAAACGGGGGAAGCGGTTCGCGTTTTGTGCCCACCACTTCAGAGTGTTATCCATTGTGGGGATATGGGGTGTCTGCTGGCAGTAATCCCGTAGCTCATCCGCGCCACTGTTGACCCGTGTTTTCTTGTTGCTCTCGAAATGAGGTCCAAACAGCTGTTCAAAGAGGGGGTGCTAGTGGAGCACGCTCGTGAACTTTTAGCGCCGGAGCTAAAACTGAAACTGTAGAGTGCATAGGTGCGGCGCATTTGCGCATAAAATGAGGACCCCTGAATGTCGGGCGTGTTTTTGCTGGAGCATTTTGCAGCACCTCAGCGCCAATGTCGGCATCCTCATTTCCCAAGTTTGCCTCCATTTTGTTCACGACTAGTCGACTAGGGCCTACAGCGCCGACTAGTGGTAGAACTACTCGACTAGTCGACTAGTAGAATAGTTGGTGAAACCCCTAGTGGGTCCACATTTCAGATATTACGTCATATCGGCCGCAAATCTGGATCAGCTCCGTTGTAGCCCCGTTTTTAGAGATTTGGGTACGGAGGAAAAGAGAGAGGGTTTTATTTTCTGACGCTGCGTGAGTTCCCTGACACACCGGGGACACATATTTATATATAAAGACATCAAAAAGTGCATTTTGCATGATAGTTCCCCTTTAATGTCACACAGACACTATATTAAAAAGCTAATTTGTTGGAGTAGATCGGCCTGATGGACCCTGAATGTTTTTACTGGTCAGTGTTGAAATTGTATAACCATACGCTGATAATCTTCCTCAGTCTACAGCTGTCAGATTGATCAGTGGAGCTCATTAATGCAAAGTATGAGGGCAAGAATCCTCTAGTTTGTGCTAGATAGATAGTTCCACACATTGATCATTAAGAGCAAAAGGGGCATGCTAGTGCGTCAAACAATGGAGAGTTAGAGTGTACACGTTGGGATGAGGCTCCTTTCTGAGCCCTTTTTTCTATTGTTTACATTGAGGACTGAGCACATGCCGTTGCTTGTGGCCGCCATGAGAAAAAGCGCTGCAATCAGCTTCTTCTTCAGAGGTTTTTTTGCGGTTGCCCAAGAGCTGCAGTTGAAAATATCTCAACTTTGCAGGAAAGTGCTGGTGACTTCGCTGTAGAGAGAAGCACTGGGGGCGCTTTCTTCTTGATGAAACGCTGGGACGAGGGCTTTCTCCAGCCCTCTTCTGCCAGAAAAAGACGCCCTCAGATCTTTACCCCCAGAGTCCTGAGCAGAGTCTGGTTGATGTGTGGCTGCAGGAGGCAGAGCAGCGCAGCAGGGCAGCAGCCTGAAGCTACGGAGGGTTAACCACCTCTCTGCCTCTCACATCAGCTCTGAGACTTCTGAACTCTTCCTGCTCACAGTCTGTAATTTCAGTCTCCTTCAATTTCTTCCTCATCATTTGAATCGAAGGAGGGAAACCTTTATGCTGTGTTACTGCCTTGCATATCTCAGTACAATATTCACCGAGGCTTTTCAAATCTAAAATGTAGTAAAGGTGGAAGCTGGTTAAAGAGTCCATTGTGACGTAATGAAAATGAGAGAATACTGTATCTGTGTGTTTCCTGACATTGAGAGGAAACTGCCACCTGTTGTGTTTCCTCGCCTCTCCTCCTCCAGTCTTCCCCCGGTGTTTCTGTTTTTGTCTCGTCTCCAAGCGCCTGGCAAACGGAGCAGGGAAACTGCAGAAACCCCTCCTGATGGAGTCCCACACATCCCTCCACCCTCCTGCACACATCTAATCCCCTGGCAGCTGTTTATTACACAAACAAGATAAACACCATCGCTGTAAGAAGCCTCTTCAGCTGTATGGAGGCTCCTTTCCTTTCTTTTTTTTTGCGGGTAGTGGGTGCGATTTTTGGCCACAAATCAGCTGGAGGCGACTTCCGTCCTCCTTTGTCATCCCTCCTTCTCTGTCAGTTTCCCTGAGCTCTTTAAGGGTTATGCAACCTCTCCTCCTCCTGCTCCTCCTCCTCCTCCTCCTCTCAGAAGTGAAAGGATGTCTCAGCAGGACTCAGATCAGGGAGCTCCATGAAGAGCATCAGACAGCGAGGCCCCGGGGCCAAAGACGGTCCTAACTCAAACTCTCAGCAGTCAGCAGAACATTACAGTACCATGAGAGCAACACTTCTTCCACAAGCAGTACTGTAGCACGGCTGCAGGATGCATGTGTGTGAGAATACACACTCAGTTTGCTGGAGAAATAAACCAACAGACACACAAGTCAGTGTCATCACCTAATGAGATAATGGAACGACTCTCAAAAAAATAGCTGTTTTTACTAAGGTTGTCAATGTTAACACGCGTGATTCACCTGGAAACCTTATCGCATTAAATATAAATTATGCTTTTTTTAAACACATTACCACGTTTGACTCCAACTTCATCCGGTCATTTCAGCACACGTTTATTTTTCCATGAATTGCATGGCAGTGAAAATGCAAAGAAAGTCGAGGAATCAGAATAAACTCAGAGAGAACCGGGTGTGCTAAAATGCTGACTCATTTCCGGGGTTTTAGGACTAATTCCTGCACCACTCTATCACATTTTAAAGGTTATATCAGGTCACACTGGGGTAATTCCCCGCTGCCTCAAACACTCAGACAGCCTCCGTCCTCTGGAGCCCGATGACATTTATATATATATATGAGTCTTCATGGAGAAATAGGTATTGACAGGCTGAGCGGCTCGCTGTGTGGCAGCCTGCTTTACACTGGCTGCTTCTGGAGCCTAATGACGTCCCTCGAGGCGTCTCCGCTCGTTTGTTGAGGCGACGTCCTGCAAACGCTGCTGAGATTCTTCCACGTTCTTGTTCAGTAACGTGCAGATTCTGAGAAGAGGTTGCCGTTTGTGGAATTCAGGACTCCCTCGGGAGTCTCGCACAGGTGTGCCGTCGTCTTTATGCAAACAGCTGTCACTAAGATTTGTTTGTTTTCTTTGTTGTGATGCTTCCTTTGGGGAGCCCTGTAGATCTTCTGATACTGAGTAATTGAGCTGTTGAGTTTAAAAAAAGAAAAGCAATCCCACGCTGAATGTCATGTACTAGTTTTTCATCGTTCCACCTACACCTAACTCTGTTTTGGCAGCAGCTGATTCAAGATCCAGAGGCTGCTTCTCTCTGGAACAACATTGTATTCTCTCAAAGCTAAACTTGGGATTTCAATGGGTGTAATCCACTCTTTAAGACGGAAAGAAAAGACATAGGTGTTAAGCAAATCCTCTCTGGCAGCTTATCATACTGTATCTTGGCAGCAGACTCTCAGTTTGCTGTAGCGTCATCATGCCTTCAGTCCTCCATCAAAGGAGCTTTTCATCATTCAGTCCAACAAGTAGTTCGCTCCGAAGATGAATCTGCCTCTTTCCCAGACTGATAACATGCACTGCCAATAACCTGATTCTAGAGAAGTTGCAGGCAATAAATCCATGAGTTCAAGGCCAAAATAAAACTGTCATTCAACAACATGGCAAGAGTACATTACCAAGCTCTTAGCAGCCTTGGCGGGATGAATAATGGAGAGAAAGCTCAGGGGTAAATAAAAGTATAAAGTTGAACCTGAAGGCGTTTTCAGGCAGAAAAGACAGCAAGTGTAAGGCTCTGCAAACAAGAAGTAGACATGGATTAACCTGTTAAGCCCCGAGCCTGTTTTTCAGGTCTCAGGCTCGAAAATGACATTCCCAGAACAAATGACTATATCTTCACTTCTAAAAGGGGTACATTCATAATCTTTTTTCTCAAAGCAATGATAAACCTGTGAGTTGGATGTAGAAAAGTCAGAATCAATAT
>CM062273.1:4241390-4423055 GCA_031216635.1 Dissostichus eleginoides
TATAATAAAGAAATATGTGTATATATTGATACGAACACAATAATAAAATAAACAATAGAAATAATAAAATACATGGTTATTTGGCTTGTTCAGTTAATCTGTAAGGTTGTGACATCACACTATTGATTCACCTGGACAGTTGGGTTTGGCGCTGGCAGTAAGCTGATTTTACGATCTCCTGCAGCTCCCAAAACATATCGCCATACAAATCTGTACAGGAAACCTCTTTCTATTATGTTTATCTTCAAAAATATATTTTTTAAGAAACATTAGGCGTACAGGAACAAATGTAACTGTACACAATTGTCCCTTCATATTTTGACATTTCTGCTGAATATGTGGAGTATTCCTTTACATCAGTGAGCTTTTTCATTGTTCTTAGCTGTGTTTTTGAGCCTTGCACAGAACCAGGTGAGCTTTGTTCCCCTGCTTCCAGCATTTTGACTAAACTAAGCTAATCTCCGTACTTACCAAAACACTCCGTCTGTACTGAAACCACTGACAGCTGCTCTTTTCCTTCCTGTGTCATCAGAAGGAGAACAGAGAGGACGTGAGAATAAGACGGTTGTCTCTCAGGTTTGTCACGGCTGCTTCTCCCCCACAGCGCCTCTGCTTTACGCTGATAAAGACAACACACACATACTGTACACACACTCAGGCCTTCACACTCCTCAACATAGAACTGGAAGAAGCAGCTTCCCGCATTGGCGTAGTCGTCATGAACAACTTGTATATTTCCAGATTTTTCCCCTTTTATATTCCCCTCTTTCTGCCAGTTGTTGCCCTTGTGTTGTTTTTTTGAGTGGAAGCTTACCTGAGACCTATGATTATTATTCTGACTATTCTGTGCTTACACTTCTTCCGTAAAAGGGTCCTTTGGGATGTTTCTTACCTATTTATAATTAAGTTCATTAGTAAGGTGTAGATGACCAGTTATTCATATTGTGAGATTCGCATAGCTAGGTACCAAATCCGGTCTTGGCGCTCTGTTGGCGCCGTCATTTCCTCCGTTTTTTGTATTAAAAGAACATTGTTATACATTTTTTGATATAGCGCCATTATATACCTAAGGTTTAATAGCAAAACAAACATTTGTTTTCATTTACTTACTACACAGGCTACAGTTGCCAAAAGAATATTGAATAATACCAATGTGTGAAATCCGGACATTTTTGACAGTGCTTGTTTTTTCTCTTAGTAGATTGTGAATGTTTAAAAATACCTTGTTTGTGAAAACCTTCTCTACATGCTGGATTAAGGATAGTAACTTCCTTGCATTATGTCACAACGATATATTAATACATACAATAATATATATTCATACCTTTCTCATTTGTTTGAAGGAAAGGTAGACAAGCGTTTGAAACTCAGAAATAGCGGTGATTGTAGTTCCAATGTGCATAGGAACAACGTTAATAGAAACACGTCTTCCTGTCTCTTCTGACATGCCTATCATTACTCTCCTTATCTTTGAGCAGGGAGTCACAGACTGTCATTATGCATTCAAGAAATTGCCATTGTCTGCACAAAAACCATAAAGAAATCCCATCTTCAGAGCGCCTCTCTGATCCCCTCTCAGTGTGCGGCCATTCGCTGTCATTTCCTTATTCTTCTTTGATAGCTCCTCTCACTTTCCCATCACACTTGAATTCTAGTTGAATCAATGTCACTGAGCCGGAGTTACATCAGGAATCACATCCTAGGAACAGTACTATCCAGACTGCAGGAAAGAAAGGAGATCAACTCAATCTGGCAATAGATGGATTCAGTTATTTTGTATTACTTTATTTTCTGCATGTCAAAATGGACATCTTATTTTGTAATATGTGTGAGGAAAGTGACAGGCCTAAAAACCCTCTTTGAATGTGAATTTCAGCTTTAATAGCTTAGATTGCTGGTATAGATACAAACAAAAGACAGCTCTATAGTTAGCTAAGTTAAGTTACCTTTTGAGTCTTGTTACTTCTGGTTTAGCATACAGTACAGTTGTGAAACTAGAGCCCTCTGTGTCTTTATGAACGGTGTTAGGGAATAATTTGCTTAGGTATTCAACCTTCGACCCAGTTCATCATTTTCTCCTCTCACTGTCTCCTTTCCCATGGCATCGGTCTACGGCCTTGGGTATTGCTGCTATCTCTCTTAAGGAGGGGCAGCTTGGGCGCATTGTTGTTGCCAGTCTATGACGGAGCACAAGCCGCCATGAGGTAGTTTACTGTTCAGGGACGTAGGTTCCCTGGCGCACATTCTTTCCTATGGACGAGAGCTCTAGTTAGATTCAGGGTCCATATTGCTTTAGTCTCACTGATGAAGAATGTTGATTATTACACTCCGAACTAGTTAAAACCTCGAGCTACAGAAAGAGTTCTTCAGAATTGGTTTGGCAACCGCTGATTCAACTCGTGACACACCACCTGTCTTTTCAATTCTCCGGCCGTAACTCCAAATAAACCACCAGTGTTTGCCATCAAAGCTCCAGCTCTCCTCGTGTCTCTCTGAGTCCTGTTTCCAATTGCTTCAGAAGTTTCCCCCCAATCGGAAGTCAAATCACTTTCCATCTACGCTGAAGTTGGTTCACACCAGTTTGCTTCAGTTACAGACAGACTGTACTCTACTAGCCTTAATATCAGATGGTTATACAACAACAGATAAAACCCTCTCCAAAGCTGCGTTTTTTTTTTTTCTTTGAGAAATACATTTTAAACATTTTATTATTAGTTTTATGGCAAATTTCCTTTGAAATACTAACAGACCCCTCGTACTTTTACATATTGTACTAGAATTTTCAATGATAGGAGTGAAATTCCTCCATTAAAGCAGAACATAAACATCCGAGTTGTGCAGCTTGTCTATCATCTGGTCTCTTCCTCGCTCTCTGCGGTCTTCTCTTCATGCAGTCAGAATGATTCCTATCAATAGATATCAGACTTCCTGAGTTCTTCTCCACAATGTTCTGTGGCAGCTGTACGTTTGATGATTCGGTATTCGATCTGTTTGTGCAGGAAAACATTGACATGTTTTTCTCCCCTGGAATTTATTTCTTCTTTGAAAAACACACCTTACATGAACTGTGAGGAAAGTTTTCTTCAATGATGTGTCCCTAAAGTGTTTTGATTCTCCTAACCTCACCAAGAGGTCATCAGTGTTGTACAGGGACAGAACAAAAAGGGGAATGGTTGGAGACAAGTTGGCAAAGCTATCTCAGCCATGGTAGGCTGTGGAAATACATGTTCTTAAAGTATGTGGTATCTGTTTAGGTAAGCCATTGGCCATTAAGGTTTAATATGCAGGACTCGTGAAATGGCCCAGTACAAAAAACTCTCTGTGCGAGTAACTCAAAGAAAGAATACTTTTGGCTTGAACACAACTTAGGGTTAGGGTCTTGAGTATGATAGTTTGTTCAAGGACCCTAACACAGATAAAGACATTGATGTTTTTGAACTATTACGAAGATGTACAAAATCCATCTTTGGCGATAACAAGTTGGACAGCAGTGTCTTGTAGTTGTAAGTTAGCTGTGTGTTTAATACCTAAAGGGCTCTGCTAGCTTTCTCTAGCCAACGAATTGAAAAGACCCTTGGTGCTTCCTTCCTAGCCACTTAATAAACCCAGCCAATAACATGTGCACAGATCCTAGGTGGAGAGCTACCCTTAACAGGTGTGTCTGATATTATTAACTGACTCAGGGTCAGCAGTAGTATCAGAGGCAGCAGTCACTCATTACACTAATTATTTCCCAGAACAATCAGAAAGTAAAAATTGCTACCAGACGTAACTGTCAACGCAGAACCGTGGACTGCTTCTGACAAACGTTAAGAGAACTGTAGTCGGGTTTATCCATAACCAACTAAATTAGAATTAATCCAGATCCAGACCTTACTCTGGCACACTCTCCATTCAAAAAGAAGATCTGACGTTGTAAATATTAGTCTTTTAATATTGTATAACCCAACTTCTTCAATCATCTTCTTCCTCAAACTTTCAGTAAAGATTTGTTTCACTTTCGTACCAAAACCGTACTTGTAGTAAGATCAAATCCACACTTAGCTGCGTTCTGAGGACACGGAAGCATCTCAAATAAATGCAGCAGCAAATGCCTTGGAGCCGAGTATCTTTATGAACCTCCTCTCTGCAGGACTGTGTTCAGGAGGGTTATGAACGGTCAGGACTGTCCTCGGCATCTCGTCAGCCGACACTGGAACGTATTTCTCTGTTGATAAGGTGCCTTGAATCGCATTGTGTTTCCACGGCTGCAGCTCTGTGGATTCTCTTATCTAATAAAATACATCAACTCTTCCTGCGCTGCGATCATCAATTGATTCAAACGGCCTCAGCGGACGAGGCTCCGCTTCTATTTTTATCCTTTCCACTGGTGAAGTCACAGCCGTCATTTCCCTTCTCCCCAGTCCAGTCTCTTCAATCTCATCCTCCCCACTCTGCACTACGGATACCAACCCCTCCCCCCTCCTCCTCCTCCTCTTGTAGCTTTTGCTCGCTGCCTTTCCTCGGTTGTCGCTGCTCTCCTCACGTTCCTCCCTCGTCTCTCGTTGCCTGCTGCGACCCAGAGGACAGCTTCAATGCCTCAAAGCTCGATCCAGCGGCAGGCATTAGAAAGAAAAGTCTTCTGATGGACTCCAACACTCGTAACACTGCTGCTTCTTCATCTTTCTGAGTCACAATGCCTGTGTTCACCACTTTAATGTGCTTATGTTTCTATTGGCCCTCTGCTCTAGGCTGTGTGACAGTAAATGCAATTGTTCAACAAGCTTTTAGCAGCCAGATCTAGCAAAAATACCAGTGAGCCTTGATGAAAGCCCCATCGCTGTTCCCCCACTTCTACCTTGAAAAAACTCTATTTAGTTCATCACTTTTAAGAAAAGTGAAGCTATACCTAGATTTGACCATTTACATTTAAAAACATCTGCTACAGCACTTGCTATAAGAAACTGTAGCATTGTTGATTTGTACAACATACCATATAGGTTCTTTCATACCTATATGACTATTTTCCAGAATGGCAGCACATCAATGGAACTATTTTTTTTAACATATTATTCTTCAAACTCCATTCTAAAGTAAATGTTCATACTTTTTTAGCATTGTTGTGCTGTTGTCTCAGACAGTCTGCTTACTCTCTTGACCATGGTTTGTTGGCTTATGAGTAATGATGTTTGTTAAAGCCCCCCCAAAAAACACAAGTATTGAATACTATAGACCATCTCGTCATTGGATCTATAGTATTCTCTCTTCCTTCCACCTTATTTATTGCACCTTGGCTCTGACCAAGCCCATCTTCAAACTTTACTTTCATTTCAACCTCAACTACACATCTGTAGAGTTGTGTGACTGCATCTTCCACGATAGCGTTGGTACCGCAGCGACGATATCTGGCGATGTTCTCAAAATGACTTCTGAGACATTACTACATTGCTGTCAGGGCTAATGTTATATTCACTGTTGTTAACTTTGCTTTCCTGCTGGATTGACTCGGTTTGAGGGAAACGGTTTAAGGATCCTGTCTAAATATGGACAATGAAGCCTTATCGGTCTCATCTGAAGCACGTTTGTGTTAATCAACATGTCATTCAGTGCAGAACAGTAATCCTGGTTATTAAACTGTGGATCATGGAGGCTAAGATCCAACAATGAGAGGGTAACACTGTGAGGAAACAGCTGTGAAAGCAGCGCTGCTTCCTTCCTCTGATACAGAGGAACAGATTCCTGGATGTGACCCAGGAATCACAAACTGAATAAAGAGGGGTGGTCACTGTTGGTGCAGTCACATGGTCACATTCAGCCTCTGCCATTGTTGGTTCAGGTGGAGGAAGAAACAGTGAAACCTGCTGTTCACAAACAGATTCAGGAGAAGACTTACAGACGCACCAAAAAATGTAAAGAAACAATAAAAAAGCCACACTTTAAGAGTAAGCATGAGGGTTCTGACTTTTAGAAAAGCATACTTTGTACAATATACTGCACCATTTTGTGTCAAAATACTCTTGGAGACACACATCGTACACTGTCACTGTCATTATCCTCAAACCAGCAAATAAGCTAAAATATTGTAACTTTCGTCAAGCCTGAGGCACAAACTTATTTTTGTTGCCACGACAGACATTGACAAAAACCCTCTACACACTCTTGGTATTAAAACTGTGTGTGTGTGTGTGTGTGTGTTTGTGTGTGCAGGTGGTGTGGGTCAGGTTTAATGACACTGACAGTTTGTGTCCCAGCTGGCAACTTCAGGACTAAAGTTTGATGATTCCTGACAGTTTGGAATAAGAGAAGCAGCCGTGAATTTATTCTTCTCACCTCGCTGTGGTGAAATCTCATTCTGAGACGCAGAGATATTCTGTGTCTACAGGAAATGAGGCATCGAGCGATAAATCTTCAGGAGGAAAGCAGTAATGATGTATTACCCTGCGAGGGGAAGGCAGGTAATGGAACAGAAAGACCAGACTGAAGCTTTCAGTTTTAGAGATTTTCTCCAAAAATACATCTTAATCTAAAACCAGCTGCTTCAGACCCCCCGCATGGTGTGAGAAACTCTGTTCACGTACATCTCCATGATATCAGTGAACAAACAATATACGTTTGTATCAAGTAAATATTTCTTAGGTTCGAAGATAACAATGTACTCCAAGATGAATTACTCTGTTCTGGATAATTATTGGCAATATGCTCATGAAACTATTTATAATTGTTACTAGGGCTGCACAATTAATTGCAATTTTATCGATATCCAAATCACTGGGAGCATAATATTTGTTAAAAATCTAATTTGGAATTAAGAGACTTATGAGGCAATAATATTAATTTTCAACATCGTGAACCAAATCGCACAAAATAATCAACACAAAATAATCGCAATTAGATAATTCCCGCAAATGGAACAGTCCTCATTTCTCCATTCATCTAGATGCAAGGTGAAAAAGTTCATATCCAGCACCGTGTCTGAGTCTGCATCCTTTTTTCAGCATCTTCAAGTATTATTTGCAATGTTGACATTTTGTCTTGAGGGTGGAGTGAGCACGGTAAAAATAATTCATTCTTTGGACAGAATAGCAAGAGCTGCTAGAAATCTAAAGTTCAGCCTGAATGTGCTGGAGGAAATGTCAGGGGTCACCTAAATCATTAGCACTCCTCCATCTGATGGAGTATTCAGAGCAGACTGGATGGGAATCAGAGCCACCCATAGACCATCTAATGTCTCCAAATGTCTTCCTTTGTCGGTTAGATTTGAAGGTCAGCGAGACCCTGGAAACTGAATCATTTATATATTAATATAACGACGGATGTGAGATGGTGAAGGAATCAGATATTTGAGTTTCTGCAGGGTGTAATGAAGGAATCAGACTGAATGTTCCTCTAATACAGAGGTCTCCAACCTTTTTTAGGATGAGAGATACTTTCAAAAAATAAAACGAGTCGTGAGCTACTTTAATTCCTTTTTTTATTTAGCACATTTTAACATTATGATATGCTTACCTTTTAACCCTTGTGAGCTGTTTTGGGTCTTTTCCTGCCTTTCTACAAATATATTAGTTAGGACTATTAACAAATCCAAGAAACTGCGTAGTGTATAATGCCTGGCAAACCTATAGTGTCCTCTCCATGTGCTTTATTTGTGAGTGGAAGATTTGTCTTTAAATGTTGAAGTTAAAAGCATCAATCTGGAGCACTTTGAGCACAAGATGAAGAGATTTATGGATACAGCTCTCAACACTCATGAAACAGAGCTGTATACTTTTCAATAATCCAAACATCTTTAGAATATGATCACAACCAATAACTAATCATTTAAACTTGTGTATTTTATAAACTCCTCTCTCTTATCTTATGTTACCTAGTTAGCATTCTTTCTTTTTATTTATGCATATTTTACTAATCCCTCTCCTTTTAAACTGTATTTTTTTAATTTAATTTAATATATTTATTTTCTGTCTCTTGCTCAGACACACAAAATGCGCTCGTGCCACACACACACACACACACAGTATGTGTGCTCCTCCGTGGCGAAGACGGCTTGCGTTAAAAATTATAATAAACATATTTGTAAAGTGGGGGGACACAAACGGGATTTTGAAAAGTGGGGGGGGACATGTCCCCCCTGTCCCCAGTGGAAATTACGCCCATGCGTGTGTGTGTGTGTGTGCGTCAAGTGCAATAAATATATATGCAAGTTGCAACACACACACAGTAAAACTCTGGCCCTCATGTGCTGTATAGGCTGGCACGACTAGGCTGTTCAATGGGGCTGATGTGTTGTGGAGAATCTGCCAGAAGGAAAGGTCACACTCCTTATGAAGCGGTGAGCTGCCGCTCCACAGCTTTTTTCTTCCCGACTGCAACGCTGGTCCCGCAAATCAAGCAAGAACTTGATTGGTCGATGTGGGGGGTGGGGGGACGAGGGGTGTTAGATAGATATAGAGTTGTAGTAAGTAGATAGAGTTCGCTATGATTGAGGTTTCGTTTATGCATAGGGTAGATTCTTTTAATTTGATTCCCTTTTTTTTGTGTTTATTTTTTACATTTTGAACTTGCTTGGCGAGCTCCTTATTGAGGGCTCCTCGCGATCGACGTGTTGGAGACCCCTGCTCTAATATGACTAGATTCATAGCTCCACTGACCTGAGACTTCCCCTGAACTGACATCATTTTAAACTCAGGTTGTGAGAAGCTTTAACCACACACACTAATGTGTGTTATGGGAAGTGGGTCAGGTGTGTGTGCAGATACTGAGCAGCCAGACGGTCAGCTGGTGTTGTTTATAAAGGGGAGGGGAGGAAGTGTTTGTCTTCGGGGGACGGACTGATATCTGTGTACAAGAGATAAGAAGAGTGTTAACATTCAGATGTCATGAGGACAGTTTTAGGCTCAGGATTGGTGAAAGTGTGAGTGGTGCAGGTTGGACGTAACTTTGTGGAAGTTAGCATCTTTGCAAACGCTCCTTCTGCAAAAAGCCATTGGGATTTTTCCTGTGGATTAATTTTAAAATGATCTCTGTGTCAAACAAACATTTATGATACTGACACGTTTTGTTCAGAAGGATAATCTGCACATATTAACACCACTTTATGATTTCAGAAGTAAAAAGCTAACGTAGGGCTGGGCGATTTGGCCTAAAAATAAAATCTCGATTTTTTTCTAACTAATGGACAATTTTCGATTTAAACCTCGATTTTTAGCACAAACCAGTGGGAGGAGGGAGGGTTACAGTGTTAAATTATTTTATGCATGTGTTTCTCTTTAACACATAGCCTAGTGTGTCCACAGGAACACACGCATACATATTATCTTACACATTATGATAGTCTAACACTTCTTAATTAAGCTTAATTCTGTTTGACAAAGAAAATAAAATGTTTCACACTGTAGGTATAATTTAATTAATGTGTAGCCTACACACACGCACACACACTAGTATTACATTATTTATGCACTTATGGCAACTATGCACAACTGTATCAAGGCTCCAGACTTTTTTACTTTTTTACTGAATAGATAGGTTGTCTCGCATTTCCCCTCCCCCACACTAAAGCAAAGTGAAATAAATCGCAGTTCCTGGCTGAAAGAGCGTGCCAGATGAAAACAGCTTCAACAAAGTAACGCCTGCATTTTATTGTCAGTAACGGGAACGGCATTGTAACGATGGAAACAGTAATTAGTTAGATTACTCGTTACTAAAAAAAATAACGCCGTTAGTAACGCCGTTTATTTGTAACGCCGTTATTCCCATCACTGAACCTAATATGCAACTGCATCAATCCATTCAATTCGTTTTTATACATACATGTAGCACTTTGTTATGCATTGTGTAGCCACTTACTGATCGCATTGTGAAGTCTGTGTCCAAAGCATTGGAGGTTGGGCCACTCAGTCAGTCTGTGTTCATGGACATTTTTATGGTACGTCTGTCGGTGGCGCGGTGAAAGTGATTGTAGTAGACTATGTGGCTGAGTTTTGCGCGCGTTCTGGAAAGTGAGAGAGTGCCTGGAAATCTCCGTTTTGCTTCCCACAATGCAGTTCGGCGAAAAGCGAGGGAACGTGACGTCACCCCATTCAAAGTGAATGGGCAGACGCGTTGGAAGCTGTTTTTCAAGCAGGAGACGCTGTAGTTTGGACGGGCCGTAAGCTACTGCGGAGTCCCTTAAAGCAAAACAAATCTGCGGAGTCTAGAAATGTTTTTAAATCGCGATTTTTCGGTTCAGCCATTTCACAAACCGTTGGAAAGTAAAAATGCAAATTAATCGTTTAAACCGAAAAAATCGCCCAGCCCTAAGCTAACGTTATAGCTATAAAGGAGCTACAGCACGGTCACATGACTTCACGTCACCACCGCTAAGCTAATGGCGACTAATGTTGGGCGTGATGACGTTTCCTTGTTTAGACTCCATTTACTTGTGGGGTATTTACTGACTTCATTTATGTCGTAGAACAAACTTATTTCAGCATAACCAAAAATACGTTAATAAAACCATTGACTTCCAGACGACGCACCCGGAAGTGCTAACATGCTGACTCTTTTCCAGGATTTAGGACTCATTCCTGCACCGGTGGAAACACCTCCAGGCAGCAGGGATGACTGAGATTCATTCTGAGGTTTAAGTGTTTCATTTTGTAAACGTGCTGGGGTTTGAACCGGTGACATTTCAGATGCAGTCTGTAAAAACTCTGGTACTTTCAGAGCAATCAACACCTATCACTGCATGATACCTGTAAAAGGTTCAATTACAGGCTGAGGTTGGTTTATTTTCAGCAGAGAAATGTAACACGGCAGCTTTCCTATCGTTACCTTTGGAGTCTGTAAAACAGCTCTCATTGTCAAATCAATTTATTCTTACTTAGAATATAATTTACATTTCTGTTGAAGAGAGGAACAGATTAACAGTCCAAGCAGCAGTGAGGACACCTTTTCCAGAATGAATTACACCTGGTTTACTATTTTATTATTTGTGATTTGAATTCTTTATTTTATGGTTTCAACTGTTGGCTTGTTGGAGTGAGGAAAATACAGATGCATCAATACATTCCTTTATGGTAGACATGCCTTGTTTTTTTAATGTGTGTCAAAGTATAACTAAGTGATGAATAAAATGTGTACATGTGTCAGTTTTTGACTTTTGTGGTGTGGCTCCTATAAGTCGAATATGTGGGCTTACATACTCCTCTATCACGCCCCTTCTATAGATGGATTTATGGTAAAAAAAGTTATTTTGCAGCAAAGAAAACCAGTGGATGCTTGATTTTGCTTCCTTTTGGTGAAGTTTGCATTCATACCTCTAGAGTCGGTTTGATTTCCGGTTTAGATTGTCCCGCCTGAGCTTAAAGCTGTTTGATTTCATTGCAAACCTCCTGACCTGTTGTATATGTGATGAATGGTTCTGCCCAATTGAAAAAGTGCTGACTTATCTGTGTGCATCCTTACTAGTTTGTATTCAGCTGGAAGGTGTTTCCTTTTTTAGTTACAGTGTGGTATCTGTAATGTTCTAAACATCACCTTCAAACTAAATGCAATCCAGTTTGTGTTTTTGTTTTCCTCAACTCATATGTGCATATATTCAGAATTCCTTGCCATATCATATTTTCTTTTTTATTAAAGGGCTTCTCCATAACCACAGAACAGAAGAGCACATACCCCTAGTTAGGAACCACACATTTTGTATTGAGTTTTCTGCAGATATTCCTTCTCCCCAGAGGATGAACCAGAATGATTTTGGAGACCCTCTGACCTTTACGTCTAGGACAACTGTCAGGAAATATATTGATCACATTCCTGCTCCCCAGAGGATGAACCCTTTTCACTCAGACCTTAATGCATGTCCCTGCCAAGGGTCAGACACTGAATGAGCTGCAAGCAAGCTTTGTCAATAATAGGCAGTGTTGGGCAAGTTACTTCCAAAATGTAATATATTACATATTACTTATTACTGTCTTTTTAAAGTAATAAGTTACATTACAATATTACTGTCTCTGAAATGTAATGAGTTACACTACTTTTTAGTTACTTTTTAGTTACTTTCACCCAAATAACCGCAAAAGAATGGCTAGGTATTTTAAATGCTAAAATGTAGTTTAGTGCAGCTCATTATACATCCAGTGAAGGGCAATGTGGTATAGCATAACAACTGTGTAGGCCATTAAGGCTACTAACAACTTTTATTACACGGCTTAGTTGAATACTCGATTCTGATTGTAAATTCTTAACATGTGACACGTTGTTAATACAGTACAGACCACTGTCAAGGACTATAATGAAGGTTGCTAAGGAGGATCAAGAAAGAGAAAGGAAAAGAGGTTAAAAGACGGAGCGCTGGACGTCAGATAAATCACCAGAAGAAGGCAGAGAGGAAGTAAACAATAACAGGAACACGGAATGGGCTCTGTATTTTGTTTAGTATATGGCCATGTACTGTACAGGCCCGGTTCCAGAACAAAATGACTTGGGGTGCATCTGAGATTACGGGGTGCAGCACTAGTAGGTTTACATGAGCAATAGTGGCCGGCAACAGCAATGAACAGATTATGGCATTTGTTATGTTTTGAAACCAAGCAAGTGAGAACATTTCAAGTGTGTTAAAAGTGCAATCCTGAAATATTTCATATAGTCCAAAGTGGACTATGGCAAGGAAAAGCACAAAAGCTTCAAAACTGTACTGATAAAACAAAAGAGAACATATTGTAAATCAAGGCAAATATTATTTGAACCAGCTCATGGTTTGAAATGGCAAACATTGAAAAGCAAAAGTATTATTAAAACCATGTACTACATCATCACCTTGGTCCCATCATATACTCTGGGAAGAGAATATTTACTGTGCTTGAAAACTGGTATCACATCATCATGTGAGGTTGACTTTGTGACCTGGAGAACATTTCAGCTGCAACATTAGCTTGTTGATAAGCTTGGGATATGAGATCTTTTTGTAGCCATTCGTGGTGAAGGCATCTGTGCTATTGTATGCATTATTTTTTGACCCAACATTTCTACAGGCATGGCAGAATATGGCACTATTTTCACATGAATATTCTAGCCATTGTCTATTTTTATACCACGAGCTGCAAAATGACCGCCTTACCCCACTGTGCAGGCGGGTACTTGTTTAGATATACCTGGGCAGGCTCTGTTTTGCCGTGGTATCCTGGCACCTGCGGGCCGCAGAGGGGCGGCGTAGTTTCGGGTGACGAAGACTGATGCTCCGGGGGCGAGGGCGGCGAGTCAGGCGGGAGTAAGCTAGTGTCCACAACAGAGGGTAACGTGATGTCCCCATCTGACCTGTTGCTATTGTCTGCAGTAGATGCAGTGTTGCTGGCGTTTAGTGATGGTTGCTTTAACCATTTTCGTATAAATGATTATCCACAGATGTGTGTCACTGCTGTGGAAGCACTTTGGAAATGATGCACGCGCAGCGGAGCAGGTCACGCGCACCTGACACAATTTGTTGTTTTTATTTTTCGCTCCGTTCTCCTTTTTTAGGGTGCATAACATTCAACTGGGGTGCAATGCATGCCTATGCACCCCCGAAGATCCCGACGCGAAGCCTGAAGGGTAAACACCAGGTTTACTAATCTACCCGCACAATTTTACTCTGGTATCGGAATGTCTCGCTATGTTAGTAGGCTACATTCTTAAAAAACAAAACACCATTTAATTTCGGGTTAAAATGTGTTGTAACTGCGTTACTGAGCATTGTAACGGGTAATATATTACCCACATTTCATTAGTAATGCGTTACATTACTTCGTTACAGCAAAAAGTAATATATTACTGTAACTCCGTTACTTTTGTAACGCGTTACACCCAACACTGATAATAGGGTAACTAGTATAGAGAATTATTCATCACAACCCTATAGAGTGCTACAGGAAGATCGGGTTTTTGTGGGCAAACCTTAAAGGTCCCATGTCATGGCCATTTCTACTGATCATAATTCCATTGTTGAGGTCTACTAGAATAGATTTACATTGTTCAATGTTCCAAACTCACATTGGTTTCTCATACAGCATCTCTGTATAGTGTGTGTATTCACTCTCTGTCCTAAACGGCTTGTCGGAGCTCCTGCCCCCCCCCCCCCCTCCCTATGAGCCCACTGTGCTCTGATTGGTCAGCTCGCCCACTCTGTTCTGATGAGTCCACCACCGTTACAGCGGAACATCAGTGATTATGTGTTACAATGGCGTTTGTTAGCAACCAGGAAATGACACCAGTAATGACAAACAGATGAGAATGCTGCGTGGGGAGGGGATAGTGTGAGCTGGGTTCATTTCCTGCTTGCTGCGTGGGGTCTGCGAGACAGCGAGACATTGCGAATGGACGCGGGAAGGGGGGGGGGTGCTGAGGAGGCTGCAGCACCCCCATTTGCGAGGCTCCACTAGCACCCGCACCCCCAAACGGCGCACCTACAGTGTAAGCGCGCCACATTTTCGCCGCTGCGAGGCTCCACTAGCACCCCCCCCCAGCGCGTCACAGTTTCGCCGCTGAGAGAGTGTGTGTGTGTGTGAGGAGCTCCACGGATTGGTCCATTTGGGTATGGTCACGTCACTGTACCCAGGAAGAAAAAGAGAAATCTCCAACGAGGCGTTCTGGGGCAGCATAGCCAGGTATTTTCTGTGTTAGAGTTTTACTCGCTACAGGGTGTACTTTGAGGGTTTGTGACTGCAGACCGTTTACATGCAGAAAAACCTTCATAACACAGGGGACGGGTGATAACCGGAAAAGCATGACATGGGACCTTTAACGTTAGCATCGCACCGGTTCCCTTGATAAGAAGTGGATTTGGTTTGGAAAAGTGTATGATACTTGGACGCTTTGTTTAGCATGAATACCTTAAAAAACGAACACCCCTTTTATGATTTCTTGGTATAAGTCGAGAAGACTATAAATAAACCTTTGTTATAATTCACGTCACGATCGCTTAGCAAAAGGAAGACTATTGTTGGTGTGATGACGTTTTGTTGTCTTAATTATAGTTAATATCCAGTATTTAATCTTGTCTGCTACCGCCTTTTTTAAAGACTATAAAAGCTTCAAAATTCACCAGTTGGATTTTTTACTGACTTGTTTTGTCTCGAGAAACAGAACAACATATTAGTCTAAACTTTGGTTGGTCAAAAACACATTTCAGGCAAACGAAAAATTATTAAAATAGCTATTGACTTTGACATGAGGGAATCAGAAGTGCTTTAATGCAACCTTATTTTAGGGTTTTGTGAAATAAGAAACCAGAATTGGGCGAAAGAAGTGCAATCTGTGCAACTATTTTATTAAGTACAACATCTTCTTATCTTTCAACCTGCGAGGCTGATGAACTTGTTTCAAATGTGGGGGAACCACATCTTAAAACTGCACCCGTCACACACACAATACACACTTACTGTTTCTGATCCTGGCAGCATGACATGTTGGAGATACAAGTTTTTACCTGACAGAAGTGGTGTTGTGTGTGTGGTGTGTGTGTGTGGTGTGTGTGTGTGTGTGTGTGTGTGTGTGTGTGTGTGTGTGTGTGTGTGTGTGTGTGTGTGTGTGTGTGTGTGTGTGTGTGTGTGTGTGTTGTGTGTGTGTGGTGTGTGTGTGTGTGTGTGTGGTGTGTGTGTGTGTGTGTGTGTTGTGTGTGTGGGTGTGTGGTGTGTGTGTGTGTGTGTGTGTGTGTGTGTGTGTGTGTGTGTGTTCCTGGTAGCACTCGGCTGTCAGGATGCAGCTCCGGTTAGAAAACATAAACAGGGCGAGACATATCGGTCAGGTGTCTCAGAGTCATGGAGAGAGGGCAATGTGTGTGTGTTC
Organism: Dissostichus eleginoides; assembly: GCA_031216635.1. Classification (NCBI taxonomy): domain Eukaryota; kingdom Metazoa; phylum Chordata; class Actinopteri; order Perciformes; family Nototheniidae; genus Dissostichus; species Dissostichus eleginoides. The sequence continues at coordinate 4,257,168 of CM062273.1, forward strand.
TGCATCCACACACACAGCCTTCTCTGTGCTCATTGATCTGCCATCATGAGGTTCCTGCTGCCTCCCAAATCAGCCGCTAACTGTCCTCGCTAACCTATCATGTCCTCCCCCGAGAGGAAGGAACTCAAATTTAAAGCCTTAAGCATAAACAAACGTTAATGTGCACTACATAAGCACACCCCAACACACACCCCAACACACACGCCAACACACACCCCAACACACACCTGCTGAAAGCAATCCCCTCCCCTCCTTCGTCTCCCTGGGACAGAGGAGCAGCAGGTCAGATTCAGCTGGAAATGATGTTAAACTCCTCGTAGAGGCTCTACTTAACCTGCAAACCCTCACAAACATGCCAATAAATTCAGGAACATTGTTATTTTAATACTCGGGGCAACTTTACATGTCATTGTTATAAAGAGAACTGGATTGTAATCGATTGTATGAAAGTTGCTCAGTGGGGCATGAAGCCAATAACCTGACACTTGAAAACAAAAATATGTCATGTGTTTATTGCTGTGACAATAGTGTGATGAGTGGACGTAAAGCTGACGTACAAAGCACATTTTTCTTTCCCAATTCTATCAGGTCATATTTTTTAACAGTCCATGTTATGTTATCTTACTTTAGTGCAAAGTTTGTCTTGCTTTGAAATAAATAAAAACAAAAACACTTATAAGAACTATTAATTCATATATTTATTCACACAGACAAAAATAAAGATAAAAATAATTATCACATTTTGACAAAGTGGGTTGCTATGTTTCTTTTAAAGTTGGTTTTCGAATACAATCCACCAAATAACACAACATTTTTTAAATAACTTTTATGATTTACACTGCATTTCTATATGGCTTGGTATAAAAAAACGACTATTTCATTATGTACCTCAGCCCCTTCTCACGCTGGAAACGTTCAGCTCCAAAAGTACATTTTCATGGATAACTTGCTCCGTAGAAAGTCCAGCCAGCCCTCCTCTGAAGTCCGCTTTAGCCCACTTTGGATTGTGCCAGTGAGAAAACGTTCTTGGCCCCAGGCTAATGGATCCCTTAGCTTCATGACTAGGGATGGGTACCGAGCCCCGGTATTAAACGGGCCCCAGGGCTGAATTATTAAAGACCGTGGTACCGTTAAGCTCCGACGTTATCGGTGTTTTTATCGGTACTGGAGACATCTAAAAAATATGTCATAGCCTATGTATTATTGCTACACAAACATTATATTGCAGTTTTAGTGTCGCCGACTCCGTTTCTAATACGCAAAAAGACTGCAAAATGCGTATTTTTGATCTTTTCAATCCAGACGAGAGATCTCTCTCCCCCGTCTGTGTGCGAGGGGGCGGAGCAGTTACACACACACACACACACACACACACACACACACACACACACACACACAACACACACACACAACACACACACACACACACACACACACACAGGAGATGGCGGAGAGAAGCCTCCAAGGTGTGATTAAACTTTACCCGTCTCGATGTGGACAATGCTCGTTACCAAAAGTGCAATAAGAGTTCAGCATGTAAGGGCGGTAACACGAAACATTTAGCAAAAGTGCTCCACATCCAGACGGAGAAATGCACCGGGTGCGACTGTCTTTCTAGTGGCTCTGTAGCCCCATCCACGAGTAACGTTTCCACGTCAGGTGTTATGTATGCTAGCAGCAACACACAGGGTTAACTCAATTATACAAACATGGGTTAATGATTAGAGGTAACTGAGTTATTTATTTTGTTAAAGTTTCAGCTATTCTGTTTACAATTCTGTCATCACATTATTTAATACGATTTGTTAAAACACTGTTGTTTCTTTTGATGTGAAATATTATGTATTTAATTTAAATAAAAAGCAATGTTAGTTTTGTTCACAATTTGTTTAGTTAGTTTACCTCAATTTTTTCTCTCCAAAAGAACCCATAAGAGTACCGTTAAAGCACCGGATCGATAAGCGGTATCGATAAAAGTAGTAGTACCCTTAAAACCTTAACGATACCCATCCCTATTTGTGACTGCAATGTGAAAAGCCCTTTACATGTTAAATCCTGCTGTAAAAGTTCCTGAGTTACTAGAATACTTCCTGGATTCTAGGAAAGGTTTTCCTCGATTAACTTTATATTGAATTCACCATTTACTGATAGCAGGAATGTAGACTTTGTTGTGTCTCTTCACATCAGATCAATGTTGTCAGTTGGACGTGTTGCTGTTAGATTTTGTTTAGATTGTTTTCACGATGATGGACAGTTTGACAGTTTTTCTAGCATCGCCTGTCTCATCTGCTCGAATCATATCATAGTGGAGAGGCATCACTCAATGCCCAGATGCTTTGTTTTCCATACCGGATACTGATAACAGTCACCGCTTTTATGATTTTAGCTGAACCCTCAATCTTTATGACCCTTCAAAAACTTTTCAATTTCATCATTGAGCTTGTTGTTCTTACACAGATCTTTGTTTTTTCAATCATAAATTCAAGTTTCTCCTTGGAGTTCTAACTCAGCCAATGAGTGATTGCCTGAGAATCATCACGTTTCTTTGGTGTCCGGGTTAGGGCGAGGACGTTTATTTGTCTAATTTAGATGCTCAATGCTGAGTCATTAACGGGTTTAGAACTCATCCCTGCACCACTCGACATGGTCTTAGGATTTCAACCAAAATGTGGGAGTAGTTCTGCTGTTGCAAAATCAATGTCAGTCAGGAAGTGACCCTGATGATACACTGCCCACCTTGTCTGAGAGCTTTTAGTGTCTCGGAGAAATAAAACAGCATTTCTGACGGAGACCATCCCTGAGAGTCAACGCTCCCTGAACGTTTGGACAGGTTGACCGCTGTCCTCAGAGTGGTTTTACCCGGCAGGAAACCTCTCCAACAGCGGCAATTTGCCAAATCCCTAATGGGCAAGTTACACCTCCACCTGGATGTTTTCTGTCGCTGACGGAGCACAAGTGCGCCTCGTCGTGCTTATAAACCCCCCTGGGATAAATCCATTTATCAGATAAAGGCGAGTAGACAGGGACGCACGGTCACACATTCAGCTGGAACCTGACAGGCAGCTTTTCACAGCTTCTCTTCACTTGCATTTGTAAGAGGCCATTACTGCCGCAGTCACCTGAATAAAGAAGAAAAGTCGGTTAAAAGGGCTCCAGAAAAAGGAAGTCATTTTGTATTTGCAAAGTATTTCTATTCAGGGGATAAAGCCCATTATGCACTCGCATGCCCGCTCTGAAAAGATGGATGAAACTGTAATCAAAATACAAATAAGCTTTTGGAAGAGCAAATCACAATCTGAGCTTCACCGTCTGAAATTCAACAATACCACATCTGAAAATGATTCACAACATTTTGTCGGCCAAGGACATACAGTCCCTAAAATACTAATTTGTTTCTCCCTGTTGTTACGAACAGAGTTGCACATTATTATCATGATATATAGCTGTTTTATATATTTTATATGATGCATTCATTTGATATTTCTCCCTTTTTAACTATTTCCACCAGAAGATTTTTAATTGGATTGTGCTCCACATCTGTCTTTGTCCATGGATACTTGCATACTAGTGGAATATCTTCCTAATATGTGTTGTGCTTAATTTTGACTATAAGCAGTTGCGGTGACAATTTGAAAATAACAAACATTTAATCGATTGTTTTATACTTGTTTGGACCGTTTCAGAAGTTGTGTATGGCAAAGGTCAACGGAAATACGCACAGCTGTTTTTTTGGCTGTCTTTTCTCCATTTTCTTCGAGCTAATTGAGTATTCTCCTTCTGAGGAACATGAGACTGCATATTTTTACCTCTAATTTTGTGAATTAAGGATTCAGCATGTTGGACGTGCTTCTATTTGAATGCTGAAACAATAGAAATTGGCTGTGGTCCAGGAGATAGAGTTGTCATCCGCTAAACCAGGGGTAGCCAACACGGTGCCCGCGGGCCCTTAGTCGCCCGCAGGGGCAACGTGAGTCGCCCGCGGGGCATGTTCTAAAAATAGCTCGCCAAGCAAATCCAAAATGTATAAAATACACAAAAAAAAGGAAATGTAATTAAAAGAATCTACCCTATGCATAAACGAAACCTAAATCATAGCGAACTCTATCTACTTACTACAACTCTATATCTATCTAACACCCCTCCTCCCCCCACCCCACAATGAATATCGACCAATCACGTTCTTGCTTGATTTGCGGGACCAGCGTTGCAGTCGGAAAGAAAAGCAATGTGGCACCTCTCCGCTTCATAAGGAGTGTGACCTTTCCTTCTGGCAGAATCTCCACAACACATCAGCCCCATTGAACAGCCTAGTCATGCCAGCCTATACAGCACATGAGGGGCAGAGTTGTACTCTGTGTGTGTTGCAACTTGCATATACATTTATTGCACTTGACGCACAAACACGCATGGCGTAATTTCCACTGGGGACAGGGGGGACATGTCCCCCCCACTTTTCGAAATCCCGTTTGTGTCCCCCCACTTTACAAATATGTTTATTATTTTTTAACGCAAGCCGTCATCGCCACGGAGCGAGCGAGAGAGAGGGAGAGGGAGGGAGGGAGAGAGAGAGAGCGAGCGAGAGAGCTAGGGAGAGCACACCTTTATCTATTTAATATAGATAAAGTAAGAAGTCATTCCAATGTGTACTATAGGACAGTAAAAAAAACAAAAAACAGTTTCAAAGGGGAGTGATTAGTAAAATATGCATAAAGAAAAAGATAGAATGCTAACTAGGTAACATAAGATAAGAATAAACAAGTTTAAATGATTAGTTATTGGTTGTGATCATATTCTAAAGATGTTTGGATTATTGAAAAGTATACAGCTCCCTTTCATATGAGTGTTGAGAGCTGTATCCATAAATTCATTTTGTGCTCAAAGTGCACCAGATTGATGCATTTCACTTGGTGCACGCCCCCGGACCCCCTAGAGGAGGTGAGGTCCACACCAAAATAAAGCAGGTTAAAATAATTAAATTGCATACATGTTCTTTTAGTAAACACTGAAAACGGGTCCCACAGACCCAAACAGCACACAAGGGTTAAAGGTCAGCATATAATAATGTTAAAATGTGCTAAATATATACACTGCAAAAAAAAAGGAGGAGTAAAAGTAGCCCCCAACTTGTTTTATTTTTTGAAAGTAGCCCTCATCCTAAAAAAGGTTGGTGACCCCTGCGCTAGACTAATCTAAGCTAAAGGAGGCTAACGTTGGGCTATAAAGGAACTACAGCACGGTCACATGACTTCACGTCACCACCGCTAAGCTAAAGGAGGCTAACGTTGGGCTATAAAGGAACTACAGCACGGTCACACGACTTCTCGTCACCACCGCTAAGCTAAAGGCGGCTAATGTTGGGCTATAAAGGAACTACAGCACGGTCACATGACTTCACGTCACCACCGCTAAGCTAAAGGTGGCTAATGTTGGGCTATAAAAGAACTACAGCACGGTCACATGACTTCACGTCACCACCGCTAAGCTAAAGGTGGCTAATGTTGGGCTATAAAGGAACTACAGCACGGTCACATGACTTCACGTCACCACCGCTAAGCTAAAGGCGGCTAACGGTGTGCGTGATGACGTTTAGTAGTCTCATTTAGACACTAGTTAGCAACCGCTGTTTTTAAATCCATCAGTGGTATTTACTGACGTGTTTTTATGTCGTAGAACAAATTGTTAAAATCTCCTCAGCTTGTGTTAACGAAAGACCTTATTTCAGGCTGATAACCAAAAACACTTTCAGGAAACCATTGAGTTCCAGACATGGGAACAGGAAGTGCTAATATGCTGACTCTTTTCTGGGTTTTTGGACTCATTCCTGCACCACTCTCTTTGTACGTTAGACTATAAATAATCAAATTCCATGCTTTACCATCTTCTCTTGGTCTTCCTACACCCTCCTCTCTGCTCAGAGCTGCCAGTGAGCTCTTTCATTAAATCAGTTCTGCAAACAAGTCCGACTCTGCCTCTGAACCTCCAATCTGTGAGGACAAATGTGTGTTTTTCAGCATGAATATGTGGCTGCTGCTGCTGCTGCTGCTTTGTACTCATACCACAGCCTCCAGCAGCAGTTTTCTTACCTGTACTCTCTAATGAACTACTTTCACATTTTCAACCTGTTAGATGGAAGTTGAGTCATTTTGCAAACGGTCACAACCTGTTGCTTTCCATAAATTCAGCCGTCTGATCTCTGCTGCGGTTAAAGGCGAAGCACAGCGGCTGCATTTAGACCCAGAAAAGGTGTGGAAGCCCACACAAAAGCTGCCGGCAGGAGATAAGTCTCTGCTCACTTTGTGGAGCCGGGAACTGGCACTTTGACTCCCAGAATGCATTGTTGCTGGCAGTTGCAACAAGAGGAAGAATAATGGTTTCATTTCCTCCTTACGCCTCATACATATGCAGCATATGAGCTTCCAGTGATGCTGTCGCTCATGCAAACTTAAAACCCTCATAGAGCACAATGTGTCAGCTGAGGTTCACTGCGCAGAATAACCAGGGCCGATGACATTTATGGGAATGATTTTGTTTCCCTAGCATGACTGCACTGCTCTGAGGAGAACGGCTCCTCGGAAAAATGTTGTTATGGTTGGAAAAAATGTATTTCAACCACTGGTGAAATGTCATAAAGTAAACTATTAATTAATTACTGTACTAAAAGGGGCCCCGTTATGGTCTTGTGGTGTTCCCTTTCCTGTAGTTTGTTCTACGGATTCCAATGGATGCCTGAAACACATCCATTGGAATCCTTTGTTTACTTGCAGAACATAGTGACATCACTATGTAACACTCACGCTTCTATTGGCTAGATCTCCAACACATTGTACCTGATAGGCTAAGGAGAGAGAAAGCTCTGAGCGGTTGACCAATCACAAGAGAGCCAGCCAGCTAACCAATCAGAGCAGACTGGGCTCTGGTTTCAGACAGAGGGTGAAAAGAGGTGCCGCAGCACAGGCAGTATGAGAAAAATAAAGAGCTTTTTGAACATTAAAGCAGAAAACCACATCATGATCATTTAAAACATTGGTCTCTCATATCAAAAATCCTATACAAAATTGCAATAGCAGTCAAATAAAATGCTGCATAAAGCCCTAACATCACTAACGACCTGTACCAATGCTATTAAGGAACTCTGGTTACACATGTTGTAACCCGTCATAAGCACAAAGAAACATATACATCAGCACTAAACAGTCCCTGCGCCCCTTTATGCAACAATAACGTTAATTTAAACCTTTGAAACCAATAGCGGCTTAAAATTGAGTTTAAAAATGACCTTATTATGTCTTTAAATCGTCTGGCAGTGTTTAGTTAATGAGCTAAATCTTTGTTATGGTCCCTTAAGAATCACCATCAGTCTCAAATGGTGTCTGATCTGTTTCTCCATTCACACAGACACATTCCTCTTCCCTCGGTTGTTCTTGGCCGACTCTGTTTCCTAATGAAAGACATTTGTTAGATAATGAGACTTTTCTCTCCTCTTGTAATGACGATGTCAGACTTTAACAATGACTCTAATCTTGTACTTTTGTGCTGTGTCTCCTCCATCCTCTGCTCTTCCTCCATCTGTTTCTGACTGATTACCCTCTCCCTCTCTTCCTCCTCCATGCTCCCTCTCTCCTCTCTCAGGTGAACAAGCAGCAGCTGCAGGCGGTGAAGGAGCGTTTCCTGGCCTTCCTCAACGGGGAAACTCAGATTGTTGCGGATGAAGCTTTCTGCAACGCTGTGAGGAGCTACTATGAGGTAGGAAATGTTATCTCTACTCCATACAGCGGGATGCCTTTGTAGGCCGTTCCTGAAGTTGGCATCTCCCTGGTTCCTTGGGAGGACAATTGGGATTTCTCCATTGTATCTCAGAATATTGCTGAAAATAATCTCTCTGGCAACAAACTTTTATGATTCTACACTTTTTGTTCGGCAGGATAATCTCCACATGTCCACAAAGCTAACGTTAGGCTATAAAGGAACTACAGCACGGTCACATGACTTCACGTCACCACTGCTAAGCTAAAGGCGGCTAATGTTGGGCTATAAAGGAACTACAGCACGGTCACATGACTTCGAGTCACCACCGCTAAGCTAAAGGCGGCTAATGTTGGGCTATAAAGGAACTACAGCACGGTCACATGACTTCACGTCACCACCGCTAAGCTTAAGGCGGCTAATGTTGGGCTATAAAGGAACTACAGCACGGTCACATGACTTCACGTCACCACAGCTAAGCTAAAGGCAGCTAATGTTAATTTTAAACGGTGAACCTCAATGAAAATGTATAAATATCATTAAGAATAATAATATAATAGATCTAATATATTGAGTAAAAAAAGCAAAGGTACACAAAGGCAGCTTACGGTTTTTATAACTTTATTCTTCATTTATAAACCTTCCTTTGCCGATCATGCAAGTCTCATTTTCAAAACATATCTTTGGCAGCCACTGCAATGACCTTCTACTTATAGTAATAACTGACACAGATACACTAGTGATAAGCCAAAATCAGTCAGTCATATAGAATTGGAGGGATGAAACCCTCTTTAATGGTCACACATGCAGAGCACACAGCACACAGTGAAATGTGTTCTCTGCATTTAACCCATCCTAGTGCCAGAGCAGTGGGCAGCTATTGTACAGCGCCAGGGAGCAATGGGAGTGAGGGGGGAGGGGAGGGTGGAGGGGGGTGTCTGGTGCCTTGCTCAAGGGCACCACAGCAGGGCAGGAGGTGAACTGGGACCTCTCCAAGTAGCAGTCCACACTCCATATTTAGGTCTGTTCGGGGACTTATATCAATGCACAGCAAGTTAATCGTTGGGTTCTGGGTCACAAAATCTCTCTGTACTGTGAAAATTAGTCCCGTGTTAAAAATGAATATCCCTTTAATCATCTCCAAACTAATGCATCAACACTCCTGATTCTCTTCGTGGCCTCCTGTGTTTGTAAGCGGTCCCATGTTCAGTCCGGCTCCACCCCTCTGAGACAGAGTGGTCTTTAAGCTCTTATGGCACAAAGTAATTAAAGTAATGGCGAGCATCACCTGAAACAGATTAGAACATCGATTTCACCAGCTTTTTTCTCTGAGAGGGAGTTTTTCTTTCTCTCTCCTCAAACTGAAGCTTTTTCATTTCCATCACCTCTGCTCCCTGTGACCGCCCACATCTCTTCAGTCTCTGATATTTCTGAAACGCTCCTCCATACACTCTTTTGGGGTCAGATCATCCCTGCAGTAGTAAGCATCGCAAAGTTCCCTCCGCAAAAGCAATGGGATTGAATTTTTCCCATTATAATATACAGTATACAATTTGGCCGATGCAAATACAGATGTCAATGTTTTGCTGTTTGTTTCTTCATTGTAAGATGTTTTGTATGTTTACAAAACATTGTTTCATGATTTGTTCTAAAGGAATACGCAGCCACTCATCACACGAACTCTGAATGAGCACAAATTCCGAAAGATGATTGTTAAAAAAGCTTCTTGAGCCTTACTGCTCATTGAGAAGAATTTAAGTTCCAACAGTCAGTGGTTGCGTTTGATTCTCGTTGTCCATCATAACTCATTGGAGCCCAGTCTGCTCTGATTGGTTATCTGGCCGGCTGTGTTGTAATTGGTCAACTGCTTAGAGATGTCCCGCCTCTTAGCCTATAGATGAGACCTACGTCACTTCCGGGCGAAAATTACAGCCCCGCCCACTTTTGGGGGAAAACAAAGCTGTCATTTGAATGGCGGTCAATACTAATTCTGAAGTTTTTGCCAATCCGATCAGAAATATAAGAAAACCGTGGATTTTTGGATCTTCAAAGAGCCCGATTACGATGGCCAGTCAGGCAAACAATCACATGAAATCATTGGAAATCGACGATCGGGCTCGATATATGGTTAAATTAAAATCAGTAGGCGAGGCTGTAATTTCGCCAGCTGTTACTCTCATGAGCGAGGCGGAAAATAATAGTTTTATCATGCCAACAAGCTGCTGTGTCGTTTGTTGCACCTCAAACATTAAAACAAATCCAGAGTTCAGTGTTTCTGTACTTCCTCTAAGAAGAAAGGACAGTAACAGAAGAGCTCTGTGGCTTCATGCTCGATCGCCATTCAAATGACTGCGTTGTTTCCCCCAAAAGTGGGCGGGGCCATAAAGTGACGTAGATGTTACTCTCATCTATGGACATCGATCGCCAACTGCTATATTTAACCATATATCGAGCCCGCTCGTCGATTTCCAATGATTTAATGTAATGTTTGCCTGTCTGGCCATCGTAATCGGGCTCTTTGAAGATCCACAAATCCACGGTTTTCTTAAATTTCTGATCGGATTGGCAAAAACTTCAGAATTGTTATTGACCGCCAATCAAATGACTGCTTTGTTTTCCCCCAAAAGTGGGCGGAGCCGTCATTTTTGCCCTGAAATGACACATGTGTTACTCTCATCTATCACGTACAATGCGTTGGAGCGCTTACCAATAGAAGCGTGAGTTTTGCACAGTGATTCTGTTCCGGAAGTAAACAAAGGAGTTAGTGTGTGGGAGAGAAACTCCCTCTGGAGGGAACACTAGATGCTCATTTACATGCACTAAAACCTATAGAACAGATTACAGGAAAGGGGACACCCCAGAAAGCAGAACAGGGCCTCTCTTAAATCCCTTCAGCTTGTGTGAACCACTTCTCTCAGGCTTCTAACCAAAAACACATTCAAAAAACCATTGACTTCAAGAACAGGAAATGCTAAAATGCTGACTCGTTTCAGGGTTTTTTCGACTAATTCCTGCATCCCTCTATTTTCCTTGTGGTTATTTTTGTATATTTTAGAAACTGGTACCCTCACTCCTCCACAGATGCAAATCCTCCCACGTCACATCCAGTTTCCGTCTCGCTGCTGGGGGAGGACAGCTGTGAGCACAGATTGCAGAGAATTTCCTCACTCCTTTTTATTCCATTTCTTCTCTATCTCCCCTCATCTCTGTCTCCCCTGCCCCTCCTGCTGAGGCGCCTATCATCTGGCTTGAGATGTTATCGGCCACTTGCAGCCTTGTCTCCTTAATTGCCGGTAAAGTGTGAGACGAGAGGATATCAGTGAAACTTCCAGCGTTTGTCTCACTGACAGCCCGATGATCAAAGTCCTCCTAAGTGGACATCATCGTCCCCACGAGACACAAAACACTCTCTCCTGAGACATCTCCCCGTTGTTCCTGCACTCACCACCCTGATCATATATTATGTGTGTACAGCATCACCAGGGATTCACACTGTTTTCCATTCATCATATACACTGCTGGAAGATGTTCACATGAGGAAAGATGGCTGTCAGACTCAGAAACACACCGGATGATCTATTTCTTCTTCTCGCCCCGCTACAACTCTGCATCATTCCTGGTAGGCAAAGAGTTGACTTGATTTACAAATTACAAACACACAAAGCGAGTTTAGTGCAGATACAAACTGAATATTTGGTTAAAACAAGAACAGCATGACTCTGGATATACCATTGCAGCTACTCATGGCATTGTTGCTAAGATTTAGCTGACTATATTGACAATTCTGATATGTTGAAATATATTTTTATCAGCAACAAATGCAAACCATCGTTGAATTTATTTACTAAAATGTTTTGTATGTGTATCAAAGCTTGGTTTATCTGTGCAATAGAGTGCCATTGTACTAAGGCTTTCTGCAAGGGCCCGGGTTCGATATGCGACCATTTGCTTCAACACAAAGAAAGATCAACGAGACCGACTCAAGTCCACAGGAAGTGCGCTGGGCATTGAAGTACATTTTTTATAGTGGCCAAACCATGATACTACAACTTCTGTCACGTAATGCAATCTAGCCCAAGAATACTTTAATAGAGGCGTCTTTTAAAGGTGGGGTATGTAATTTATTTCAGAAACACTTGTTGTTATAATCCATGGAATGCTCTTAACATCCCGATAGCAATGAATATCTTAAATGCTTTGACAATAAATACATTAAAAAATGTCATCTGTGGAAGCCGTGGCGCTGTAAAAAGCACGACCAATCATCTGAGCCGGCCCGGCTAAAATAACTGGATGGCCTACCTGCCTGTCAGCCTTCCATCTGTGCACACACTTATCTCGTGCCCTCATTGGTCATGTGCACTTTCGTGTGTGTTGGAGGAGGGGCTCTGTAAGGAAGTCTGAAGGAAGGGGCAGATTTTTTTCGGTTACGTACTTTCAAATTCTACTGCACTCGAGCTGGTTTGTCCATTCTTACCTACCCTACCTTTAAGGATGTTCGAGTGTTTTAAAACACAGACAAACACATGGTTGGTTTGGTCTTTGTTTATAATTTGTTGATAAAGATATAAATGTGAAATAAACCAGAAATGTCAACAAAAAGTAATTCTGGGCCATTTTTTTAACCAGGATTCAGTATTTAGTAAATGAGGGGGCGATGACATGCATCATGGGTCTCCGGCTGGATTGGAAACACATTTAGTTTTATGGTACACGTATACTGTTTCATCACCCTCCATCACACTGTTATGAGCTGCAGGGAAAAGCAGCGACAAAGGCAGTGCACCATCATTATCCGACACAGGGAGGAGAGGGTGTGGAGATGGAGGTGAATCATCAGCAGAGGAGGAAACTCTGAACTGGCACCCCAACAGGAAGTGAGACAGCTGGGGAGGCGACATGATTTCACAGCTCTCACACTGATTCTCCTCATCACGGGTGCAATTCATTTCAGGGCAACATTAGTTCGCTGAGCGTCTTTTCACCAGCCTGGGTGTTTTTGACTCTGAGAGGTGAAAGAGTTCAGATCTGAAACACAAAAGCTGTATTCACAACAAGCTGCTGAAGCCTTGAGACCAACAGACTGCTAACAGACCGTGGGTGGAGGCGGTAAAACCATCGAAAAATCTCTGAGATATGAGAATAGGAGGACAGAAGAGCAGGAACACATGAGATGTGATCATCAGGCTCAAATGGCTTTGTTAAATATGGGTACCACATCATTTCAGGTAGTTTTAGGATGCAAGAAAGCCTAATATTCTTTCTCTTGTGTTCTGATTTGATTCTTTTATGTCCAAAATTATAGTAAAGGCTTAGTGCTTTAATAGGTGGATCTACTGAACCTGTCACCACAAAACACCAAGCATACAACTAGTAAAGCATCAGGAAACCTGCCCACTAATTATTATTATTTTATTGGCACTTTCTTTAGTTAACAAGTAACAGCCTGACTCAACACATCACCAATTTTGTGGGGGGGTCAGGTTCTAACAGATCATGTATTTGTGCCAACCGTCACGGTCTGGTGCACGCATGTAAACCATTTTAAGATCGATGCACGTAATGTGTGACCAAAGTTCACTAGTCCAAGTTACGCCTGGAAACTTGGTTTAATATTGTTAGCAACATGTTCCAAGGTCAAGACAAGGTTATTAACGTGGACATCCTTCGCACTAGTGAACGCAGTGGGTGTGTAGGCCAGAGAGACCAGCTTTAAATTAAAGGTCACCTACTAAGCAAAATCCACTTTTTCATGTCTCTTCTACATCAACATGTGTCCCCTCTTCTTCATGTCTCTTCTACATCAACATGTGTCCCCTCTTCTTCATGTCTCTTCTACATCAACATGTGTCCCCTCTTCTTCATGTCTCTTCTACATCAACATGTGTCCCCTCTTCTTCATGTCTCTTCTACATAAACATGTGTCCCCTCTGTGTAAAGAGACTCTGAAAGTTTCAGGAACAAAGATTCTCTCTCTTTTTGTCCTGATCCATTTCTATAAAAACCTGTCTGAAAATGAGCTGATCAGATTTTGGCCACTTTATGATGTCATAACGATGTTTTGGCTTGTGTAACCATTAGCCAATCACCAACCAAGGTAACCCCCCCCCCCTTATCACCTGAATCTCCTCCTAGAGCTCCATTGTGTTATTTGTAACCAAATCTCTCTCAGAGGGGCGTGGGGAGGGGCTCCTTATTTTCATCTAAAGTAACAGACAGAGAATCAGCACTTTGGAATCAGGGCTAAAACAGAGGGGATTATGGGATGCTGCAATGATCTGTTTGGTGTTTCAGCCAATCAGAGACATGTTCTGTATATATCTGAGACCTATAATTGGCGACCTTTAAACGTTTGTTTGCACATCACACTGCATTGCTCTTCCTGCATCACAGGACACACTAATGCAACAGGACAGCTAACGTTAGCTTCACAGACGGTAGAAAGCGCTGTTGATGATCACTGATGAAACAAAGGTTTATTATTGGCCGTCTCTCCAGACCTTGAACTCTGTGACCACTTCAGGTCCTTTTCAGATATTCATATCCACACAACAAATAGTGTGTGTGTCTGTGTGTGTGTGTGTGACTCAGGGACCATTTGAGAGGTAAAGAGGTGATGTAAAACACTTCTTTGTTGCACTCTGGAGCGTGGAGACATGATGTGACGGATCACAGACTGAAAGGTTGTGATTTAATATCGCTCACCGACACTTCCACAGTTTCACACTCTTCATGAACATGTACTGCCGTTAGGGTGACAGGAACTAGCGTCATGCATGCTAATAAGGATTTCTCACTGCTTTTTGAAATGTCTGATAGTTTGTCCTTTAGGATGGAAAGAGAAGTCGAACATGAAATGAGTATCTTTGTTTTATTACTCAACATTTCTGTTTTAAAAACCACCGGGGTTTCAATGTTTGTGTACAGTAGTAGCAGTTACAGTATGACTGTTATGATTGACAATTAACAAGATTTTCAGACCTTATCTAAATAGGCTACCTATTGGAGTCTTTTATTAAAGAATGTACCGTACCATGACCTTGTTCAAGTCATACATGTCTGCTTTGTTGCTTGAAAAGCTCCATAATAGCCCCAAATCACAATTTTAGAGATTCTTTTGATTAACAATGAATACTGCAGCACATCCTGTAAAGCTCAAGGTGACCACTACAAATGGTTATGGTTGAACACATTATAAATATATAAAGTGTACAATAATAAAAAAATCCAAATCTTCTTTAGAAAATACTGTAAGTATTATTTTGTATTGAAGTAGTTGCCTAAATAATGTTCTTCTGCTTTTCTCTGCTCTATAAACAGTATCTTCAGTGAACATTACCAAATAGATAATGATGATTGAGGTATTATACGATACACACTTTAAAGTTATTATTTGAAACAGTTACCATGGGCTGTGGGAAAGTGATGGGCATGTTATACGTTAAAGACAATCTGAATAATTGTCTTATCAAAAGACAATCAATTAAAAAATAAATAAATTAAAGTGTATTATTGTACCGGTGTAGTCCCTGAAGGCACCAGACACAGAGGTGTGTGTGTGTGTGTGTGTGTGTGTGTGTGTGTGTGTGTGTGTGTGTGTGTGTGTGTGTGTGTGTGTGTGGTGTGTGTGTGTGTGTGTGTGTGTGTGTGTGTGTGTGTGTGTGTGTGTGTGTGTGTGTGTGTGTGTGTGTGTGTGTGTGTGTGTGTGTGTGTGTGTGTGTGTGTGTGTGTGTGTGTGTGTGTGTGTGTGGTAATTTAGAAAAGCTGGAGTCCGGTGCTTCAGGTGTGTGACATTTCTGCGCCGCAGCAGCAGGGGGGGGTATATATTCCTTAATTTTCACAGAAGATTTCTTACACTCTGCGACCTCCGACATCATATCTGCGGCTCTTCGGTATTAAACTGCTCGTCTCCAGCCTCAGTAATAACCCCTTTAATCTGTGTGGAGATCAGCGGTTCAAACCCAGGTCAGAGGTCAACAGCATCCCATCCATTCCTGACTGCTAATCACTTCCTCTCATCCTGAGACCCTGACCTTTATATCTTCACAAGATACTTTCAATAATTATTATTAATGATTAAATAACTGAAATGATTTCCAATTTTCCATTTCATACATTTTCATTGTTCGCTTCAAAATCAGTAATTAAGATGAACGAAAAAGGATACAAAATATCACTATAAAAAAGGTGACATTTCACTTTAGGAAGAAGAGGGCAGAAACCCTCCTTTTTACGCAACGGTCCAGACATAGACATCAAACGGCAAAACATATTCAGTGTGCAGTTCCTTTGGCATTAGGGCAGGGATATCTAGATACTTTCCAAGGTTTGACAGATTGAATCGTGCTACTTTTAAAGCAAGCAGCGATGTTTTCAAATCTGTAATCAAAAAGGTCCGCAAAAACGCTATCGAAGCAGTTCCTGCCGTTGCTACGTAGTTCAAACAGTAACAACGGACTATTTTTGATCTGCTTGTCGGGTGTTCTTTTACCCATAATGACCGCCTCGCTGCACATTATCCCTTACTTAACTTCGACCTCCGGGGGGGTCTTACTATGGAGGAGTGGATTGAGCAGTGCCTATCTCCAGAAAAAAAAGCACCTAAACGACGACATGCAGAGCTACGTGAAGAGCAGGTAGACCAACTGGAAAAGTCCACCATTCAAAAGCTTTCTGATGCGGGTCTTGAAACAAAGCAGAGAAATGATAACCGTTAGTGGCCACAGGTGCGAAAGCTCTCTCCAGAGCTACTGGAAGCCGAATCTCGGGGACCGGAGAAAGTGGAGCAATATTCTCGCCACGCCAAGCAACAGCCTAGAACAACCTCAACCTATACAAGTGACCTCGTAAGCCTTGCTACTGATGCTGCACAGTTTCTCAGTGGCTGCACAATAAACGGCAACAGACAAATCAATGTAAATAAATAGCCAAATAATGGATCAACGCTCTCTGTCTAATATATTCACTAGCTGTTAGTGTTGTTGCATAGCAACCACCTCGCATGTTTCGTGCAGAAGGCAACGGAGGGACTTTTATTTTGAACATAATTATTTACTAATAAAAACTATTTAAATTAGAGTGTGTATTTTTCTTTCATATTGCCACACTTGGTAACCGTTTTATAAAAGCTTTGCGTCGGGCCGAACCACGCCCCTTAGCTGTGATATAATGACCATATACCACGGCCTGTCGTGAGCTATTGCTTAAACATATACATATCATTTGTGATTCAGGAACAACATTTCAACTTTTCAACTTTATCAATTTTCCTTTTCTACATTTTAAGCTTCCAAGTCTTTGAGCTTGTAGAGTTATCAACGTTGACTTTATTCAAAGAACTGGGGCTGCTGCCATCGTCAGAATCAAGTTATGGATGCAAATCAAATGACGTTCATCAGGTAAACAAAACAGCTTGTTGTTTCTGTCTCTGACTGAACATCATGTAAAGACATCAGAACATATCTCACACACTACAGCTGAGTTTAGCTTCCAGAGAATGTGTGTGTGTGTGTGTGTGTGTGTGTGTGTGTGTGTGTGTGTGTGTGTGTGTGTGTGTGTGTGTGTGTGTGTGTGTGTGTGTGTGTGTGTGTGTGTGTGTGGTGTGTGTGTGTGTGTGTGTGTGTGTGTGTGGTGTGTGTGTGTGTGTGTGTGTGTGTGTGTGTGTGTGTGTGTGTGTGTGTGTGTGTGTGTGTGTGTGTGTGTGTGTGTGTGTGTGTGGCTTGCATCCGTCTGTTTGCTCTGATACTAGTTTTCACATGGAAGCTGCTAATGTAGCATGAAAGTGGATTGACTGAGCTGAGGAGGAGTGTGTAAACCTTTGAAGTGTTTCACAGTTTGTCTTTCACATAAAGGAACATACAACTCTGATTTTGCATGTCGGTTTAAACATTTCTGCATCCATGACAGTTGATTTCACTTCTTTTTTCCTGGAGGATGCTCAGCTTAACAGGAGAATCTTTAAGATTTCTGTGCAGACTTTATTTTGTCGTAGCTTAGCTCTGTACTGAGGGACGTTTTTTCTCAGCGATGTGTTCTGCACTTGTTTTTCTTCACCTTCGTTTTTTCATTTTCTTCTACTTCCACTTTTTCAAGGTGTCTTTGTAATTGTTAAATCTTAGAAAATAAAAAGTTAACAAGTAAGCACGACTCTGGGACCAGGGCTGGGTAAATTAGAAAGTTACTTGACATTGCAAGAGCCAAAAAGAAACTAAAGCGGAAGCACAACAGACACAATAGACCGGGCCGATGGGTAAATATTCAGGTGAGCAGCAGAGGTCATGTGATGGGAACAGCAGGAACACAGAGGTCATGTGATGGGAACAGCAGGAACACAGAGGTCATGTGATGGGAACAGCAGGAACACAGAGGTCATGTGATGGGAACAGCAGGAACACAGAGGTCATGTGATGGGAGCAGCAGGAACACAGAGGTCATGTGATGGGAACAGCAGGAACACAGAGGTCATGTGATGGGAACAGCAGGAACACAGAGGTCATGTGATGGGAACAGCAGGAACACAGAGGTCATGTGATGGGAACAGCAGGAACACAGAGGTCATGTGATGGAACAACAGGAACACAGAGGTCATGTGATGGGAACAGCAGGAACACAGAGGTCATGTAATGGGAACTGCAGGAACACAGAGGTCATGTGATGGGAACAGCAGGAACACAGAGGTCATGTGATGGGAACAGCAGGAACACAGAGGTCATGTGATGGGAACTGCAGGAACACAGAGGTCATGTGATGGGAACAGCAGGAACACAGAGGTCATGTGTTGGGACAGCAGGAGCACGGAGGTCATGTGATGGGAACAGCAGGAACACAGAGGTCATGTGATGGGAACAGCAGGAACAGAGAGGTCATGTGATGGGACAGCAGGAACACAGAGGTCATGTGATGGGACAGCAGGAACACAGAGGTCATGTGATGGGACAGCAGGAACACAGAGGTCATGTGATGGGACAGCAGGAACACAGAGGTCATTTGATGGGACAGCAGGAACACAGAGGTCATGTGATGGGACAGCAGGAACACAGAGGTCATGTGATGGGACAGCAGGAACACAGAGGTCATGTGATGGGACAGCAGGAACACAGAGGTCATGTGATGGGACAGCAGGAACACGGAGGTCATGTGATGGGACAGCAGGAGCACGGAGGTCATGTGATGGGACAGCAGGAGCACGGAGGTCATGTGATGGGACAGCAGGAACACGGAGGTCATGTGATGGGACAGCAGAACACCATGTTTTATTTTTGTTCCGGTTCATGATTTTGAAGTTAATTGTGAATTAAATATTAATATTGTGTTATTTTTTAAATTATTTTACTTATCTTCTTATTTTCTTTTATCGTTACTTCATTTATTCCCGATTCATGATATTAAAATATGTATCGAGTCACACAGCAGGAGTTCCTTTCTCCATTGAAGCCACTTCACCTCTCTTTGACTTCCTGTCTTACCTGTCCGATCAGACCCTAAACCAGAGGACCAATCGGAACGTATCATCAGAACCGAATCCTCCAGATGCTGCTGATGAATCTGATCCGTCACCTCGACTCAGAGCAAACAGCTGTTAGTGATGACTGTGGTTCTCTTTTCACTCAATTGCAATAGGTAGATCTCGCCTTTCACCAAGGTCGGGGAACTTGGGCTTAAAAAGGTTGGTGACCACTGCTCTAGAATATCGTTTGTAGGTTGGGACTTCTTTGCAGCACCACAGTACTTCATTCAGATATTATCCCATACTTTGCCTTCACTATTTTACAATGTTGTGCTTACTGCTATTTGGAAATGGCACTACTCAATAAAAACACGCTCAAAAAACCATTGACTTCGAGACAAGGGAATCGGAAGAACTAAAAGGCAACTAATTTCCGGGTTTTAGGACTCATTCCTTCACCACTCTGTTGTGATTTCAAAGTAGATGAATTATGCTGCCTTCGTCTTTATTCTCAACATTATAATTACTTTAATATTTTTTGAAGCACAATTCCATGTCACATCCAGGAAAGTCTGTTTTTAATTATGACAACCACTTAATTATTTCCACTTAATTTCTGTGGAATCATGTTTAGTCTGTTGATTTTTCCGACAGCTTTAAATACTATAATACCCATGATCCTCGGCTGATGTGCAGCTCCAAAACATGGCACCATACTTTGTGAATTTATCTCCTCTTAGGCAGATGTACCGACGCTCAGAAAGCTGCAAACCTTCGTCGCCTGTGTCTTTAATCTCCTGACTCTCGGCCCCGGCGCTCTGCTGGTGTGTAAATAATTCAGTGAAATTTTAAATCTCCAATTAATTCCAGCAGCAGGGAGGGAGGAAGTCTCCTGCTGATCGATTCATTAGTAATAATGGCTGACATTTATGTCGCCAGACAAAGTGGGAAAGAGCCTATAGAATCCGGAGAGCAGCAAAGGGAGGGCTGCAGTCTGACTGAGGACCAGATTTAGAGCTCAAATCTGCCATTGTAAAGTTTCAAAACAGAGTCAGGACAACCATGATGTCAGTCTGAGAACTCAAGATTATATTGTCTCCAATTTCATTAATATTCTCAAAAAGAAAATGGTCCGTTATTTCAATACCCCAATCGACCGATAAATGTCTCATTGACCCAATAGTCTAAACTTCAGAAACAAACGGTCATTGCTAGAAAAATGCCCCCTGCAACAAACATTATGGGATGCAGTGGCTCAGTCTGTAAGGACTTGGTTTGGGAACCAGAGGATAAACAATACAAGTGGACTGATACTTTAAGAGTTGCCATTGAGCAAGGCATCAGATCCCTATACTGCTCCCCGGTCGATTGATCGAGGCTCAGAGGGCGACTAGGCGGGTGTCTGGACTCCCAGCAGAGTGACAGGAGGGAGTGACCTTACATTAACATACACACACATAAATGATAATCTATGATTACCATACATTAATTTACAATAACAAATAATGATTGTTTGTGTATCTTAGCCTGATACTGTATATATCTTCTTCTAATTCCAAATATAGCCACACTGTTGCACTGGGTGATATATTACCATGAAAAAACACATTTATTTTGACTTAATCACACACACACACACACCGTCCTGCTGCCACAAATGCTCACTAAATGTAGATTAATCCGCCTCTGAAAATAGTCCCCATCAAATGCTTCATTTACTAATACAATGTGTGCTGTATTCTACTTTAAGTTTACTTCTTTAAAATGGTCCAATGGGCTTTGAGCTGAGTGCCTCAGACAGGAACTGGTATATTATTGAAAGATAGAAAAACATGTTGTTTGTAATAAGAAAAGTATAGCGTGCGAGATAGCTCAGGCCACTTATACGTTTACACAAACATGAGAATAATTGCAGGTCATGTAGTAAATTGGATGTTGAACACATTTACTCTTACATTATCCTTTCTCCTGTAATGAAACGTCACATTATCCTCTGCCCGTTTCAGCTCAGATGGGGAACAGTTAGACAAAAGGAAAACAGTAATCACGCTGACATGGACAAATGATCTGTTCTGGTTAATAAGCGACCAACTCCTCCATTAGTCCGTCTTCATGCCAGTCACCATCATTAAATAATCATCGTTTTACCCTCTGCTGATAGCAGGTTGACATCATGACAGTCCGATGAACACTACAGAATCTCTTAGTTTAATAATGACATGTAATTCTGTTATGGGAAACTGAAGATTCAATTTCCAGTATTTTGCACGGTGTGATGAAAACCAAAATACTTCATTTATCACGGATACACTAAAGGATTCACCTTCTTGGAAGTTTTTAGGTTTTTCTTCTTTTACAACATTTAAGCAGAGTAGACCTTACAGTATGTGGTTTTTGGACCCAGATCAACAGCTCTATTCCATTATAATGAACAAATAAAAATATCTTCTTTGCATAAGCATTTGTCGCCCCATAGTCA
Source organism: Dissostichus eleginoides (assembly GCA_031216635.1). Lineage (NCBI taxonomy): Eukaryota > Metazoa > Chordata > Actinopteri > Perciformes > Nototheniidae > Dissostichus > Dissostichus eleginoides. The sequence continues at coordinate 4,278,836 of CM062273.1, forward strand.
GTAATCAGTAGGTGCAACTTTTGACAATAACTTCACCCTGAATGCTGTGTGAAAGCGTCTCCATCAGACTTGTTTATTTGGACGTTGCAGTTTCCCCAATCTTTCTTTGTGAATCTGCTCAAACTCTGTCACGTTGCCTGCATGTTGCATCATTCATTTTACCGACTGCGATGTAGAGTCGTTGTCAACCAACTGGAAGGTCTGTGGTTTGATTCCCAGCCCCTATAGTCAACATGTTGTTGTGTGCTGGGGCAAGATACTTAACCTTAAATTGCTCCTGAAGGCCATCAGTGTGTATGAATGTGTGTGAATAGCTGAAGGCTGACTCTTAAATGGAAAAGCTCTATTTAAAAGCAGTCTATTTATCATGTACCCAAGTACAAATGGTCAGTGATAGTGTTGCTTTTTGGACATTTCACCATGTTGTTTAGTAAAGCCTGTGAACAGACACCGTGGACCTCATGCCTTTTCCCAAATGTATTGTAAGTCTCTATTTTAGTGGTGCAGCAATTAGTCCTTAAACACAGAAATGAGTCGGCCTTTCTGCACTTCTTGTTCCCTCGTCTTGAAGTCAATGGACTTTTGGTCATGAGCCTGATATAAGGTCTTTGGTTAACACAAGCTGAAGAGATTTTAACGTTTAATACCACGACAAAAAACACGTCAGTCCTGATCTTTGGAGCTTTTACTTAAAAAAATCCTTTAGTATCTCTAACCCTCTTTGAATGACTTAAACTGTTTTTCAGACACACGTTGGTACCTTGGTATTTCTTTTTGTTTTTTTGAATGGGTTTTGTTTATAAAGTTGAGAGATTTAACATTTTGTTCTACGACATACAACATGTGTAGCCTTTATGTTTTCAAAAAGCAAACAAGTCGCTAAAGGATCACAGAAGTCCCGGAGACATCAGACCTCATAATCAACACAAGTTGAACTTTACTTTAGTGGTGATGTAATCTGTTAGCCTAACATCAGCTTTTTAATTCTGGCAATTGCATTTACGCTGAAAAAAATCATAAAAAGGAGGAGAAAGATTGTCTTGCTCAACAAAACGTGTACATTTCATAATCTTTGGTTTGCCACAGAGATTATTCTCCACCATTATCATCCAAATTCCACTAGCTTTTTGTTAAGGGAACCATAGCGATGCTAACTCTCTGCTTGGCTTACAAAAATAAATCATCCCTGCAGCTTTATCTAAAAAAAATCATCCTTACCAGCAGCTAAATGAAAGTATGGATTGGTTGCATATAAATGTTTCAGTATTTCTAAACCTCCAGGATTTAGACTGTGTTAGAGACACTAATGAGCTCCCTTGCTCTTTTCGGTGTGTTGGATTAAGAAACATGACTCTTGGTTCTCTGTGGAACAAATCTTCTGGTCCCACCTGGCCGGCTAAATAAACCTGAAACCAGTCGATGAGTTTGCATCCTTGTTACACTGTCATGGCTAAATCCCAATCTGCACTCCAACATCTGCGTCCTCCTTCCAAGTGTCCTCATCTGAAACAGTCGGTCCCGCCTCCTCTGCTTCACTTCAATGTGTGTTTGTGGTGAGCGATGCTGATTAGCCGCTGTTAGCAGCTCCCCTGGTGGCAGCTGCATCTGTCACATCCCACTCCATCCACTTAACACTCGCCCATTTCCATTCATCACCATAAAGAGGACTCTCTCGGCGTCACACCCCCACAGCTGATTTGCTGTTTGAAACTAAAACATTAGTTTTATGGGCTTTTTTTGTTTCTTATCTGCTTGTTGAATCTCTCAGCTTCAAGTGGTTTCTGTTCCACGTTGTTAGGTTTGTAAGCCTCCATCTGCTGTTGGTTCACGCTCCGCTGGTCTCTCGCTCTCAGGAGGCGCCGCTTACAAGCCTCAGAACAGACTGACGCTGAACACGTGGTGAAATCTATCAGCTGTCAGTCACAGGACCAACTCCAGCTTTTCTGAAAAATAAGGATCTCGTCTTTTTAAAAATAGAAATGTTGCATGTTCTGCTGCTGCCATTGGCCAATAAGTCAAGTCAATTTGTTAAACGCCTATTATCACACATTTGCATTAAATCAACAATCTAAGTAATTACTCAACTGGAGTACCTTTGATTTCAAGAAAACTTTACGTGTGTTGCATGCTTCCAAATCAATCAATCAAAGTTTATTTATATAGCCCAATATCACAAATTGTGCTTACTACATTTTACCAAAGTGGTGTATGGTTGCCACATTTAACATCAAACTCAATGTATCCTCACACAGCTCATGAAGTATAACTCAAATCTAATGTATCCTGTAGTTTACTCACTACTGCCCAATCACACGCATTTTAAGAAGAAACGTAACATTTAAAACACCTACTCATTCTCTGGGTGCATGCGTTTCATGCAGAAGTTTTTCAAAAGTAAGTTAATTGCAAACAAAAGTTGAATTTATTTGTTATTTAATATACAAATCATCATTTTGGGGGGTTAAGTTTGCCTTTAGTGGGCTTTTAGTCTGTACAGCAAAGGTCCCCCTTCTGTTTTCTGACCTTCATTTCATTAAAAAACACTCCAGAAAAATCCTGTGAAAGATGGGGGGAAAGACACAGACAAAAGCCAGTAAAAGAAAAAAAAATTGCCATGTGGATTGAACCAAAAATATTGAGGGATTTCCAAACCACAGGCTCATCACATAAACACTCACATGGTTCTCAATGGCAGTCCTGTTTCCATGGTATCAACAATCAGCGGCCTTTATCATGCATGCAGTCCTCAGCAGGGAGCCAGCAGCAACATCTGGACGTATCACGCTTTAAGATGTCACGTGTTGAGTTATTATGATCGGGTTATTGTTTGGTGAAAAAGCTCTTTCTGTTGACACTTTTCTTCATAACCTCTGGTTGTCACAAATCTCTCAAACACTAAACACGAAGCCTTAGGGCGAAGATATTCAACATATTATTCTAAAATGGAAATAATCGTTTTGTACAAGCTTAATTTCTCGTGACTCATTGATTGGTATCGACTGCAGAGATCCAGTATGTTGAGCGTTTTCACATCTGAAGTTATAAAATCTGGCTTTACATAATCCCTGATCAAAAGCCTGTTTTTGTAACCATTTCATCTTTTATTTGTATGTAAATAAATGGTGGATTTTGAAGTTTGAAGGACATGACTGGTCAGTAGAGGAATGAATCTGAATTTCTAAAATGTTTTCTGTAATGTTTTTGAAGTTGCTGCTCTCCGAGCTCTCGGCCTCCATCAGATGAGTCTTCCTCTTCTCACTGATGTTCTGTTCACAGTCTCACAGCGACTAACAGGAGGAGGTGAGACACCGAGAGACTGTCTCTGTCACACTGAGAAACTGATGCTTCTCTCTCTGCCAAATGTGAAAGAGTTTAACACCAGATCCACTGAATGACTCTGGATGTTTCAGTCCTAACAGAAAGTCTGAAGAGAGTTTAAAAAGGTCATATTCTGCTAATGTTCAAGTGTATATCAGTATGTAGTGTCTCTACTTTAAAGAGTCCTCTCCTGCTGATGTTCAGGTGTATATCAGTATGTAGTGTCTCTACTTTAAAGAGTCCTCTCCTGCTGATGTTCAGGTGTATGTAGTGTATCTACTTCAAAGAGTCCTCTCCTGCTGATGTTCAGGTGATATCAGTATGTAGTGTCTCTACTTTAAAGAGTCCTCTCCTGCTGATGTTCAGGTGTATGTAGTGTATCTACTTCAAAGAGTCCTCTCCTGCTGATGTTCAGGTGATATCAGTATGTAGTGTCTCTACTTTAAAGAGTCCTCTCCTGCTGATGTTCAGGTGTATATCAGTATGTAGTGTCTCTACTTTAAAGAGTCCTCTCCTGCTGATGTTCAAGTGTATATCAGTATGTAGTGTCTCTACTTTAAAGAGTCCTCTCCTGCTGATGTTCAGGTGTATATCAGTATGTAGTGTCTCTACTTTAAAGAGTCCTCTCCTGCTGATGTTCAGGTGTATACTGTATCAGTATGTAGTGTCTCTACTTTAAAGAGTCCTCTCCTGCTGATGTTCAGGTGTATATCAGTATGTAGTGTCTCTACTTTAAAGAGTCCTCTCCTGCTGATGTTCAGGTGTATATCAGTATGTAGTGTCTCTACTGTGACATGTCTCCATGCTTTAATGTTCAAAAAGTAGTTAAAGATAAAAGTCAGACAAAAAAAGAAATACAAATATTTTTAAAATATAAGAAGTTAAATCCCTTATATTTCCCCATTCACAATATCTTTAAGGAAAGTCAAGAAAATAGTATTTAGTATAGATATAGATGTACATTTAAGGGACATTAAAGTAATCAAAGTAAATAAATCTCAATCTGAATTTCAATATAGGTCGTTATATACAAATGGGTCAAAATAGTGAAATGCTGGAAGACGTTGCGTATTACGAGCTGGATTCACCTTCCCTCTGCGTCAACAGGATGTAAATAAAGTTAAATAAATAGACTAAAGTGCTCATTGTTGATCCCCTCTGTCCTCTGCAGGGCTTCCTGAAGAGCGAGCGAGTTTCCCGGATGGTTCAGAGCGGCGGCTGCTCGGCGAACGACTTCCGCGAGGTCTTCAAGAAGAACATCGAGCGGCGCGTCCGCAGCCTGCCGGAGATCGACGGCCTCAGCAAAGAGACGGTGCTGAGCTCCTGGATCACCAAGTACGACGCCATCTATCGCGGAGAAGAGGACGTGCGCCGGCAGCCGCAGCGAGCGCACCTGAGCGCCGTGTCCGAGCTCATCCTCAGCAAGGAGCAGCTGTACGAGATGTTCCAGCAGATCCTCGGGGTCCGCAAGTTCGAGCACCAGCTGCTGTACAACGCCTGCCAGGTGAGACACACACACTTTATAAACTGTATATTAAAGGTCACCTATTATGCAAAATCCACTTCTTCATGTCTCTTCTACATCAACATGTGTCCCCTCTGTGTAAAGAGATTCTGAAAGTTTCAGGAACAAAGATTCTCTCTCTTTTTGTCCTGATCCATTTCTATAAAAACCTGTCTGAAAAAGAGCTGATCAGACTTTTGGCCACTTTATGATATCATAACGATTTTTTGGCCATTAGCCAATCAGCAACCAAGGTAACCCCCCCCCCCCCCCCCCACCTTATCACCTGAATCTCCTCCTAGAGCACCATTGAGTTCTTTTTAACCAAATATCTCTCAGAGGGGCGTGGGGAGGGGCTCCTTATTTTCATCTAAAGTAACAGACAGAGAATCAGCACTTTGGAAACAGAGCTGAAACAGAGGGGATTATGGGATGCTGCAATGATCTGTTTGGTGTTCCAGCCAATCAGAGACATGTTCTATATATATCTGAGACCTGTAATATATTGATGAAAAACAGTATAATAGGAGACCTTTAAGAGAGTGGTGCAGGAATGAGTCCTGCACCACAACCATTGAAAAACCTCAATGGTTGTTTGAACGTGTTTTTGGTTAGATGCTTGAATTAAGGTCTGTAGTTACCACAAGCTTACAAAATATGTTCATTTTCAAGGCTTTATTGTCATTTGTACATAGCTACAGTGTAGATATGTCAATGGAAAACTCAGGTCACTGGCTCCTCCAACAGTGCAACACATATATAGGACATGACGAAATGTAAACAAACACTGAAATAATAAGAAAAAAAGGCAGAGTTGGAGAGGAGCCAAAGACACGGCAGCCATCATCACCGGCGCCATCTTTTTTTGTGTTCCTACAACTGTAATAAAAAACATTGATTTAGCTGACTCATGATTTGACAGTTCTTTCGGTCATGACCGTTAGATGGTGGATACAAGCGGCCGAGATGGGTTTTCTCCGCAGGGTGGCTGGCGTCTCCCTTAGGGATAAGGTGAGAAGTACAGTCATCCGGGAGGGACTCGGAGTTGAATTGCTCCTCCTTCGTGTCGAAAGGAGCCAGTTGAGGTGGTTCGGGCACCTAGTACGGATGCCACCTGGGCGCCTCCCTAGGGAGGTGTTCCAGGCACGTCCAGCTGGGAGGAGACCGAAATCAGTGGTTGTTTGAATGTGTTTTTGGTTAGATGCTTGAATTGACTTTACCACAAGCTTACAAATATGTTCATTTTGGGTTCATACCATTGTAATAAACAATATTGATTTAGCTGACTCGTGACTTCCAACAGTGTTTGACTTCTTCGCCTATCTGTGACTTCCACACGATGTACAAGGCAGCAGAAGGGCTGATTTGCATTGGATAATGAAACGTTGTTGTCTACCTGCATGGAACTATGGGATGAAGAAGAGGCGTTTGGGGGTCTCGTTCCTCATTGTGACCGAATCAACCCACAGCTCTCTGCTTGGATGGACCCCACTGGAGGGGGAGAGGAAATCTGTGCCTCTTTGTGTTCATTTGGGTGAGCAGATTTCTCTGAATCCCACCCTGCAGAGGAGGAAGAAGTGCGTCAGTAATCCTCAGCAATCCTCTGCTGTTTGTTCCTTTCACTCTGAACATAAATAGCTCCCATTTACAGATTGCTTCACGGCCCATTGAGACATCATCCTCTCCTGTATAACAACCACACTGAGTCTGTTGCTAGGACCCTTTCTATATTTGTCCTCCTTCATTAGGCGCCAGAATAGAAACAGGGGGAGACAAAGAAGAAACACGAAGCTTGTTTTGAACTCTCACCTGTGTTTCCTGGGTTTCCTATCATCTCTGTGCCTCAGAAAACATGTTCACAACAACTTCAAATCTCTTCCATTACCAAACAGAGAGAGACGTTAATGGTAACTTTTAAATGTTTCCACTCAGACCCTTTTCCCCCGTGTTTGTGTGTTGAAGTGACAACAATTTGTTTTAAATGGTCCTGCAATCTAGCAAGAAACGGGGGGCAACGCAATCACTTTGCGATCTACATCATCAAGTATAATGGGAATTCACACTTGGTGGTGGTGCAAACATCAAACAACAGAAACGTGAGCAGCTAGCTGGTGAAGAAAGAGAAACATTTATCAGCTTAAGAGATGTTTTTCTCAGGAGTTGGTGGAGACCAAACAGGAGGTAAGAAAGAAAGTTTAAAAAAGTCAGATGTTTTAAAGTTGGAAAGATGTTTCGATAGCGGCAATGAGACAACAATTTCTTTAAATATAAGAAAGAAAAAAGGGAGCAATCAGTATGGAACGTTTATTCTTCTATTGGCTAGCGCTCCAACACATTGTACGTGATAGGATAAGGGGCGGGACATCTCTAAGCTGGTTCACCAATCACAACAGAGCCGGCCAGCTAACCAATCAGAGCAGACTGGGCTCTGGTTTCAGACAGAGGGTGAAAAGAGGTGCTGAAGCACAGGCAGTATGAGAACAATAAAGAGCTTTTTGAACATTAAAGCATGGAGACATGTTCTTGCTATGGCAAAGATATTTTAAATTCTACTGCCGTTAACCGTGCTCCACTCTAACGTGAGCAGCAGAGGTTTAAAGTTTGCCTGTTAGCCTGAAGACAGCTCATGGCTCCTGACCTTTCTGTCCATAAGCCATCTTTTGAAACAGGAGCCACTCCTGAGGCGTACGGACAGCATGGGGCCGAGGTGTTTGAACTTGTGAAGGTTAATTAACCTCGGGGCTACGGTCAGAACACGATCTGCTCTCTGTACCTGGAGCGACAGCTGACATAGGGAGTAGACCTCGGAGTCCTTCCTGTTATATCTCCGTTAGGAGGGGTTATAAAAGGTACCGTGCTCGTGAAAAAAAAGAGTCCTTTTAATAATGAGTGTCAGCAGAAAGTCCTGTCTGGTACTTCCATGGATAATGCAGCTGCACAGTGCACACATTAAAGTTATTACTATCATTTCAGTATATAAGCTTGACAATTAAATAGCTCTTCATTGCATTAAGAAAAAAAAACCTGCATCCAATCTGTACCTGAAGGTTTCGCATCTCTACATCTGCGTATCATTACATTACATTACATTACATTACAGGTCACTTGTTAGACACTTTTATCCAAAGCGACTTACATACTCAATACTGTGGACAATCCCCACAGGAGCAATTTGGGGTGAAGTGTCTCAGGGACACAACGACATGCTGACTGCAGTGGGGTTTGAACCTGTGCTCCCTGATCCCAACACCAACGCACTAGTCCACTGCGCCACACGCCTCCTATCATCTTTTTCCTGTCGGGCTTTGTCCCCTTTGATTAGAGTGGTGCTGGGATGATGTATTTTTGGGGCTCCCTTGACAAAAAGCCAATGGGATTTCTCCGTGTGATTTTGGATTATTGTAGAAAATAATCTCTGTGTCAAACACAAGTTTATGATGCTGACATGGTCACATGACTTCACATCCCCACCACTAAGCCAAAGGTGGCTAATGTTCGGTGTGATGACGTTTAGTAGCGTCATTAAGTCACTTGTTAGCAACTTTCAAAGACGCATAAAGACTTCAGGCATTCCCCAGTAGGGTATAGACTGAAATAGACCTCATTTCAGGATAACGACAAGAAACACATTCAAAAAACCTTTTGCTTTCAGGCTAAGGAACGGGAAGTATTAAAACACTGACTCATTCCTGGGTTTTAGGACTCATTCCTGCACCACTCTGTTTACACTATACATGACATCCATACACGGGAGCCTCTCACATTGAGCAGAAACAACAGATGCTCTATATTCATTTCTTTGTCCTCCCAACTTCACTACTTGTATGGGAAAGTATTGTCACTGTACTGTCTCTTCATCAACATAACAAATTTGCTCAAATTGAAGAAGTGAGAGCAGCGGAGGATAAAAATAAAAGATGAGCGTGAGTCAGAGAGGTGTGCTCCTCTGTCAGAGGGGGGGATGGAGGGAGATTAAAAATAGAAGAGAGGAGGACTTCCAGCTGCAGAGGGAGGGAGAGTCCAGGTGTTCATCTGCTCTCAGAGGACAAACACTGAGCCATTATCCAGAAACCTCTCAAGATATTTACTCCAACAAACTTCTGAGGACTTCAAAACAACCACTGGAATACTTTGTGGTTCTAAGTATACAACTCTAAAGAAAAAGATAGATGCTGCAATCTCAGTAAAAATGTGAAGTAAATCAATTAGTCAGTGGAAACTTTGAATAAGAATTAGGGCTGCATGATTTGGAGAAAAAAAAAACGCATTTTGATTATTTTGACTGATATTGTAATTGCGTTATAATTCACTATTAAAAGTAATGGTTATTCTTGAAACTTTATTAACATTATCATTGAAAAATAAGTTAAAATGATTATTGTTTTTATTTTCTTGGGCTAGGGTCAGGATTTTTTAAGTCTGTAGAAAACAGTTTGAAGGTCGGGACTCGTCTGCAGCTCCACAATACTTCATTCAGATATTTTCACATATTTTACCATATTTGCGCTTACTAGGATTTGGAAAATTCCTGGAAATTGGGACCACTAAAAGTAAGCAGAACTAGCTATTAACACTTCCTGTTTGCAGTGTACCCATGAATATACCAACACCTATTACTGGATTACTTTAATACAAAATAAACTCTGAAACCGGATCATTCTTAAGTTATAGTAGCATCATTGATCTATGAAGCGGATTTACAGTATTGATGTTTATTCATCATGGGCATTGGGGATAATGATATCTTTAGGAATTGTGAGTCCCACTGAATGTAAAAGTATGTGTATCATGTCTTTGTGTTCACATTTGATTGAATTATGACTCATATTTTTCTACAAATTGCCTCACATCTCCTCCTCCCCTTCCATTCTGTTGAATTTTAGGAGTCCATTAAAGTAGACTTTAGAAAATCCTGCAGTTTTTAATCTGCATGCCACTGCCAACTCCCTCTTTATACTTAAGTGTGAATAAAACATAATGTAATTAAACTCAGAGTTGTATTGAGTCTGACACTGAACCACGGGGAAACATTGAAAAAAGTGCAGAGTCGTGATGATGCTATGATTACAGAAATGTAATTAAGCTTCTTTAACATTCTCTGCAAAACCGTAGAGATCATTTTTCAAGTTGTTTTGATCTTTGTGGAAACCATAAAACCAGAGGTGGGAGAAGTACTCAGATCTTGTGCTTGTGTAAAAGTAGAAGTACTCAGATCTTGTCCTTGTGTAAAAGTAGAAGTACTCAGATCTTGTCCTTGTGTAAAAGTAGAAGTACTCAGATCTTGTCCTTGTGTAAAAGCAGAAGTACTCAGATTTGCTTGAGTAAAAGTAGAAGTACTCAGATCTTGCTTGAGTAAAAGTAGAAGTACTCAGATCTTGTACTTGAGTAAAAGTAGAAGTACCAGAGTGTAGGAATACTCTGTTACAGTAAAAGTCCTGCATTCAAAATGTTCCTCAAGTAAAAGTATAAAAGTATTATCATCAAAATATAGTTCAAAGTACGAAGTAAAACTAGTCATTGTGCAGATTGGTCCATTTCAGAATAATATATATGATATGTTTTATAATGATTGATCATAAAGTGTTCTCAAAGCTGGTAAAGGTGCAGCTAGTTTGAATGACTTTGTATACTGCAGGGTAGCTTGTGGATTTACTCCAGGTGGAACTCAAGTCTGATTTAACACTTGATTATATTGTGAGTGTGTGGGAGAGAAACTTCCTCTGGAGGGAACAGGGATTTTAGCCTTTGCAGACCATTTACATGCACTAAAACCTATAGAACACACTAGAGGGAAGGGAACACCACAAAAGACTATTTGTAGTTGGTTCCTGAGACTTGATGGCATAGTAATGATTACATACTTAAGGTTTGGTTGTTTAACTGCTAAACTTGGTGACATTATATCTAATCAAAAGTAAATTAAGTTGAATAAAGTTCTCCTTGAGATTGTTGTCAGGACACGTGCATTTCATAGCTTTAAAACTTCAATAAACATATTCATTACCAGGGGGAATTACTACAGGAACATTTTTCAGTGAAACATTTGGACACGTTTGTTGTGAACGCAGCCTCAGGCATGCATTTTTTATTGCCATCACTGTTGTTAGTGTCCGTTCGGTTCCATTATTCATGAGTTTTATTGCCAGAAACACGGGGTCCGCTCAGCTGAGTGGGGGTCCATTGATTTCTGTTTGGTTCTGTCGGAGTGTCGTCTCTCATTAGCTGTGAGAGGCAGGTAGCTGCAGCTCTAATAAATGACCAGGCTGCTGCCCAATGTCCAGAAATCTGCTCCTGCTTTCTTCTTCTTTGGTGTTTCATTTGTTTTAACCTACATCTCCATGTCCTCCCTCTCTGTTCTGCTTCTGACTGTCGCAGTAACTGATGGCAGGGTGTAATTGTGTCTTTTCTCCGTCACTCTTTCATCTCTTTGTCGGATGATTGGTCTGGGATCCGCTGTGTTTGTGCGCAGCAGGTGGCTGGGTTTGTAATAAGACAGCTTTACCTCCAGGCTTTGTGCTCTGATACTGACGCTGTAGTGCTCACATGGGAAATGAGAGATCCGAAGATGAGTGCAGGAAGAAAAAGACTAAATATGTGTGGGCCGGTACAGTATTTACCTAATTGTTTTCTATTTTATATCGAATTTCTATATTTTTATTACAACACAGCGAGATCAGTTTCTCTAAAGTCCCTTTCCCAACTACAAGTCCCAGAGAGCATTGCTGTTAAAAAGAAACATCAATCAATCAATCAATCAATCAATGTTTATTTATATAGCCCAATATCACAAATGTTACATTTGTCTCAGTGGACTTCACAGTTTGTACAGAATATCAGTAGACAATACGACACCCTCTGTCCTTAGACCCTCACATCGTACAAGGAAAAACTTCCAGAAAAAGGAAAAACCCCACAGTTTAAAGGGGAAAAAAAATGGGAGAAACCTCAGGGAGAGCAACAGAGGAGGGATCCCTCTCCCAGGACGGACAGACGTTCAATAGATGCCGTGTGTAAATTGAGAAGATAATACATTTACAACGTAGGTAGTCCAAATGTTTGGAAATGCATGTGTCTATAATAAGAAGATGAATCCCCGAGGATATCCATCCAGGACTTATGATCCAGGACCACAGCAACAGGCACAGCCATGACTCAAGATCCAGGGCTCGCGATCCAGGACTCAGGACCACAGCAACAGGATCAGCCACGACTCAGGGTCCCGGCGTAGATAGACACCAAAAAGAAATTTGGGGAAGCTGGGTTATTCGGAACATCAAATCAGTGAGCTTCAGGTACAATAAAGGCGGCTGATGTTGGGCTATAAACAACCCAGTCTCACGGCATTTCGTGTAATAGTCACAAAATTAATTTAATCTATTGATTCGTGTTCACCAACACGATTTTCGCATTTTTTTTCGTGTCACACAGAACGATTTTAAAAGCAAGTGGAGCACGCTCAGGTACTGCGGGGCGCATAAAGCTTAGCAGACTCTTCACGCTAACGAAGAATCACTTCGAGGCTACTGTCCCGCAGCTCCTTCCTCTCTGTTGGACTCTGTCGCAGCAGGGCCACTGCTGCGGAGCGCATAAAGCAGACTCTTCACAACGAAGGATCACTTCTTCTTCAAGGCAGGGAAGGCTACGCAGTAAGCAGTCTACTGTCCCACAGCTGCTGCCTCTCTGTTGGACTCCGGTACTGCACATTACTCACGAGACATTGTAAAAAAAAAAAATGAGTGAGGGGGCGAACGCACTAACCACTCCGCCAACGCCACAGTCACCCCCGTCGCGCGGGCCGGATGAGAATGTCTGGCGGGCCCGATGTGGCCCGCGGGCCACCAGTTGATGGTCACTGCTATAAAGGAACCACAGCACGGTCACATGACTTCACGTCACCACTGCTAAGCTAAAGGCGGCTAATGTTGGGCTATAAAGGAACTACAGCACGGTCACATGACTTCACGTCATCACCGCAAAGCTAAAGGCGGCTAATGTTGGGCTATAAAGAAACTACAGCATGGTCACATGACTTCACGTCACCACCGCTAAGCTAAATGTGGCTAATGTTGGGCTATAAAGGGACTACAGCACGGTCACATGACTTCACATCACTACGGCTAAGCTAACGGAGGCTAATGTTGGGCTATAAAGGAACTACAGCACGGTCACATGACTTCACGTCACCACCGCTAAGCTAAAGGCGGCTAATGTTGGGCTATAAAGGAACTACAGCACGGTCACATGACTTCACGTTACCACCGCTAAGCTAAAGGAGGCTAATGTTGGGCTATAAAGGAACTACAGGACGGTCACATGACTTCACGTCACCACCGCTAAGCTAAAGGAGGCTAATGTTGGGCTATAAAGGAACTACAGCACGGTTACATGACTTCACGTTACCACCGCTAAGCTAAAGGAGGCTAATGTTGGGCTATAAAGGAACTAGAGCATGGTCACATGACTTCACATCTCTACCGCTAAGCTAACGGAGGCTAATGAAGGGTTGTTATTAAGTTACATGATGCTAGTGCTTAAATGAGATGTTTCCTCCATGTATGTTTAGGTGTGTGTGTGTGTGTGTGTGTGTGTGTGTGTGTGTGTGTGTGTGTGTGTGTGTGTGTGTGGTGTGTGTGTGTGTGTGTGTGGTGTGTGTGTGTGTGTGTGTGTGTGTGTGTGGTGTGTGTGTGTGTGGGTGTGTGTGGTGTGTGTGTGGTGTGTGTGTGTGTGTGTGTGTGTGTGTGTGTGTGTGTGTGTGTGTGTGTGTGTTGTGGTGTGTGGTGTGTGTGTGTGTGTGTGTGTGGTCTGGCTCTCTGACATGTTGCAGAGACTTTAACAGAGTTTAACATGAGGCCTGGTTGTCATAGAAATACTTAGAGGCAAAATTAGAAAGCAGCCAACATAGAGCACATAATAAAAGTCATGGTAACAAAGCCAGCATGCACTCGGATCTGTGTGTGTTCATTTTAGTGCATGCAGTCAGGCTGTGGGTGGGTCAGTAATTGTGGAGGTCAGACTGAAGCACTCTTTTCTGCGCCAGTGAATCCTAAAATAAATACAGAGTTAAATCTCAGATCAGATGTCCGTTAAGGGTGTTGAACACACATGTCTTCAGCCTCTGTTAAATCTGTTTCCTTGTGTCTATTCTGAAATATATATGTTTTTGCAAATGGAGCTGTTGTGAGGCAAGAACAAATGTACAGGGGCGACAATCAAAAAAATAAACGACAATTGATTATTTTTTACAAATAAATAATATATAAATAGAAAGATATTATATTATGTATATAAACATAAGAAGTTAAAGGTGGAGTAGGTAATTCACTTCAGAAACACTTTTTGTTATATTCCATGGAATGCTCTTAACATCCCGATAGCAATGAATACATTAAATGCTTTGACAATAAATACATAAAAAAGTGTCATCTGTGGAAGCCGTGGCGCTGTAAATAGCACGACCAATCATCTGAGCCGGCCCGGCTAAAGTAACTGGATGGCCTACCTGCCTGTCAGCCTTCCATCTGTGCACAAACTTATCTCGTGCCCTCATTGGTCATGTGCGCGTTCGTGTGTGTTGGAGGAGGGGCTCTGTAAGGATGTCTGAAGGAAGGGGCAGATTTTTTCCGGCTTTGTACTTTCAAATTCTAGCGCACTCGAGCTGGTTTCTCCATTCTTACCTACCCTACCTTTAACGTAAGAATGTGCAGTTATAACATAAGATTAAAAGTGTTTGAATTAAGGACAGAAAAATAAATCTATAATAATTATGATAATAGAATACTATAAAATAAATAAAACCTAAACATGTAAAATAAATCAATGAAAAATAAATATATGCAGGGAAGCGTCTCAAAATGACATCACATTTCTTTCTTTGCATGGTGTGTGTGTGTGTGTGTGTGTGTGTGTGTGTGTGTGTGTGTGTGTGTGTGTGTGTGTGTGTGTGTGTGTGTGTGTGTGTGTGTGTGTGTGTGTGTGTGTGTGTGTGTGTGTGTGTGTGTGTGTGTGTGTGTGTGTGTGTGTGTGTGTGTGTGTGTGTGTGTGTGTGTGTGTGTGGACTGAACCTGTTGTGCACACAGTGTGATTACACAGACTGTGGGTTATCTCAGGACTGTTAATTGGATCGGAGTGTAATTAATGAGACACCAGCATGAATGCAGAGTAAGACAAGCAGCCATTGGTTCTCTGACCACGTACAGTAATCTCACACACACACACACGCACACAGACACACACACGCACACACAAACACACACACTCAGGAGCTCTAAAGAAAAGCATCAAAACTTTAATAAAATGGCAAACTCTATAAAGTTTCAAAATCCCAAAAGGTCTTGAATAAATATTTTCAAACTCCATATTTCTGACACCAAATATGCTTTTTTTAAAAATATAATTCTTAATAATTATTCAATCATAAACACGTTATTCTTTACCACCTCTCAAACACTGATGCCTTTACAGAAGATAAACATTGAATAATTAAAACATTAATAACAAGACATTTAAAAGTGCATCTGTCAGATATTTGAACAGTTTATTTCGACCTCCATCTCTCTGATAATGAATTCCTGTCTTCCTCCTCGCGGTGTTGTTGATTAAGGCGCAGTGATCAGAAACGCCCGCAGAATAAATCAAAATGTCTCTCCGCACAAGGATCCACACCGACAGACTTCTGATACTTTTTGTCAGCAGAAACTAAATCTGTCAAATCAGGCGTGAAAATCTCCATGCCTCTGCAATTAGTGCAGGCGGATGTCAGCCCGACAGGAAGTGGTGACAAGAGGTGACGGCAACGCTAATTATTTTATTTATCAACCAAAATACTTTTCAGATAACTGTTTTTAAAATATCTCCGGGGCTGAATTTGTCATTCATTGCTGTCAGATGCTACAAATAAATCTCAAACTCCCCTTTACACATGCAGATGAAAAAACATCTTCAGCAACTTGAGGAAACATGCGCAGCGTTTACTAAAAGCTGCAGAAACCAAACGCTGCAAATACAAAACGCTGCAAGAAGCTCAAAACACAACGAGACCAGGGGACACTAAAGAGTGATGCACACAGCTGGGAGACCAGGGGACACTAAAAAGTGACGCACAACTGGGAGACCAGGGGACACTAAAAAGTGACGCACACAGCTGGGAGACCAGGGGACACTAAAAAGTGACGCACACAGCTGGGAGACCAGGGGACACTAAATAGTGACGCACACAGCTGGGAGACCAGGGGACACTAAAAAGTGACGCACACAGCTGGGAGACCAGGAGACACGAAAAAGTGACTTACACAGCTGGGAGACCAGGGGACAATAAAAAGTGACGCACAGAGCTGGGAGACCAGGGGACAATAAAAAGTGACGCACAGAGCTGGGAGACCAGGCGACACTAAAGAGTGACGCACACAGCTGGAAGACCAGGGGACACTAAAAAGTGACGCACACAACTGGGAGACCAGGGGACACTAAAAAGTGACGCACACAGCTGGGAGACCAGGGGACAATAAAAAGTGACGCACACAGCTGGGAGACCAGGGGACACTAAAAAGTGACGCACACAGCTGGGAGACCAGGTGACAATAAAGAGTGACGCACGCAGCTAAGAGACCAGGGACACTAAAAAGTGACGCACACAGCTGGGAGACCAGGGGACACTAAAGAGTGACGCACACAGCTGGGAGACCAGGGGACACTAAAAAGTGACGCTCACGGCTGGGAGACCAGGGGACACTAACAAATGACGCACAACTGGGATACCAGGGGACACTAAAGAGTGACGCACACAGCTGGGAGACCAGGGGCCACTAAAAAGTGATGCTCACAGCTGGGACAGCTTGGTGACGTTCAGGATTATAAAACTGAACAGCTGTCTCTGTTGCAGAGTTAGTCGTCTCATAACTGTCAGTGTTTGTCAGTATATCTGAGATGACTAGGTTAGCTACGTTAGCTAGCTAGCTTACAGCAGATCTGCAGTAACATCAGAAGGAGTCATGTGATCGCCTTGTTAAAATAAGACCATAAAACATTTTAGGTAAGTTTCCAACAACAGAGACAGTTGTTCAGCTCTACAAAGTACGTACATAAACAAGCACTAATTTATAAATGAATTTTTGGAACATACTTCCATAAAATATAAACTTAATGCCCATACAGTTACAGTTACAGTCGATAGCAAATCCATATCCTAAATTGGTTATAAAATTAATTGGTGACGGAAGAGTCCAACCCTCTGATGAATAAATATATATAAAACAAAATCAGGGAACAAGTTAAATCACTATCCTCAGCCTAAGAAATATCAAATAGATGTTCAGAACTGGAAGAATAAAGAGACTTTTTGGATGTTTTCTGCTTCCTTTGACCCCTAAAAACACAACTGCCTTCAGCGATGTGAGGAACTACAACCAGAAGCTTGAAGAAGCTGCTAAAGGTCACAGTGAGACTCCCAGATTAAATCAGACTGACTGTTCTTCTGTAGCTCAGTTTGATTTTTATTTCAGAATGTGCTGCTCAGCGTTTTCTCTCCACGTCCCCTGAAACTGAGACGGCTGATTTCTAACTGATTTTCTGCTCCCCGTTTTAAAAACAGGCTGAAATTAAACAGCTTATCTGTCCTCCTGTTATCTCCTCTGATGGTTCCACTTGTCTCTTTGGCTTCGAGACTATTTCCATCAGAGCTGCTTTATCTCAGATTTTACTTTGTTCGTTACTGATTTGTGAAACGAGGCGCTGTTTCTGCACACTCAGCAAACCTCGTCAAGTTTCCCTCTGCTTTCATCTCCTCTTTGAGTCTCGCTGACATCAAGTGTAACACACTATCTTCTCCTCTCACATGAATCTATTCATAACGTTTTTTATTAATGAACATATAGCCGCTTATACAGTCTGATAAAGGGCCGTCCAAACCAAGAACCATAACCATTTCTAAGTTTGATTGTGATTTGCACAGTAGCTACAGCTGAGTTTTGGCAATACAAATCTGAGGTCCAAGGCTTTCCCAACATGACATACAAATAATTGTTGAACATAAATGTCTGATTCATCCACGCCCAGGTTGTCTACGTCTGGGCATTGTCGCCTAGAAAACGTTAAAAATACGTAATAAAAATATGTTGTTTTACTTAAGCCCTGGCCACACGAGGACGATAACGGTCGTATCCGCTACAGTTCACTATCAGATAGACGGTTCGGCCACACGAGGCCGACATGGAAACGCAGAAAACGATAACGATAATGGGTCCCAAGGTGGGTAGATCTACAAACGAAACGCTCTGGGGGGGCAAACGGCTCCGTGTTTATGCCTATACGATCATTTCCTGATAACGTTGAAGCAATAGCCCCGCCTCTCCCCACCTCTCCTGCTCAGAGATCAGCTGCTGGGCTCTCAGAAGAGGGGGAGGAAAAGAGAGGCTCCGTTTTTTATTCTTATATTATTATATAGAGTCGTTATTCATTTGTTTTAAAGCTCAATAAATAACAAAGAAGACCTCTGACCGGCACTTTTCTAATTTTGTCCGGAAGATTTAAACTGTAACGGACATGTTGACCGGCGAAAAAAAATCTAACTGAAACTGTGCCGCACGGTTTCCCTCGTCCCTTGGAAGAGGCGGAGAGGTGGGTGTTTTTCATCTGCTGGTGGACTACCAGAGAGCAGGAGCACACGCTTGCCTCGGGGAGGGAGAAAAAGAGCCAGAGCGTCCACAGCGGAGAATAAACAGAAGGGCAACCATGCGCGGGAAGTCTTCGTCGCTGCTTTTGTGGCAAACTACAGCGCCACTTACAGGCCTGGCATATGTACCACAGTGTCTCCAGCGCTTTCGTGTGAACGGACACGTTTCTGGTGCCTGTTGCGTGTGGACGGAAGACTTTTTTGATAACGATTGCGGTCCGTTTGCGTTATCGTCCTTGTGTCGCTCCAGCCTTAAAAACACACAACTTAGATTTGACTTCACTTAGTTAAAGAGGACATATTCTGCTCATTTTCAGGTTGATATTTCTATGTTGTGTCTCTACTGTGACATATTTCCATGCACAAAGGATTTTATGAATATCTTTCCAGTCATAAAGTCAAATTAACTACTGAGACAGTGTTAAAGAAGTTTAGAGTTTTTCCCTTCACTTCAATATTATATTTAAGCAATAGCTCACGACAGGCCGTGGTATAAGGGCGTTGTCGACCCTCCGCTTTGCGTCGGGCCGAACCACGCCCCTTAGCTGTGATATAATGAGCATATATCACGGCCTGAAGTGAGCTATTGCTTTTATAAAACGGTTACCAAGTGTGGCAATATGAAAGAAAAATACACACTCTAATTTAAATAGTTTTTATTAGTAAATAATGATGTTCAAAATAAAATAGTCCCTCCGTTGCCTTCTGCACAAAACATAGTGCGAGGTGGTTGCTATGCAACAACACTAACAGCTAGCGAACATATTAGACAGAGAGCGTTGATCCATTATTTGGCTATTTATTTACATTGATTTGTATGTTGCCGTTTATTGAGCAGCCACTGAAAACTGTGCAGCATCAGTAGAATGGCTTACGAGGTTACTTGTATAGGCTGAGGTTGTTCTCGGCTGTTGCTTGGCGTGGCGAGAATATTGCACCACTTTCTCCGGTCCCCGAGATTCGGCTTCCAGTAGCTCTGGAGAGAGCTTTCGCACCTGTGGCCACTAACGGTCATCATCTCTCTGCTTTGTTTCAAGACCCGCATCAGAAAGCTTTTGAATGGTGGACTTTTCCAGTTGGTCTACCTGCTCTTCACGTAGCTCTGCATGTCGTCGTTTAGGTGCTTTTTTTTCTGGAGATAGGCACTGCTCAATCCACTCCTCCATAGTAAGACCACCGGAGGTCGAAGTTAACCTTAGATGTTTCCATCTTAAGCTTCGTAAGTTTGTTTCGTAACGGACGTAATGTAACAGTTGTAACGGTTGTAGCTTTTCTCAGACGCGGAGGGATACATGACTTGGGAAAAGTAACTACAATTCTACCCGTGATATACGGTCATTATATCACGGCTAAGAACCAATCAGATTGCTTGATTTGACTTGTCCGTTTTATAAAATATATTGAATAACTTCAACAGTGTTCTTGCTGTTTCAGATGAACTTGAGTGAAACACCTGAAGCTTTAGCTCCTAAACTTTTCCAAAGTACACAAATGGTTGTCTGCTCTGTCATTGGTCCAGAGAAACGATGAAGTTGTCAAACCTCTAGTTTCAGCGCCTCACTCCTGATTGGATAATTACCGTTGCCTGTTACCACCTTAGCTGCTAATTGGTTAATCAATAGACAACTGAGCATCCTTTAAATCCACTTACTGAGAGTGGATCCCCCCCCCCTCTCTGATTGGTGTATAGAGAACCGCAGTGACGCGTCCTAAAACCCGGAAGTAAACTTCTTCCGGTTCCATCGTCAAAAAACAATGCAATTTCTCCATAGGGTTTTGGAAAATAGCTCAAAATAAGGTCTGTGGTTGAAACACATTTAAGAGAGGGATCACGTTTTGTTCAGCCAGATAATCTCCACATATCTACGCTACTTTTATAATTTTCGAATCATAAATCTAGTCGCCAGAAGCAAAATGCTAACGTTATGCTATAAAGGAGCTAGAAACAAGCTAGAACGGCAGGGTCGCACTACTCAACGTCACGCCAACTTAAGATCGCCTCAACTGACTTTCGCGCGCTTGCATATTTTAACAAAGCTTTTCATTTTAGCCACGCTGAATTTAACTAGAAGTCATGGCTCTGTCCATTACCAGTCTAATATCTTTTTACAAAGATGACAAGAAGAGTGTAGATAGAGGAGAGAACCACTAAAAGTCAGGACACGCACAACAGTGCAGCCTGGATGAAGGTGTGCTTACCGGTGTTGTGAGGGCTAGCATGAGGGACAAGGTTTATAGAGTGTCGGTGAGTAGTGATAGCAAGAGCACTGTTAACCTAGAGTTAATTTATTCACATTAGTGATATTAATTCCCATCAACAAATCCATTTTATGTGTCACATGAAATCTTTATTACAAATATTACACACCAGAAAACACAGAAATATCCATGAAATAAACATACAGTAGGCTATAAAAAATTAAAAGGGATAATTGGGAAGGCATTACAAATGTAAATATATTTTAAATAATGAAACAATCCCACCCCACAGGTATACTACAGATACTTAAGATAGGCATATACTCTCTTTCAAGCAGAACACAGGGGGAAAGAAATTTAGCGGGAGTGTTTACGTAATCGGCGTAATGACGTACAACGGCCTCGACCATTTCTGTAGTCCACTAATGCCACTTGTTAACAACCATCATTTTTACGACACGTAAACTCTTCAGAAATCACCAGCGGGGTCACTGCTGATGTATTTAATGTGGTAGAACAAAACGTGATCTATCTCTTAATTTTGTGTCAAACACAGACCTTATTTGGAGCTATTTTCCAAAACCCTATGGAGAAATTGCATTGCTTTTTGAAGGAACCGGAAGTGGTAAAAATGCTAACTTACTTCCGGGTTTTAGGACGCGTCACTGCGGTTCTCTATTGACCCCTTGGCTCTCTGATGACACTCGTTGTGTTTCTGATGTTCCTCTCAGCTGGACAACGTGGACGAGCAGGCGGCTCAGATCCGCAGAGAGCTGGACGGGAGGCTGCAGCTGGCCGAGAGGATCGGCAGGGTGAGATCACACTGAGTTATTATTAATTAAACATAAACTCATCACATATGAACTTGTTAAAATCAGAATTAAAAAACTATATTGAAATTGGGTTTCGTAACTGTCGCTCCATTTTGGATATATACATATCATTATGGTCGGCCTACAGATATAAATCAACCATGCATCACTCTACTGGTGAACTGAATTAATGAGAAGTGTATGTGTCTGTGTGTGTCCGTGTGTCTGTGTGTGTGTGTCCGTGTGTGTGTCTGTGTGTGTCTCTGTGTGTGTCTGTCTCTGTGTGTGTGTCTGTGTTTGTCCGTGTTTGTCTGTGTGTGTGTCCCCCTGTGTGTCTGTGTGTCTGTCTTTGTGTATGTCTGTGTGTGTTCTGTGTATGTCTGTCTGTGTGTGTCTCTGTGTCCGTGACTGTGTGTGTCTGTGTGTGTGTCTGTGTCCGTGACTGTGTGTGTCTGTGTGTCTGTGTTTGTCCGTGTGTCCCTGTGTGTGTGTCCCTGTGTGTCTGTCTGTGTGTCTGTCTGTGTGTCTGTCTGTGTGTGTGTGTGTCTGTCTGTGTGTGTCTCTGTGTGTGTGTGTCCGTGTCTGTGTGTCCCTGTGTCCGTGACTGTGTGTGTCTGTGTGTGTCTGTCTGTCTGTCCGTCTGTGTGTCCCTGTGTGTCCCTGTGTGTGTCCCTGTGTGTCTGTCTGTGTGTGTCTCTGTGTGTGTCCGTGACTGTGTGTCTGTGTGTGTCTGTCTGTCTGTGTATCCCTGTGTGTATCCCTGTGTGTATCCCTGTGTGTGTCCCTGTGTGTGTGTCCTGCAGGAGGTCCGTTCCCCCCGGTTCCTCTCCTCAGAGATGGAGCCCCTCTTCGTGGAGGAGCTGCGGTCTTCAGTGAACCTGCTGATGGCCAACCTGGAGAGTCTGCCGGTCTCTAAGGGGGGGCCGGACTTCAAGCAGAAGCTCAAACGCTCCAACATGAACAACTCCTTCCTGGACATGGACGAGGGGGACGTCCTGTCCAAGTCCGACGTGGTGCTGTCCTTCACTCTGGAGGTGTGTGTGTGTGTGTGGTGTGTGTATGGTGTGTGTACGTATTACTGTATATGGCAATGTATGTTTTAATTACATGTGAAAGCTAAAATAGTTTCCTTAGAAAGCAAAAGATATTGAACATGATTTCCACCATTTTGTATCAATATCAGATTTTTTACTAATAGATTATCTTGTTAAAAAAAAACCTGGTAGTTATGTAACGCAATATCTCAAGAAAATAAAAAAATATTGTTTCCATCATTCAAATTCATCTCTAACTTGGATTTATGTGCGTTTCGTATTTTTTGGCAATCAATTACACTTAAGAAATCAATCATGACATATTGAACATTTCAGAGATCCATTTGATCATCCTTAAGGCTGTCACCATATCAGATTTTCATGAAAACTAGTTCTGTCAAAAATCATTCACAATAAAGCCTTAATTACAATGTTTAAACAAAAAGAAAATCGATCAGTTAAATGAATTTATAATGTTGTTCATTGTGCGTTTTGCCTCTATTTCGCAAATAAATTAACCTTAAAATACGAGAGTAGTGGGGTGGAGAAAGAGCCTATATTCCATATACACCCCTGTTAACCCTTCTAAGTGTTTGCAATTTTCACTTTATTCTGAAATATCATATAATAATAGGTACTATTATTAATTTGTAATTGTTAGAACTACCATACAGCATTTAACTGAATATATTGTGTTTGCTGATAGTTGTTCAGATGGAAACATGTATTTAAAGAGTCGTCGTGGTTTCCTCTCTGGTTTTCTTTGCAGATAGTGATCGTGGAGGTTCTGGGTCTGAAGTCTGTGGCCCCAAACCGCATCGTGTACTGCACCATGGAGGTGGAGGGGGGGGAGAAGCTGCAGACGGACCAGGCGGAGGCCTCCAGACCGCAGTGAGTCAAACCTCCCACTGTTTCTGATCCATTCACAGGGTCTGATACCAACTTACAGACCTGATGTGGCTGTCATCACATGGAGAAAAGAGGTGTCATGTCATCAAATCACTTTTGTATACACACTGAGATTCATGGTGAGTGCAGAGAAAGCTCCTCAGCAGATTATTGAGAAAACAAACTGTGCACTTAGACCATTCTGCACAGTCAAGGTCAAACATTCAAGAGAAGCAGCAAGTAAAACACATTTTAAGCGGCAGCATTGTCAGTGTGTTTTGAATAGATCTGTTAACACGGTTTCCTGATTAAAATCAAGTGAACAAACCAGGTATGTGACATCATCACCGTGCCTATGTCAACCACCTCCCCCCCCTTCAAGACACCGTCTGCGGTCACCGAAGCCTGATAAGAATGTGTGTGTACAAAACGCTGCAAACTCTTACTGATATGTGCTGGGTCCAGGCTCAAGGGCGTATGGCACTCTCAACTCTTTCCAGGACAAGCCGGGGCCCTGCCTGCCAGTAGCTTTGCCGATATCTGTGTTGATAGGTAATAGATTAAGAGCGGTGAATCAGCTTAGAAACAGGAAGTGCTCAAACGTTTGTGTGAGTTTATCAAATTTAGCAGTGACTCCATGTCAGCCACAGCTTGTCACAAACAATCTTACTGATAGTGTATTTAACAAACTTAAACTAGCTTATTAAATGTCAGGTCATTGGCAGGAAAAACGTTTTTCATCAATGATTTTATCACTGAGCACAATCTCGATTTTATGTTTTTAACGGAAACTTTGATTGAACAAAATAACAGTGGAGCTGTTCTTATCGAATCAACCCCTCACAACTTTAGTTTTATGAGTGCATAAGAAAGGGGGTGGAGTTGCTATTCTGTTCACTGATTCAATTCAATGCAGGAAGACATCTTATGGGAGCTTTGCTTCTTTTGAATATGTGGCCCTTCAGCTGAAATGCTCCTCTCGAGCTCTGTTCCTAAATATCTATAGACCACCCAAATACTGTGCAAGCTTTTCTGATGACTTTACTGAACTGCTGTCTATAGTGTGTATTGACTTTGACCGTCTAGTCATTGTTGGTGATTTTAACATCCATGTTGACAACCCCCTGGACAGAGGGGCTAAAGAACTGTTTTGTGTTCTTGATAACTATGGACTGACTCAGCATGTGACGGAGCCCACGCACAATAAGGGGCACACTCTGGACTTAATTATCTCAAAGGGTCTGAATATCTCTAAGGTTGTGGTGACTGATGTTGCACTCTCTGATCATTCCTGTGTTTTCTTTGAGAGCTCTATTTCTGTTCACAAAAATGTTCCAAAAGAGGTAACCACAAAGCGATATTTAACTGAAAATAGGAGGGAAATGTTTACTCAGAATTTTTCTTCCACACTTGCCCCTGCTAACATCTCAGTAAATGAGCTAGTAGATCATTTTAATTCAAAAATTAAAAATGTTATAGATGCCATTGCTCCAACTAAGGTAAAGGAAGTGACTGGCAAGAAAATATCTCCATGGAGAAAGGCCATGACCGTGAAAACAGAAAAAAGAGTGTCGAAAAGCTGAACGTAGGTGGCGAAAAACAAATCTCCAGGTTCATTTTGAAATCTATAAAGAGAGACTTGGCTTTTATAATTTGGAATTGAAAATTGCACGACAGTCTTTCTTCTCTGATATCATTGCCAAAAACAAAAACAACGCACGTGCCTTGTTTGCTACCGTTGACAGACTAACAAATCCCCCAGTGTCAGTAGCCTCTGAATTTCTATCCACCAGGGCCTGCAATGACTGACAAAATTCAGAAAATCAGACAAGCAGTCAGTGCCTCTGTATCAGGTACAGCAAATGTTTTGTCCCTGTGTCCACTTAAAATCAATTCAAACACCATGACACAATTCCATCAGATTAATGATAAAAACCTAGAGGACATTATCAACTTCTGAAATCCTCCTCCTGCTGCCTTGATATTATTCCAACAGGATTTTTCAAAAATGTTTTTCCTTGCATGGCCTCAGATCTACTTCATATAGTAAACAAGTCTTTTCACTCAGGTGTTTTTCCACAGGCCCTGAAAACTGAAGTCATTAAACCGCTCTTAAAAAATAATAATCTAGATGCTTCAGTAATGAACAATTACAGGCCCATATCAAACCTGCCATTTCTAGGTAAAATCATTGAAAAAGTAGTTTTTCAACAGTTGAGTAATTTCTTGCATTTAAATAACTGTTTCGATGTGTTCCAGTCAGGCTTTCGTCCAAACCACAGCACTGAGACTGCTCTTGTAAAGGTCTTCAATGACATCCACTTAAACACAGACAGTGGCAGAACTTCAGTGTTAGTATTATTAGATCTCAGTGCTGCGTTTGACACTGTTGACCACAACATATTACTAGACCGACTGGAAAACTGGGTGGGACTTTCGGCAACAGTTCTAAATTGGTTTGAATCCTACTTAAAGGACAGAAACAACTTTGTTTCTATAGGTAAATACACATCTGAGTTGACAAATATGACATGTGGGGTTCCTCAAGGCTCCATCTTGGGGCCTCTTCTCTTTAACATCTACATGCTACCACTGGCTCAGATAATGAAAAACAACAAAATTTACCATAGCTATGCGGATGACACACACATTTACATAACCATTTCACCAGGAGACTATGCTCCAATTCAAACACTGAGTAAGTGCATTGAACAAATCAATGACTGGATGTGTCAGAACTTTCTCCAATTAAACAAAGATAAAACTGAGGTAATGGTTTTTGGAGCCAAGGCAGAACGTATAAAAGTTAGCGCTGAGCTTCAGTCTGCAATGTTCAAAACAACAGATAAAGCCAGAAATCTAGGTGTAGTCATGGACTCTGACCTGAGTTTCAACAGTCACATTAAAACAGTTACTAAATCAGCCTACTATCACCTAAAGAATATATCTAGGATTAAAAGACTAATGTCACAGCAGGATTTGGAAAAACTTGTCCATGCTTTTATCTTCAGTAGACTGGACTACTGTAATGGTGTCTTCACAGGTCTCACTAAAAAATCTATTAGAAAGCTGCAGCTGATTCAGAACGCTGCTGCTCGAGTCCTCACTGACACTAAAAAAGTGGATCACATCACTCCTGTTCTGAAGTATTTACACTGGCTTCCTGTGTGTCAAAGAATTGATTTCAAAATATGCTGCTGGTTTATAAAGCTTGAATGGTTTAGGCCCAAAATACATTTCTGACCTCCTGCTAAATTATGAACCATCCAGAACTCTCAGGTCTTCAGGGACTGGTCAGCTTTCTGTCCCCAGAGTCAGAACTAAACATGGAAAAGCAACGTTCAGTTATTATGCTCCAAATATCTGGAACAAACTCCCAGAAACCTGCAGGTCCGCTGCAACTCTGACTACTTTTAAATCCAGGCTGAAGACTTTTCTTTTTGCCGCTGCTTTTAATTGATATATTCATATCTTAAACTGCACTGTAACTTTTATTATCTTTGCTTTTTAATGCCATTTTCTTAATGTCTTTCATTTTTGTAAAGCACTTTGAATTGCCTTGAAGTCTCTTAAAGGTCCCATCCCATGCTTTTCTGGTTATTACCTGCCCCCTTGTGTGTTATGCAGCTTTTTCTGCATGTAAACGGTCTGCAAAGTCACAAACCCTCAAAGTACACCCTGTAGCGAGTAAAACTCTAACACAGAAAAGACCTGTCTATGCTGCCCCAGAACGCCTCGTTGGAGATTTTTCTTTTTCCATTGTTTTCTTCTTGGGTATAGTGACGTATTCGGGTATAGTAACATAACGGCTCCGCGGATTGGTCCATTTGGACCAATCTGCGGAGCCGTTACGTTTGGACCAATCCGCGGACTTCCTCACACACTCGGCGGGACGTTGCGAGGCTCGCTGCTGCGAGGAGCGGGACACTGTGAGCTGGCTCACTGGTGTGGGGTCGGCGAGACAGCGAGACACCGCGGAACTCAGCCTGAGCACACACACAAACTCCCAGCCAGGCTGCGGGTGAGTGTGTGTGTGTTCGGGCTGGGTTCCGCGGTGTCTTGCTGTCTCGCAGACGGCCACTGGGCTCATAGGGAGGGGGGGGGCAGGAGCTCCAACAAGCCGTTTAGGGCAGAGAGTGAATACACATACTATACAGAGATGCTGTATGAGAAACCAATGAGATTTTGGAGAATTGCACAATATAAATGTATTTTATTAGACCTCATCAATGGAATCATGATCAGTAGAAATGGCCATGACATGGGACCTTTAACACTTTCCTTGGACATAAGCTTTTTTATGGATATAAGCTTTATCAGACGGGAAAGTCCTACTCTTAAATATGGAGTGGGTGTCTGCTTCCTCAACACAAACTGGGAGCTGGTTCCACAGAAGATTGTACTTTTGGAGACTCTAGGAACCACTAGTAATACAAATAAACAAATAATATTTCTAAATCCTGTAATTCTGCTCGAAAACCAGTTCAAGTATTCTGATTACGCCTTTTTTTTCATGTAATTATTGTAATCTATCTACATAATCCTATAACAGTAATCCCTGTCCTTGTTAGTGAGGCTGCCCTTTCCCATGCTACTGGTCGGGGTTTTTTTTGTTTGTTTTTGTAACGTCTGACTGCCCTCTGCCCTCCAAACAGCCAATCATCTTCTCTCAGCGCCACCTGACGACCTCTCTGCTGTAACCCAGCTCCACTTTAACCTTCAGTGTAATTATCTTCTTCATCTGCTCTCTTAATGACAGCGTGGTTAACTATAATTACACGGACGTGATTAGCTGTGATTACAGCGCCGTCCGATCGCTCTGATGACTCCTGCAGTTGTTTAATCACCGAGGACCTTTTCATTAGCAACACCCTTAATTATCTCAGAATGTCAAGCCTCTGTGGACCGTTTAAAGGACGCAATGTTTGCTCATGTTTATCACAAATCAACCGCACCCCTGATTATCATTTCCATACGTTTTCTTCCCTGCAGATGAAAATGAGGTGCACAAAGGATTATGATCATAAATTAAGTGTTCATGTAGTTTGTAGATCGTTTGCTCACCTGCTGCAGAGCACAACACTAATTATCCTTCTTCCAGAAAATGATGTAAGACTCGTTCATTTCAAATGTAGCCCCATGGTTTGGATTGTAAACACATTTTAAAACAAAACACAAACACTTTTATACTTTATGTACGAATGTATCTCAGAGACAAACACTAGCTGATGATTAAACTGAGAATACAGGAAGACACCCAGGATTCAGTTTCAAATTAAATTAAATGAATCGCTTTAATAATGGAATAGTTAAAAAAAAAATGGGAATATACTAAATTGTCCCATAACGATATAAAAAAATAAGATAATTAACATTATGTTACTGCTGTTTTTACACAAGTGTGTATTTCTTTTTTTGGGACCTTTTCTGAATATTTTTTAACGGTATGTAGCCCCGCCCCTTTTCCCACTTTAGGTTAAAATGCATGTGTTAGTTCTTCAGACTAACTAGGGGACATTAGCTATCTACTTAAAAAGTTAGCTAACATTAGCTAACAATCTAGCTACGAACTCCATCTATCTACATTAAAAGCTAGCTAACGTTAGCCACCAATCTAACAAGCTAGCTAGCGAACTCCAGCTATCTACATTAAAAGCTAGCTAACGTTAGCCACCAATCTAAAAAGCTAAATAGCGAACTCCAGCTATCTACATTAAAAGTTAGCTAACATTAGCCACCAATCTAACAAGCTAGCTAGCGAACATTAGCTATCTACATTAAAAGCTAGCTAACGTTAGCTACCAATCTAACTAGGGAACATTAGCTATCTACTTAAAAAGTTAGCTAACGTTAGCCACCAATCTAACAAACTAGCTAGCGAACTCCATCTATCTACATTAAAAGTAAGCTAACGTTAGCTACCTGTCCCATAAGCTAGTTAGCTAACGTTAGCTCTTTATCTAGCCACAAATTAAGGCAATGTAAATGTGCCGTGGAGCATGTGAAGCGCAAGTTAAATAATAGGCTATACGTTATTATGATTCTTTGCTTAATTTTCAGTTAATAAATTTAATCAGAATTTAACAAAATAACACAATTAAAAAGAGTAGGTATAAAAAGCAGCGCAGCCATTATTTCAAAAGTAATGACTTATTATTGTTTATTTATACATTTTTAAATGTGTTTAAGTTTTAAATGTTCATAACGAGCACAAAAACCTAAACTAAGCTAAAAAATGAAATATATTTATTGTACTGAATATGTGGACTGCATGCATGGAAACGAAAATGTCAAAGCAATAAAAGGCATACATATTATTTACACACAGGAGTCGTACAGTGAGAAGCACAGCCAAGGAAATATATTCAGGCCTGTGAAGAATGACATTTATACTCAAGATTCTTTCACAACACTATTATTTGATGTTCACAAAGTATGAATAGATGTCACAGGCTGCAGCTGGGGTGTGAAAATAAACAGTTTCCTGTATCAGAAGAACAGAATCAGGCAGCAGCTGAGATTACTGTTGTTTTTACTGCCATTTGGGTTTAATGTTTGTATCGCTCAGGGTCATTGTTTCATGCCAGACGAGACACAAAATGAAACGGTGAAATAAAGACGTCATTATTTGTAGCGTTTAAACTGTTATCTCAGTTCAGGAAACACAGGAGGTGTGTGTGTGTGTGTGTGTGTGTGTGTGTGTGTGTGTGTGTGTGTGTGTGTGTGTGTGTGTGTGTGTGTGTGTGTGTGTGTGTGTGTGTGTGTGTGTGTGTGTGTGTGTGTGTGTGTGTGTGTGTGTGTGTGTGTGTGTGTGTGTGTGTGTGTGTGTGTGTGTGTGTGTGTGTGTGTGTGTGTGTGTGTGTGTGTGTGTGTGTGTGGTAACCCACCTTTTCTCGCATAATGTTGCCTTGGAAACTAGGGGAACTGAATATGGAGAGTGGCTTTGATTCTCGCCCTCAACAAGTGAAGGGGTCACTTGTCATTTTTGCAGCACACACACACACACACTTCCTCACACACTTACAATGACAGTTGTGAGATAAGGGCATCTGATGATGGGATTGTGTAATGTCTCCCTGCTCCATCAGAGTGTGTGTGTGTGTGTGTGTGTGTGTGTGTGTGTGTGTGACAGTGATGATGCTGACTCTGGATCTGTGACTAACACATGATGTGATGATATCATTACAGGAACTGAGAGGAGTTTCAGGGTGACTTTAAGTTAACTTTGCAGTCCGTTATGTCAGAGGAAATGCATTTAGGAATAAGATTACATTACATGTCTCTTGTTAGATGCTTTTACACAAGGTGATAAAGTGTCTTTGGGTTGTAGAGCCTGCAAATATAAAATGTCACAGTATTTACATTACTTTGCAGTAGCTTCACCAAAAGCAATAGGGAACAGAATGAGAAAACAAAAGATAAAATACATATTAGAAAAATAACCTGAAAATAAATAAATACATATTTATACAATACATCTGTATTATGTTGTTTTTATATTTCCATTTCATACAATTATTTCCCTTACTTTCTTTGAGTTTGTTAAATAATTGCACAAAGAAATATTCTCTTTCTCACATTTTCAACATGATTGTGCTTTTTGAACAGACTTTATTGGAACTTTCATTTAACAAAAAACATTCCTGTCTGTGCAGAAAGTCTGTGCAGTGTGATTAACGTGAAGATCAATAACAAGTCTGTGTGTGTGTTTCAGGTGGGGGACTCAGGGAGACTTCACCACCACACACCCCCTCCCCTCCGTCAAAGTGAAGCTGTTCACAGAGAGCACCGGGGTCCTGGCTCTGGAGGACAAGGAGCTGGGCCGGGTAACACATACACACACACACACACACACACACACAGGCACACAGACACACAGACACACACACAGACACACACACAGACACACACACAGACACACACGAAGACACACACACACACACACACACACACACACACACACACACACACAGGCTTAATCTGACTGCTTTAGGTACAAAACACACCGTGCAAATTATGTTGTGTTATTTATGACCAAAGCAGAGGTGAGGCAAGAGATACTAAATTATAATAATAATATATATTATATGTTATAAGATATATAAATATAAAAACTAAAAATGGTATTGTA
This sequence comes from Dissostichus eleginoides, assembly GCA_031216635.1. Lineage (NCBI taxonomy): Eukaryota > Metazoa > Chordata > Actinopteri > Perciformes > Nototheniidae > Dissostichus > Dissostichus eleginoides. The sequence goes on from CM062273.1 coordinate 4,310,388, forward strand.
TTTATTGACAACATACATAAGTGCCATATTTATGAATGAAAGGAATAGTTTGACTCATTAGGTGTTTCTTATCTCATTATAAATGGCCACACTCCCTTTCCCACAGCTTTTCTTAAGGGCTGCATTCATCTGATATGAATCACTATCACCATGTCGGCTCACAGCGAGGAGGAAGGACTTCAAATAAAAACATCATTAAAAGTAAAAAAAGCATTTTGGATGAAAGTGAAACTTCTTAAAGAGCAGATATTCTCCCTCTGGAGGAAACAGGGATTTGCAGACCATTGACATGCACTAAAGCCTATAGTGGGCGACTAAAGGACAATTATTAAAAGAGAAAATAAAAATATAGAACAGATGAGAATCAAAGAGGCGTTTATGAAATCTATAGATGATTGGCTGAAACCTCCTTGCAGCTGTTTAACCCTTTAATCCAGACTGACTCTGATTGGACGGTAAGGCCCTCAGGTCAGAAAGTTCAAACATGATGTTGGAGGTGGTCAAATGAGTGTCACACACACACACACACACACACACACACACACACACACACACACCCCTTCTATGTTAGCAGAATCATGGTTGAGATGTGTGTGTGTGGGTGTGGGTGGGTGGGTGTGTGTGTGTGTGTGTGTGTGTGTGTGTGTGTGTTGGCTGTTAGGTGGAAGAATGTTGTGATTATGAGCTTTTTCTTGATAGAAAATCGTTGGTGCATTTGACATTTCTTTCAAAATAATATTTGTTTGCCCTAAAATCGTGATAATGAAACAAATAGGAAATGGGTGAGAAGAGGTCCAGAAGCTGTAATTGACCTCTCATTTAAATAAAGAGAAAAACACGATAACAGTAAAGAAAACCAAGCTAACGTAGATTAGAGATATAAAACCAAAGAAATTGCTGCGAAAACCAGGAAAAAATAACCAATAATAGTCAGAAATCAATTAAAATCACATGAAAACATGTCCAAACTGCATTTGGATCAGCTCCTACGTGTAACTGGTTAACCAGGACACTCGTTTCCCTGTGATCCTTCTAACAGCTAGAGAGACATTTTCACTGCCCATTCATCCTGATCTATTCCCGTTTCCCACCCAACACATGTTTGATCTACAACTCATTTTACTTTTTCTAATGATACATATTCATTGCCATGCCAATAACAACAGTCTCCCCCCCCCCCCCCCCTCTCAGGTGGTGATGAACCCCACCACCAACAGTCCGAAGCAGGCAGAGTTTCACCGGATGGTCGTCCCTAAGAGCAGCCAGGACTCAGAGCTGAAGATCAAGCTGGCCGTCCGCATGGACAAACCCCCCAACATGAAGCACAGCGGGTGAGTCTGGGGGGGGGGGGGTCATGAGTCCTGTACAGGGGCGACTACTGGAGAAATGCCCGGGGTCTGTTTGAATCCAAGATAAATGAAGGCAAGGCAAGGCGAGTTTATATAAAGCACTTTTCAACACAAGGCAATTCAAAGTGCTTTACAACAATGAAAGACATTAAGAGCATAAAGCACATTATAAACATTAAAAAGCAAAGATAATAAAACATGAATAACACAGGTACATGAATAAAAGTTACAATGCAGTGTTACCCCTAGATTCCACCGGGTCCGTCTGCGCCGCGTTACGTCTGCGCCGCGGCGTTCACAGCGATCGCGGCCACTCTAGTCAATGGGTGCTATTCCACCAGACGCGCCGCGTTACGGCTCAGAAGCGTCCCAGAAGCGTCCCAGAAGCGTCTCGGCGCTGGGCTCCGCTAAAAATAGGCTGGTCTATTTTCGACGCGACGCGAGGCGTTGCATAGCGCCGGGCAGGAAGTGGACCGGTCAGAGCATCCGGCCCATCCCCACAATAAACTAATTTTGCAGATCCTATCCCTCCGTAGTCTTTCAAGTAGGAGGAGAAATGCCAGCGTTCTCCTCCGGTTTACAGGCACTGTGTCAATTATATATGTAGAATAATTATGATGATGAATGCATTTTTTTACCACTAAAATACAGCAACACATCTTTGATTCATGTCGTTTATAACTGGACTATTAACATTATTATTAACTTTGTCTGCACAAAGTAGCCTGTCCAGGAAATATGCCCAAATCAACAAAAACTGCGAGCCGGCACGCAAGACGCTCCGCTTCTGAAACGCACCCGGTTGGGTGTGACGCTGGAGGAGGTCGGACCAAAACCGCGGCGCAGAGGACCCGGTGGAATCCCGGGGTCAGATGTGAATAGTTCAATTAAAAGCAGCGGCAGAAAGAAAAGTCTTCAGCCTGGATTTAAGAGTAGTCAGAGTTGCAGCGGACCTGCAGGTTTCTGGGAGTTTGTTCCAGATACTTGATAATATCCCTCACCAAATTCTCACATTCCTCGACCCCTAGTCTTCCCGTGAAATTATAGTTCTTTTGACACTTTTCTAACCTCTTTATATTCCTTTCATCTTTCTCTTTCATCCATTTTGAATCCCCAGACAACTCATGCTCCTGTTTTACTGTAACCTGAACCCATCTCTGACCTTTAAACCACTTTTCTTTTCACTTCCCAGAATTAGAATATTTAACCAGGTTAACAGATTCATTTGATATCGGCCGGAAAGAGTTACTGTTTTCATTTCAAACACGTCTCCAAACAGCAACAGGCCAGGTGTTAAAGACTGTCCACATTAAGAGAGATAACTTTAAGAAAACCCAAAATAAAGATGTGAGCCGCCGCACTAATGAATTACAACCTTCAGTAAACCGAGGCGCTCCATCGGTCATCGTATCGCTGAAAACACATTGTTCTTTTGGTTAAAGACTGTGCCATCCACTCGAGTTAGTTTCAGTTATTGTTCATTTGAAACCAAATTCCTCCTCCTCCCTTTTAATCCTCTGGTTCTTAGTTTAGGAAACAGAGGATGACATTGAGTCCATTTATGTGTGAATAGTGAAGGACAACGTCTCACACAATGTTTTTTAAGGTTTTTTAAGGTTTTTTAATGTTTTTTAATGTTTTTTTCTGTCCAACCAAGTGAATTGTCGCCTTGTGTCTCTTGTTTGAGCAAGTTTGACCGTGGCATCATCTTGTCTCCATAACTGATTCAAGAAAGACAAAGCCATGACGTCTGGAGAGCCATAATAACGCTGAGTCATGACAGCATCATGCACATTGCAAGGTTTTTCACTCAGGGGGAAGGGTACATGATGTTTTGTATAAACACTGGTCTAGAGATGAGTTTGCTTTTCCTTTGGCCAATAGTAAGGTCTAAATCTTTGTTTTCTTCATAAAGAAATGGTCCGGTTTTAAGGCTTTCAACATGTCCGTACTCCATCTGTAGAGAGCACGAGTTCAATCACACAAAACGATTTTATGAAACCCTCTTCCAAAGAGAGACATTCTTAAAAATAAGACAAACTGCTTTCAAAGTCATATCGTTCTGAATGGGAAGGTTTGTCAGTCCTAACAAAGCCCGATGAAAACACTATTTGTAAGTGATTACAAACATTAAAATATGTGTTTTCGTAACAGATTATACCCTCTGATTTTTGATGTTTTACTTCAGCACGACCAATATAATCTTTCACTTGAATTAAAGACAGACCCCACATGTGTCTCACCTTATGCCAGTCCATTCATCTGAAGAAAAGAGGTATAAGTGAAAGTGTCACTCCTTTAAAGTCTGTGCAGACAGCTCCCCCTGCTGGTTGAATACAGGAAGTACAAACAGTGTGAGGATGTGGTCACATGATGGTGAGATTTTAACTCTATCCTTTGATTGGCAGATCAAATGTTGAATTATCTTATTGATTTAATTGAGCTGAACGTCAGACCTGCCCGTCATCCATCAGAGGTTTTTCATCCTGGGATTTATTATCGGTTAATTTAGATTTAAACATGGTTAATGCCTTAAGAAGTTCCCTCAGACCAGGGGGGTCAAACTAAATGTCATCGCGGGCCACATTATGGTTGCACTCAAAGGGCCGGTTGTAACTTTAAGACTATATAAATATACATATATATAATAGAGTGCCACAGTGACGCGTCCTAAAACCCGGAAGTATCATCAGAAATCTAATCGATAGATTTATGATCGATAGATTCATGATTAGAAAATTATAAAAGTAGGGTAGACATGTGGATATTATCCGACTGAACAAAACGTGGTCCGTCTCTTAAATGTGTGTCAACCACAGAACTTATTTCCAGCTATTTTCCAAAATCCTATGGAGAAATTGCATTGGTTTTTGTCGAAGGAACCGGAAGGAGTTTACTTCCGGGTTTTAGGACGCGTCACTGTGGCACTATATCAGAGTCCTGCAGCGGGTTGGGTACCCGCGGGTACCCGACGGGTGACCGCAAAAAGAGTGATTCGCGGGTGGTATTTTTTCAACAAAAAAATCCGGGGTTCGGTTCTGGATAAAACAAAGAAGATGCGGGTCGGGTCGCGGGTGTTGCATAATAAATATATTAAAATAATAATAATTTAATTTAATGTTTAAATCCTCAGACCTCTCCCCCGCGGGACCGCGCATAATAATAACCTCCGCAGCACATCAATCTGCTGCTGAGCGCGCCACATTCGAAATGGCTGAGGTGAAGCTCAGCGGAGAATACAGCATTTTCAATAACACTTCCTCAAGAGCGAAATCCAACGTCTGGGAGGCTTTTGGTCTCATCCTAGATGGAGAAAATAACCAACATCCCACACTTTTTGAGCCAAATACGCAACTGCGTGTGTTAATAATTGCATGTTTTCACAGGATATGCGGGTTCGGGTCGGTTTGCGGATCTTGTGCCGACGGGTTGGGTCCGTTTGCGGAACTAATTGGCAATATGTGCAGGTGGCGGGGCGGGTTCGGTATTGCACGTCGCGGGTGCTGGGCGGGAGCGGGTCTTGAAAATCAGACCCGTGCACTCTGCTCTATATACATAAAATAATGTATTATATGACATTATTGCCTCTGCACTGGATTATTATCAGATAGGTTTATAACTTCATAATTAACTACGTCTGAAAGCAGAAGTCTAGGGCAAATAATTGCAAGTCTCTTCATTGAGAATGTCACAAAATTATTTTAAAAGAAAAGCCAAATTCTGGAAAAAAGTGAAATTTTGAAAAAAAAGGAACATTTTGAAGAAAAAAGTCAAATTTGATATGCATTGTGGGACATGTAATTTATGGGCAACGTGCTTCTGTAAATCGGCCTGTAACGTAACCGTCTAATAAACATATTATATTCTTTGCAAGTTCTTGTGGGGCTGCATGAAATTAAGTCACGGGCCGGATTTGGCCCCCGGGCCTTGACCCCCCTGACTCAGACCGGGTGATTTAAGAAAATTGTAATTATATTTCAGAGTGTTTTCTTTTCAGAGTACCATGACTGACAGTATACAAGACAACTGATGTATTACTTTTCTTTTTTATTGTATAAAACATACTTTTTTATATTTACTCTCAGATGAACAAGTTGTGCAGTTCTTCCTGTCAATTGTGTAGTTCTTACTTTCTACCAGAAGGTGGCAGCAGAACCACATTTGAAAACCAAACATTTATGATGCAAAGAAGTGTGTGTATCCGATTTTCTTTTTTTTCTTTTTGAAGTTGAAAACAACAACAAAGAAAGACCTAAATGTCAGAATGTAGGTTTAATTAACTAGTTACATATTGAAGAGACTTGCAATCATTTGCCCCAGACTTCTGCTTTTCAGACGTATGTCTTATTGTTGTTTTTATTTTAAGTGGAGCCATGAAAAATGAGAATTGCCTCAGGAATGCCAAGTTTGTTTCTATGAGCAGGTCAAATGGAGACCACATCCATAAAACTAGTCAAGATGACCCTACAGCCCGTGCCGACTGGAGTCTATGAGGTACTTTCCCAGTACATCGACTACAAAGTCTTTGAAGATCTGGAAAGATTCACCAAAAACCAAACTAGTTTTTCAGTGACCAAATAAACAGCAATGTTCAGATCAATTACTTATTCATGTTTGAAATAAAGGTGAATGTATTCTTGTATTAATATCCCTCTATACAGGGTTCCTACGGTCATTAAAAACCTGGAAGAGTCATGGAAATTCAAAATGCAAATTCCAGGCCCTGGAAAAGTTATGGAAAACAATATTTTTCCCAAAGTTTTGGAAAAGTCATGGAAATGTAACTAAAGTTGCATCAAATATAATTTATATTTTATCTAGTCGCCGAAATAGTAATACTATAATGATAATACATACTGTATCGTATAGTAATGAAACGTAAAATGGCATTTAACTGACGAGGTGTTTTGCTGGTGAGAGATTTTAGTTGCTTTAGCCTGTAGAAGCTAGTAAGCCTACTATTTGATTTGTTTTAGATAGGCACGACATGTTTCATATGCAGACCTTATTTTCCTGTTCCATGTTAAAATAAACCATTTTCAGTACCGCTGAGAGTCATTTTTTTTGGTCATGGAAAATTAGGTAAAGGTCATGGAGAAGTCATGGAAAAGTCATTGAAAATCATTGGTGAAAAAGTGTATGAACCCTGTCTATAACCATAATACGTTACATAGTCTATCTGTTCATTTTGGCTGTCTTTTCAAACTAAAATCTACAGTGGACATACTGTAACATTTAAAAATCAAATTGTATGTGTTTTTATATGATTCTAGTTATTGTGCTTTTTATCTTGTTTTTAATAATTGTTTTCTCTTATTTTACTCCTATTGTGTTATTTTATATTTGTTCCCCTGTACAGCCCTTTGGTCAACTGAGGTTGTTTTAAATGTGCTATATACATAAATAAAGATTGAGATTGAAAGTTACAACCGGGAAGAATCCCGATGGGTCGGTACTGAAGTGTGCCGGACGATGTGGGCTGATTGTTAGTCCTAGTCCGCCCCTGCAACCGGCCCTTTGAGTGCAACCATCATGCTGATGTGGCCCGCGATGACATTTAGTTTGACCCCCCGGCACTACAGGGAGATAAAAATCAATGGGACGAAATGGTTGTCTGCAGTTCTGAAAGCCTCCACAAGGGGTCAGTGTTACCCTCCCTGTGAGTCTCTTCTTCATGTGTTTCTGTTCATTATGAACTCACCTGCGGGAAGGTGTCATCCTTTTGTCTTCTATCACTTTTCTCCACTCGCGTTATCTGATGCTGTTTTTTTATTTTGATTCAAACACTGACACAGGAGCATCTCTGATAAATAAATAAAACCCTTCCACATAATCCAAGACCGTCAAAAGAACTCCTCGCACGTCAGAGAAATGAAATCCAACAAGAGGCGCACTGACGCAGGAATAAATATACGCTTTTATTCATTAAGAGAAGAAGAAAACAAACGGGACATTTTATTTATATGTCCCCCAGACTTTAAATCCTTTAAAAGGCAGCTGACATTTTACTCTGAGGAGAAGAAGTGAACACACGGAAAGATGTCGGGTCACAGCGATCACGTGTTTCATGTTTCCTCACATGTTCTGATGAAGAAGACGTAAAGACATGTGAGCAGAGAGACGGTTCTATACTCTTACTTTACACATGGTTTCTGTGGTTAAATCTTTAAAATAATCACTGTTTCCAAGACTAATTGTGTATTCTTTACTCGTTTCCCCTCGTGTTTCTGAGCTCAGAGGAACTCATATCGCTGTTTTATTTCAACATTCGATCTTACTATTTAAACTCAATTCAGTCCACTCAAGATTGATTATTTAATGATCTATTATGACATCCAGAAGCACAGAACAGCAGCTTCTTATTTTAAATCCAAGAATACATGAATAAGTAGGTTGACTTTCAGGAGACACGGTGAAATAAAGGATTATTTAACCATAAAACGCAACTAATTCAAATGTTTAAAAATGTACGTCATTGTCATATCATTATAATAAATAACTGCCTTTTGTATTTCTTATTGATTTAATCATGTCGTGTAATTGTGAAAAAGATACGAGAAAATGGAGAATCATACAAAACATGTTAAACAGTAAGATTTAGACTTTGACACATTCTGCATAAAATCAGCTCTTTTTTAAAAAGTAATTTGGTTAAAAAACGAAATATGTTGATCTTTGAGAGGAATCAACCTTTAAGTCATTAACATCATTCCTAATGTTCTAATCTAGGCTATGTGTTATTCAGACTGCAAATGAGATGCCATCTTTTAAATAACCTTGGATTTGTTTCAGTGAAAATCCTCCTGCTTATTAATACTGAAGCTTTTATAGACAAATGAAATAAAGCGTGAATAGTGAAAACAATTAAGAGACGTTGTGATGCCTTGGAGCAAAAATCACAACTCAAGGAAATGTGAAAAATCCCTCATCTTGAAGGTACTTTATTTTACATTTAGTCTTGAGGTTCTTCTCTCTTAATGAATCAACAAAACATCCCCCCAGCGCTTGTTATGAGCTCGTTGAACCTGACAATTGTACAGCATAGATCTGTCTTGTTCACCACCAACAGTTCTCGTTAATTCTTGAAGGTAACGTGTAGTATTTAACAAAATAAGTCCACTATCTCATCCCTCTTTAAAAACGAATTAGTTCCAGTGCTTCAATTGCAGATTTAAAGGTAGGACAGGTAGCTCAAAGCAAAGCGGCACGATGTGTTTCAGTGAGACATCAGGGTGTCCGCGGGGTCGTAAAAAGTATTAAAAGTTGATAAATCAATTTAGCGAAAATTAAGGCTATTAAAAAGTATTAAACGGCATTTTCCAAGGTATTACATTGTGTAGCTTGTTCTCAATAAGTATATAAATTGTCCAAAGAGGTTGTATTCTACAGTCTGCCTGAATGTAATCATTGCGTAGGTGTGTAGTGTGATTCTGTGTAGTTTATTTATGGCATCCCGTTGGATTGGACGTCATCTGAACAGGACATCGCGCGCTCACTGCTTGATAGCGCGCGAAGGTCCGTTTACGCCGGTTGTTAAACAACATCGTTATGGGGAAATGCAAGTTTGCGTCCAAATGGTTGGAAGATAAGGAGGAAGGACAATCAATACTGTATATAGTCAATGTGAGGTAAAGTGTGTCGCCAATGTAACCGGTTAAAACTCAAAGTGGCGATGAGGTCTTAAAATGTATGGAAAGGGTCTTAAAAGGTCTTACATTTGACTTCAGGATTCCTGCTTATACCCTGTACATGCTTTGTGGAATTTCACCATGACTGTAACAGCGACATGTTCACTAAAGAAATATGACATTTATCAAACACGAGATGCGACAGAAAGAAGATTTATGGTACCTAAAACAAATATAATTCAGTCTAACAGTACAGAGCGTGTGGGAAGTGACTGCCGTTGCTCAAAAGAATACTAAACATCATCATTGTCAGCAAAAAGTGGCACGGAAGGGAGAAAAGGCATCCAATGATAAAGAGTTAGCGTACTTATTAAACATAGAGAAGAACATAATAGATTACAAATAAAGACAAATACGTACAAATGGCAAAAAGGTATTTCGAACGTTATGATGTTTATTCGTCTCATTTAGACACTTGTTAGTGAAACAACCGTCGTTTTTAAATCCACCAGTGGAGTATTGACTGACGTATTGTAAGTCGTAGAACAAACATCTCTTCAGCTTGAGTTAACCACAGCAACACGCTCTCACTCCCAACTCGTCCTGTATTCACGTGATGTCAGGGTCCCTTGGCGTTACTTTCAAACAGACCTTACTTCAGGCCAAAGACCAAAAACACATTCAGAAAGCCATTGAAGAGGGAACAGGAAGTGCTAACATGCTAATGCTAAAAGGGATCCCTATAAAGACACAGTGAAGCTCCATCTGAAGGACCCTGAGAGGATGTGTTCTGTGTGGGACTGCTAAATGCCTGCAGTGAACTCTCAGTCTGCAGGAAGACGAACAGTCTCACAAGTGTCCGGCCAGCGGAGCCTCATGTTGACCCTCATGTTGACCCTCAGCTCTGCATCGTGGCCCAGTTTCTGTCTGCAGCCCTGACCGGGGGCCTTTTCTCTGAGGGGGGGGGGGGGGGTCTCCATCGATTGATTTTCCTCTCTCGCACTTGCCTGTGTCCCACGCTTCAGGAGCAGCCATTGATTGGGGGGGAGGCTTTCTTCATCCAGACGCCTCACCCACTCCTCTCTCTCTCTCCTCTCACTCTCTCTTCTCTCTCTCCTTTCTCCCTCTCTCTCTCTCCTCTCTCTCACTCTCTCTCTTCTTTCACTCTCTCACTCTCCTCTCACTCTGTCCTCTCACAGGGAGGGGGGGGTGTTAATGTGTTAATAATGCTCACAGCTGGGGGAGTGAAGACGTGAAGTGCTGTAACACACTGTGATGGAAATATATAACATGAGAACATGAATCAAATATATCCCGATATTATTAAAGTGTTCTATTACATACAAGTTTTTATTTAAGTATTTTCTTTTTTTATTGAGAGATATTGTTTTAGCCATAGCAGACCATTTACATGCACTAAAACCCCAAAAAGCATAACAGGGCCAGTTTAAATTCTAAATATATTCAACAGTTAGCTGTAGTTCAAAGCAGCGTCACACTGAGGAACCTGCAACACAAGATGAAACTGTTCATCAGTTTATTACTTATTTAAATAACTTTAAAATAACTTCAATTCAAGGTTTTATCCTCATGTGCTCAGCAGCTACAGTGCAGATATGGCCATGACAAACTGAGGTCCCAGGCTCCTCCAACAGAGCAACAGGAATATATAAAGGACATCAAACAGATACAATAGTGCAAGAGAATGTTTTAAGATGTGCAAGTAAATACAAATAAAATAGAAATAGTTCAGGTTCAGGTGTTTAATAGTCTAACGTGATGTTCTCTGTGTTTCAGACATGTGTACGCCGTGGGACAGAGAGTCTGGAAACGCTGGAAAAAACGATATTTTGTCCTCGTTCAGGTGAGGGACATCCATCTGAGATCACATGACGTGTGTTGGAGCATTGCAGGCAGTAAGAGACTGAAGGTTAAAGTGAAATGAATATATAAACAGACTGTTAGTGGAGATCAGTGAAGATATGAAACGACTCATTAAACTGAGTATATTTAAACTCACGGGCTTATCGCCTTCACACTCAAACACCATCTTATCTTTTTATAACTGTGCAGAGTTTAGAAGAGACGGTCAGTTCAGAGAGGTGAAATGAGAAGAGTTTGAAGATATTAAAGGGAATCATCTCATCTCAGCGGCTCCTCCAGAGTCCTGCGGAGTTAATTGAGTTTTGGTCTCTTAAATTCTCATTTAGACGTCCTCACTCCGGCTTTATTTACTCCCCTCGCTCTGAGCCATCACTCTGGATCTCTGAGGTCAGGGACATTTAAATGAGACTGTGTCCGGATGAAATGGAGTCTGGTTACCTCCTCTGATCTCTGAAAGGCTCCGAGAGAGGAAGGGATTGAGTATCTTCTAGATTGTATTGATTCTGCACGGGATGCTTGATTGAGTGTTTGACAACAATTCATGGAGACTGTATTTATCTGATTCTCTGCTGCAGCATCTCTCTCAGGTGTGTGTGTGTGTGTGTGTGTGTGGTGTGTGTTGTGTGTGTGTGTGGTGTGTGTGTGTGTGTGTGTGGTGTGTGTTGTGTTGTGTGTGTGTGTGTGTGTGTGTGTGTGTGTGTGTGTGTCTAGTTTCTGGGTAAAACTGAAGAAGCTCTGTGTTTGGTGTTGTTTTTTATCTTGCACACTTTTACAGCTTGATCATTCAAGGTTGAGACATTGAGTGTGTCCATTCACTTGTTTGATTTTAATTTGCCAACACAAAAACCTGAGAGGAAAGTCACAAGTTTCTTCCTTATAAAAAGTGTTTCAATGATGAGGTAGAGATAAAAAAACAGATAATGAGAAAGGTCAATGTTAAAAGAGAGAACCAAATACCTGTGTGATCAGTGTGTGTTTCTGAGGTGTGCAATATCTCTAGTTCATCTCTCTGTGTGTGTGTGTGTGTGTGTGTGTGTGTGTGTGTGTGTGTGTGTGTGTGTGTGTGTGTGTGTGTGTGTGTGTGTGTGTGTGTGTGTGTGTGTGTGTGTGTGTGTGTGTGTGTGTGTGTGTGTGTGTGGTGTGTGTGTGTGTGTGTGTGTGTGTGTGTGTGTGTGTGTGTGTGTTGCAGGTCAGTCAGTACACATTCGCCATGTGCAGCTACAGAGAGAAGAAGGCAGAGCCTCAGGAGCTGATGCAGCTGGAGGGATACACTGTGGACTACTGTGACCCCCAGCCAGGTACACACACACACACCTCAGCCAGGTACAGTACACACACACACACCTCAGCCAGGTACACACACACACCTCAGCCAGGTAGACACACACACCTCAGCTGGTACACGCACATAAGGCCAGAAATATACTCACACGTTAGCCAGGTAGACACACACACACACACACACACACACAGACACACCTCAGCTGGTACACACACATAAGGCCAGAAACACACACACACGTTAGCCAGGTAGACACACCTGAGAGGCACATATTTTACTTTTTACTTCCTCTTCCTCCTCCTCCCCCCCCCCCCCCCCCCTCCCCCTCAGGTCTTCAGGGAGGGAGGGTCTTCTTTAACGCGGTGAAGGAGGGGGACCTGGTGATGTTCTCCTGTGAGGACGATCAGGACCGGATGTTATGGATCCAGGCTCTGTACCGAGCCACCGGGCAGTCCTACAAGCCAGTGCCCCCCCTCCAGAACAAGACCTCCAACTGCAGGGGACCCCAGAAGCCCTCCTCCCCCATCAGTAGGTCCTCTCCTCTTCCTAATATAAAAGTTATTCAGGTAGACTCCAGATTAGACAGAAGATCACTGATCTGAAACAGCCTTTCACTCAAATGTTCACTCTACCTCTAAGGGTTAGCGAACAACAGTTCAACCTTCTTTACATAAACATTTTAAATCTTTTTATTACATTTTATATTTTATTTGATGTTTTACTTTTTTTTATTTGTCTTTTTCTCATTTTAAAATGCAAATCTATCTTTTTCTTTCCTTCTGCCCTTCACATCGTCTGCCCACCTCCCGTCCCCTCCCTCCTGCTTCCCATCTTTTTTAGGTCTTTCTAAAATTCCCATTCCTATTGTCTTTAATACTTCAACCCTTCTGCCTATCTGTCTTTATTCTTGTATCTTTTCTAGTTCTTCTGTCTTTGCTCATTCACTCCTTCTTCTTGTCTCTCTGTTCCTCCCTTCTTCCCCTCATTTACTCCAGTGCTCCTATTGGTCCAAATCTTGATAGGGCACTTTTTTCTCCTCTTTACAAACGATATATATATTATTGTTATGTTATCAATTTTCCATATTTCCTGCTTTCTTTCCCTTTCTTCCAATTGCCTTTTCTTTGTTCCAAACTCGTGTTATATTTCCTCTTCCCTTCCTCCCCTTTACCTACAAATCACTTCATGTATGATCAGTGTGTGTGTGTGTGTGTGTGTGTGTGTGTGTGTGTGTGGATGGTGTGTGTAATGTGACATGAGGAGCTCACACTGAGCGCTGATTACAGCCGCAATATTTGTGTCACTTTAAAACAAATTGAAGCACTAATGGAGAGATGTGCTGACACGCTGAGGACATAGGCGTCCCTGAAATAGCTCCTAACCCGTGTGTGTGTGTGTGTGTGTGTGTGTGTGTGTGTGTGTGTGTGTGTGTGTGGTGTGTGTGTGTGTGTGTGTGTGTGTGGTGTGTGTGTGTGTGTGTGTGTGTGTGTGTGTGTGTGTGTGTGTGTGTGTGTTGTGTGTGGTGTGTGTGTGTGTGTGTGTGTGTGGACAGGTAAGTATTTTTCACTTTAATAACGATCGTTTCAGGCGTTTCTTCGTACCAATAACATCGTGGAGGTTAAAGACTCTATGATCTGCTCCGGCTCACACTGAAGAAAGCAGACTAACATTAAATCATTCTTTTCCTGGTTTGACTTCAGAGTAAAGCTGCGTTTTTAAACTCTTACGCTTGTTCTTCCGCTCTGTCTGAAGGTTAGTATGTGGTGATAGAGAGCTCTCTTTGTTCCTCTCCGCTCACTGTCTCTGGGAACATCAGAGCACAAAGCGCAGCAGTTTATTGACCGGTGTGTGGGAGCACTAATGGAGCTGTTTACACGCTAACATCATGTTATGGACACACACAGGACTCCCACTGTCTCCCTCTGCTCAATGCATCAGCTCCTTCTCACAGGAAGAGCCATTCAACATCATATATAACAACGTATTTGTGCATTAATACGTTTCAGCAGGAGAGGACTCTTTAAAGTAGAGACACTACATACTGATATACACCTGAACATCAGCAGGAGAGGACTCTTTAAAGTAGAGACACTACATACTGATATACACCTGAACATCAGCAGGAGAGGACTCTTTAAAGTAGAGACACTACATACTGATATACACCTAAACATCTGCAGGAGAGGACTCTTTAAAGTAGAGACACTACATACTGATATACACCTGAACATCAGCAGGTGAGGACTCTTTAAAGTAGAGACACTACATACTGATATACACCTGAACATCAGCAGGAGAGGACTCTTTAAAGTAGAGACACTACATACTAATATACACCTGAACATCAGCAGGAGAGGACTCTTTAAAGTAGAGACACTACATACTGATATATACCCAAACATCAGCAGGTGAGGACTCTTTAAAGTAGAGACACTACATACTGATATACACCTGAACATCAGCAGGAGAGGACTCTTTAAAGTAGAGACACTACATACTGATATACACCTGAACATCAGCAGGAGAGAACTCTTTAAAGTAGAGACACTGCATACTGATATACACCTGACCATCAGCAGGAGAGGACTCTTTAAAGTAGAGACACTACATACTGATACACCTGAACATCAGCAGGAGAGGACTCTTTAAATTAGAGACACTACATACTGATATACACCTGAACATCAGCGGGAGAGGACTCTTTAAAGTAGAGACACTACATACTGATATACACCTGAACATCAGCAGGAGGACTCTTTAAAGTAGAGACACTACATACTGATATACACCTGAACATCAGCAGGAGAGGACTCTTTAAAGTAGAGACACTACATACTGATATACACCTGAACATCAGCAGGAGAGGACTCTTTAAAGTAGAGACACTACATACTGATATACACCTGAACATCAGCAGAGAGGACTCTTTAAAGTAGAGACACTACATACTGATATATACCTGAACATCAGCAGGAGAGGACTCTTTAAAGTAGAGCACTACATACTGATATACACCTGAACATCAGCAGGAGAGGACTCTTTAAAGTAGAGACACTACATACTGATATATACCTGAACATCAGCAGGAGAGGACTCTTTAAAGTAGAGACACTACATACTGATATACACCTGAACATCAGCAGGAGAGGACTCTTTACAGTAGAGACACAACATACTGATATACACCTGAACATCAGCAGGAGAGGACTCTTTAAAGTAGAGACACTACATACTGATATACACCTGAACATCAGCAGAAGAGGACTCTTTAACAAATGAAAGGAAGCTCAGTTAGAAAGAAAAGGACAAACGGACTAAAGAAGCTGCAGAGACTTCACTTCCTGTCAGCCTCTTGCCAGCAGTTCACTTAAACTGATTGAAATGGACCTGCGCTCAAACATCCTGAAAACAAAGTCCAAACAAGTGGAAATCATCAGAGGCTGTGGGGGGGTTTGACCTGAATCACCTGAAGACGACTTCCTGTCCTCAGTCTGAACAGAGGAGTTGTTTTTTTTCCAGAAATGTTTACACCTGTCAGATGTGTTTTTAAGGAGTCAGGTGGTCAGTTTGACATTGAGGGGAGACGTCCAAACTGTCCGTCCGTTTTAACCTCCCGAGTTTTCAGAGCTACCCTCGAACGCAGCAGAGCAGATGCGTTCATGTGCTCCTCTCAAACTTTTTCCTCTAAGTTGAGTTTCCCTCGCTCAGCCAGACGGACGCTGATGGACCTGTCCGTCTGCGTCTTCGTCCTCACCGCCGCACCACGCTCCGACAGGCAGATCACATCTCTCAGCCCGGTGCACCTGAAACTGAAACTCCTTCCTCCTCCTCCTCCTCCTCCTCCTCGTCCTCCTCCTCCTCCTCCTCCTCCTCGTCCTCTTCGTCTGCATCAATAACCTGCCATCAGCGGCGCCACCTCCTCTCAGCAGTGTGTCACATGGATGTGACTGTTACCCAGACAAGATGGATATGGAGAGATTGAGCGCAGAAGCAAATAAATACCCCCACCCCACCCCACCCCATCACACACACCACACACACACACACACACACACACACACACACACAACACACACACCTCTAACTCATCTCACACACCTCTAACTCATCTCACACACCTCAACAGTCACTTATGTTGTAAATATGACTCGAAGATATAGACGTATAAAAATCCACATGTAGTTAAGTGACATTTTTTTATTCAGCTTTTCTATAACACATCTATCCCGAAAACAGTTCAAAATTGATTGATCTATTCCACACATTATTCTTTCTTGTAAATACATAAATTACCCATAATGCAACTAGACGAGATGCGGGTGTGGTATGTTGTAGCAGCTAATTTAGTGATCAAACATTCAGCTGCAGGATAAAAAGCTTCACACTTCCAGATTATCTTCTGAAACATTTGAGACACACACACACACACACACACACACACCACACACACACACACACGCACACACCTCACCAGTCACTCATGCTGTGAGTATGCCACCAAGATAAGGACAAACAAAATGTTGTTGAAAGTCTTATTTTACATTTTGGTTAAATAACACGTCAGACTCAAATGTACAATTTCTTGTAAAAACCTTCACCTTCAGTCAGAGATGCAGGTGTGCTGTGCTCTTGCTGTCGATGAACACTTTTGGAAACTCCATAACTCCAGATTATTTTACTTTTCAAACCTGTATTGGTCAGACTCTAGTGATGATGACTGAAGATCAGCCTTAACAGCTCCCACTAAAGGCTTTCTACTACTTTAAAACATACACAGACTTTCCCACAGAGACCTGTCAACACTTTAATGTAATATCTGATGCTACTAATGACATGATGGGTATCTCATGAAGTAGAACAAGCCCTCATGAGGCTCATGCCCTTTCAGACTGGCCTCATTACGATGGTTTGGCCAATACCAATCGTTTAATTTTGCCGTCACTGACCTGATCAAGATTATAAATCATGATTTAGCTCCATCTTGTAACCACTTTATTACTGTAGGGGTCACATCTGATGAGAAGTCCTCTTCATTCAATAGCTTATCCTTCCTCTGGCTCTCTCTGTAGAGTCTTTGTTTCCCCATCTAACATCTTATCTAAGGTTATCATGTTTAGCTTTTAGAAAATAATGTTTGTTTTTTCTTTCAAAACAACCTCCAGACAAGAAGGCGGATATGTTTGTGTGTCTTTTGAAAAGCTATAATCCTTGAGAGTATCACAAAATAAAGACCCCGTATGGATCCTGGCTACAGTCAGAAAGTGCGTCTCCATACAGGACCCTCCATTGTCCCCTGTTGGATTCAAAGAGCCTTTAAACACTGATGAGAAACACTTTGAGAAATACAAAGTGAAGAACCGAGCAGCCATCTGTGCCAGGAGCCGGATCACACCCATCAATATTTTCTGTCACACACACTCGTTCACACACACACCCCCTCCCCCTTTAACACACACACACGGCCCTGTAGATAATAGCTGAAAGTTGGACTTGACACGGATCAAATCTCCTGCGCTGTCTGTCCCCCAATCAATACTCCCCCTCCTCCCCCCTCATCTTATTATCAGCACTAATCTATATCTCTTTGTCTCGTTTTCTTTGGAGTCACCTCCTTCACTCGCCGTCTTTTCTCCAAATTACATTAAGGGACAATCCCTCGTGTTTCGGAGGTATAACGAATGTAAAATGACCTACATCGGAATGAGACAGAAGGAGATGCGGGCCACCGGAGCCACGGGCAGTGACCGAAAAAAGTGGGAGCGTCAGAAGAAAGGAGAGGCCGCGTCGATGGGAAGTTGATTGTGGAGATTTCACTTTTGCTGTCTTTTTTTCTTCTCTTTCGCAACAAAAGCGACAAAGAAAGAAAGGAAGGAGGGGCTGTGAAACACAAATGTCTGAGAGTCCTTGCGGGCTTCTTTGCGTCCAAACAAAAACAAAATGGCAGCGTTAATAAAAAGCGATCACTAATGCTGGTCTCGGCACAAGGCCGCGGGCGTCGCAAGCGAGGAATCCAACCGGCTTTCTTCCAGGAGCCGCGCTCTTTTGTGGGGCCATGTGTCACGCTCAGAAACTTCCCATCACGAAACCTCCTCCTCAATGAAGGCAGAGTGGAGAGTGTGAGGCTTTTCTTTTGGCGGGGCCATTAACAGGAAGCCTGAAAGGACTGGAAATGAACTCGGGATTTGTTCTTCTTCTGCTGCTGCTTTCACTTTTCCTTTTTCTGTCGATTCGTCCCTCGCTGACCCCGAAGCCTCGTTATCGTTGTCTGAGGCTCCGGGCGTTTCCAGGAGAACATATTGTCTGTATGACCGAGTCAAAGCACGTCATGAGGCCATACTCGGTTTTTACTTTGTGACAATCTTTGTTTTTCAAAGACCAAATCTACCAAGAAATATTATGTACGAATAAAAGCCTGATATCTCTGCTTCCTCTGTGCCATAGAGCTCCATTGTTGTCCAAAAACGATTAAAAACCCATCACTGGGGGACATGTTCCCATAATAATCACTAGAGCACCACATTTGGAGTATTTTTGAAGGTTAACATCTTCTTGAGCCAATGGTCTTTGGATATAAGCGCCAAGACAAGGACAGAAAGTCTTGCGTCACGGACTATCACGGTGGTCAGATAAAAACAAAAAAAAATCAAATGTGACCCTAATCCTCTTCCGTAGTTATACGTATATTCAGCATATAGCAGCAAAGATTAGGCCACAGTGAGTGAAATGTGACAGGACAAAACACCTTGAAAGTGCCTCGGGTTCAGAGGATTAACAAAAGAGATGAAGGTACAGTAGAGAGGCGTGTGGTGCAGTGGGTTGTGCGTTGGTGTTCGGATCAGAGGGTGACAGGTTCAAACCCCACTGCAGTCAGCATGTCGTTGTGTCCCTGGGCAAGACACTTCACCCCAAATTGCTCCTGTGGGGATTGCCCACAGTATTGAGTATGTAAGTCGCTTTGGATAAAAGCGTCTAACAAGTAACATGTAATGTAATGTAGATCAAATCAGCTCACTTTGTTGGACCAGGATAACCCACTTTATAATATAACAAACATTATTACATGTTGATTAAATCTTGAGCGTAGATTTGAAGACTACGGTTATTAGTTGAAGCTACCTTCAGATCTTTCAAACTCAACGTGGTCTTTGGTGATCTGTAGATGATCGGTAGATGACTGTCTGTTTGTAGCGTAAAGTCAGTGAAACATCTGTCTTTGTCTTCATGTGGACGTCTGATCTGCTCTCTTATTGGCTGCTTCTTCCGCTCAGGCTCTTCCAGTGTTTTGCTCACATGTCGGCCATGTTTTGTGTCAGCTGAGAGACGGCTTCACAGACGATCTGTAGCCAACCGAGGTGGGAACCATTAACCAGAGAGAGCCCACTGCCAATGCATCCTCTGTGTGTGTTCACACTCTGGGACTGAAGAGAGGCGTGATGCTTGTGACTGAACACATTTATATATCACCTCTTCATCTGACGGCGGTGCAGTCATTCAGTCCATCTCACGTTACATATTGAGCTTCTTCTGTCTTTGTGTTAACACTACCTAACATAACTCAACTCTGCTTTGATTTCACATTGAATATCCTCCAGGCAAAAGTCTATACTTCAAAAAGTAAACATTTAATCCTAAAAATCTACAATACCTGCTGCCGTTCAAGTTCAAAACGTTCAAAATGATAACACATTTAAAAAAAATCCCAATACCTTTTAGAGCATTTAAGGGTTTATCTTTCATACACTTTAAAATGATGAAGTTCATCACGAAACAGTAAGCTGTTCTGGAAGTATAACAGAAAACCATTTTGAAAAGTCAACCAAACACTTATTTTCTCAACAATTCATGATTTTATAATCATAATTTTATCTTGTTAATGTACTACTTTAATGTGGTTTTTTTATTTTAATTTAATTTGCCAATTTAATCGAATATCCATGTTTTTTTCTCTTAAGATTTAATAATGTTTTTATTATAGACAAAATTGTTTAAATATGTTTTTTGTTTTTTTAACTTAATGCACAACTTTAATCTCAAAATAAAAATGTTTTGTTACAATTGTATACTCTATATTCGTGCAACTTTACAATCTCAGCAAATAAAGTTATTGACATCTACATTTCTCACCTATAATCTCGGAAATTATTTTTTATCATTCATTTTTTATTGCAACATCTTCAATTTAAAACACAGTACAGAAGACAATTCAGGTTGCACAACATTTTGGATTAATTCAATCCAATCCCATTACCCTACACCCACACCCCCACTCTACCCCCCCCCCCTGGCTCCCCCCCCCCCCCCCTCCACTCTACCAACCACCAGGGCAACAATATCCCCGCAGGGATAGCATTCGTATTTGGTCAGGAGCTCCTTTAAGTTAGATATCAGATCTGTCCACATTAAAATTGTATCAGGTTTTGCATCGTTGATTCTCACAGAGGACAGTTCAAGGTAAGAAATGTTCAAAAAACTCTGAAGCCAGTGAGAACTTGAAATATCGTGAGGAGGTTTCCAACGTTGGACTATAATCTTTTTAGCTGCAGTCAAGCCTGTTAGCCAGATTTTGCGAGTTTTCCCCGTAAGGGAAAGGTGAGATTCATCATTTTGAAGATGTACAGCAGGTTCCATTGGTAACCCTATTACTATATATACTCCTGGACACTCCCATACAACATGTAAGAAAGAGCCAATGGTTCCCTGGTGACAAAATGAACAGTAAGGGTCAGGTACCAATCCAATTATTGGTGTTAGATATGCTCTATGACAACTTTTCAGATGTATATACTGATGGTTTGGGTTTTTTGAAGCACCCGTAACATTAGCCCAAATTGCATCCCAATCCAATTCTTGTCCTAAAGTGGATTTCCCTATCCCATGCTCTCAGGCCTGATGTAGGCATTTAGTTCTGGGAGTTAAGATTGTCATAGAAAAACGAAACGATTTGTTTGGGAGCACTCAACTCAGAATAGGATGTTCTTTCAAATCTATAATCTCTGAAATTATGAATTTTACTGGCAAATGTATGACTTTATAATCCTAGAGAATTATCATGTTTTTTTCTTGTACATTTTATCTTGAAACATCCAAAAAGTAAAAAAAATGTATTACTTTATAAATCTAGAGAATATTCACTTTTTACTGTCGACCTTTAAAGTCCCCTGGTTCTTCATTTCCAAATAAGACCTACATGTCCTAATATTGTGGCTTTGTTTTACCAATATATCTCTCAGATAAATCAGACCCTAACCATGTATCAAAACTAAGTCCCTTACAAACTGTCAGGGTTTGAACTCTGAGTTTTCATCCCTCCTGTCTCTCAGGTCTGGACCCCTCTCAGCGGCAGGGGGTCGAGGGTCTGATCTCCGTCGCTCCGAGCCGCTTCGACCACACCGCCCTCTTCACCGTGTTACAGAAACACACTCTGCAGCACCGCATGAACGACTCCTTCTCCTGCCTGGTACACACACACACACACACACACACTCTGGGGTTATCTCGATGTCTTTTTATCTTGAAGTTCATTCAGAGATCTGGTGGCGGGGTCTGTATAATTTTATTTTTTTAACAGAATGAGTGAGGGTAAAATTACATTACATTCAAAATGTCCTGACACCAAGAAATTAATTGGCAACAAAATTTGACTTAAATGAGTTAGTAACAATTAATGCTTCATCCCAACTCTTTTTCAAAACAAACAAACTCTCTCTGCTCTTAATTCACATCATACAATCACTTCTTTGGTCGTGCTACTCAGAGGAAATGTCAGCTGCATTACATGATATTGTATTTTTCTTCTGACAACTTTAATTAAACATTCAATCTTAATAAGAGAGAGTAAAGAAACAGCGATGTGCAGCTGGCAGTAGAAGAAAGAGAGGAGGAGGAGGGTGTAATCGGACAAATCAGTGACATTTATTTATCATGTTTACACACAATCATAAGATAAAAGGAAAATGATCAATTCATAACAAAATCAAGTCAACACGCAATACAGTTATATACAAGTCTCATAAACAGTTTCATCAAATCTGAACTGAATGTCATTTCTTTTACATTTGAAGCTCCTTTTGAGGTCATATTTTTAACATCACATGCAATCCTACATTTGAATAAAGTAACTCATTGGAACAAATGATATATTAAAAAGTTAATTATATAAATTAACCATTCTCTAATGACTATTACTCTTGAAAGTGAAGTGTCTTGAGAAATCTTAAGCATGTGTTAATTAGCAGTAGAGGAAAGGAGTCACATTTCTTTCTTGTATTTTATTTTACTTTTTTTCCTTTTTTAAGGATCTGACATTTTCTCTCTTTCTCTCAAATCAAAATAACTTTTTAGACTGTAATGACAGACAGGAAATAAACAGTTTACTTTTTCGAGTATCATCCACAGGAATCATAAAGGCCAATTATTGATAAGAGTTCGTTACAGGGTTCCCGCGGGGCCTTAAAAGGTCTTACATTTGATAATCAGAATTCAAGGCCTTAAAAAGTCTTACATTTGATCAAAAAAAGAAGTAAGGTCTTAAATATGATGGGATTTGAAAGGTACTTCTGTGTTTCGATCACGTCTAAATGTATTTTGGGGGAAATGTCCGGGCTGCAAAGTAACCTGTACGGTAAGAGCCTTTCAGTTCCCCCAACAATCTGTATTGAAATAAATCAACATGGAACCAGTAATCACTAACTTTGTTTCCCCCGGCCCCTTATCGGAGAACACCCAGCTAGTAACCTAGCAACCAAGCTTCAGCTAGCGACAGTCAGAAACTCAGGTATCTTCAAATCTACTTCTAAACAAATATGGGGAAGTGTAAGTTCAACCGTATTTGGTTGGAAAACATCGAATGTAGTGCTTGGTTGAAACCAGAGGATGGAAACGTGTTTGAAGCCCGCTGCACCTTTTGCAAATGTAGCGTTAGCTAATGCAGCGTTAGCTAGTGCAGCAGCTCCCGCAACAACATCGGGGGACCTCCAGGCGACGTTTGGGTCGACGCCAACTTTAAAAGCGGAGGTGATGTGGACGCTAAATACCGTAGCTAAACACCAATCCTACAACAGCAACGATGAAAGATTGTAGCCAAGGGAGCAGAGCTCTGAATATAGCTCTAGAAATAGTCCTAACTTCACAGTTCCAGATTATTTTATGAAACATTTAACACACACACACATACACACACACACACACTTTTTGTCTAACACGCTAACACAGTTCTGTGTATTGTTATGCTGTCCTGTTCAGTCATCGTTCTTATGTTGAACGTGAATACATTTTACTTTGAAAGTAATTATGGGAAGTATTTCTTCTTTCATAGCAATTTTCCTTCATACTTTCTTGCCGTGAAATAGGTCTTAAATTCTATTGAAATTGGTCTTAAAAAGTCTTAAATTTGAGTTGGTGAAACCTGCAGGAACCCTGTACTTAGAAGACATCTCTGTTTCTCCCCCCTCCCCCTCCCTCCCTCTCAGCCTGGGGGACTCTCACACTGGTTGAGGGGATAAACGCTCTAATCAATACCTAACAAATAGGAACATGACCCTCATAGACAACTGCTGTGTGACTCAATGGAGCGGGGAGAGGAGGGTGGGGAGAAGCCGAAATAAGTGTGTATTGGGGGGGGCGAGAACCCCACGTCTATATGGTCCACATTCACTTCTGTTCATCATGCTGTCATACCTAAAGTCTTCTGCTAAGGTCTTTTCACTCTAACATCGAAACATGATCCAGTTTTAGGTTTAAAAAAACGATAATAGCATATGCCTATATGTTTAACCTACAAACAGTTCAACAGAAAATACACAACCAAACAGCAGCAGGACCTCAGCATACTGAAAACATGTTTCCCAAAGGTCATTAAAATCATTGAAAGTTTGATGGACCAAAATCAAGGGCTTGGAAATAGACAAACTAAAACTCCTCAATGCTACAACAAAAACTAAACTTGATCCCTTTCTCAAATGTTCCATGTTGTACGCTTGAATTTGAATGGGTGTATGAAAAGCACTTGATGAATTTGATGTTTGGTCTGTGAACCCTTTAAAAAGTCTCAAAAGGCATCCAATGAAAAGAAGGCCTTTTGTGTAATAAAATGTCTTGAATCCATCCTCACAAAGTCTCTTCAAATGCCAAAAAAAGGGCCGTACGAATTGAAGAAAAATTATTCTCAAAATAATTGGTCAAATCCAATGCCTCTCGCATTTTTCCCATGCAAATAGCGGAACGTTAAGCATACAATTGGTCCTAAATGTCATTATAAGTGCCATAATAAAAACGTGTCCTTAGCTGTATCACCTCTGCTGTCCTCGCACCTTACATATTATATATTAATCTTATGCATTGGTCATGTGAAACTTCCCAAAGTGATTCCTATCAGCCACACAGCATGTATCTGACAGTACATCTCTGATCTGCAGTCCCCTCATCCCGACATGTGTTGCCTTGTGTTCCTGTCTTTTTAAAAGCAGCAGAACGAGTTCTTCAGAGGCAAATCTGTGCCTCGTTTAGCTCCGTCTTTGGTCTCCTCCACTAAAAATGAAATATCTGCCTCTTCAGCTGTTAAATGCTGCACTATGTTCACCAGAGTAGTTTACAGCGGGTTTATGGGAGCTTGTTGATGGAAACACTGCTGAACCAGACAATGAATGTTTGAATTCAATCTATGAGCATAAAAAGATGTAATAAGATAAGATGTACTTTATTAATCCCAATTTGGGAAATGTTTTCGATGTAATGCTCCACAGAGCTGCAGAGCTGGTGGTACTTCAACAGTACAGGAAACATTGTTGAATCAGATAAAGTCATTTAATCTATGGATCAACATCAGTTTACTTTCTCAGCAGTTGGTGGAGACCAAGGCAGAGCTTCATAAATGTGAATATTGGACTTGAATTCATCATAAAAACCTAAGTTGTAGGAACCCTGCTCACACGCTCTTGCTCGTGCTTTGAAAACACTTGTTCTGTTACGTGAGTCTTCTTTAAGTGATTCCTATTAGCCACTCAGCATGTGTCCGACAGTAAAACTCGTCCCGACATGTGTTGCGTTGTGTTCCCGTCTCTTTAAAGCAGCAGAACAGGAGATGTTCCTCAGAGTGACATCTGTGCCTCTTTCATTTCTCTACCTGCTCACCAGGACTCTCTCCAGCTCTGCAATTAGACAGATCCTTTCACACCGCCCCTCCAGATCCTCTCCCCTCGGCCTTTTGTGAAAACTCGAGGGCTTTGTGTTCCAGCCTGAGCCCCTTTTCACCAAACACTCTGAGAAAAGGCCAGTTTCTCGGCGTGGGGGACATCTGTTGAGAAGTGGCTTGGATTCATGTCATACACAGGGTCATATTTTATTCACAAAGAGTTGAACCCAACAACAACAACAGTAATTAGGCAGAAATGTGGTTTTGTAGCTGGGGCCCAGAGTCCTGCTGACGGGATCAGAGCCGTTCCCACTGACGATTGAAGGGTTAAGTCCCACAATGCACCATTCAGGTCCAGCTTTCTGACACAACTCCATCCATGTAGGTGGTAACACTAGGGCGAGGACATTCTTGGAATAGCTTAATCCAAAAAACAAAAAAAAGTATTACTAAGAACTTTGGAGGAACTGTTTATGCCGATATTCAACATTTGAGGCCTTATGGGATGTTTCTCCCAAATTAAGCCCTTTGTTAAAAATATATCTTAGTTGTTGTGAGCCATTTCAGGTACAGAAGACCCTGAAATGAATAGATTTTGTTGGCAATATTAACATGATATTACCTTGGTACCTCGTTAACATGTCAGCCGATAGCAGAACATCATGAACATTCATCAGGATTGTTGTTGTGTTCACGTGATAAAGGTCAGTCCAAAATGTGCTCTTGTTTGCTGCTGACAGTGGGTTCACAGGAGACTGAACAGACAATAAATGTACCGTAAAACAAGGAGCTAAAAGAAGCTAAAATGCTTAGTAGTAATTTGACAGTAGTAAGAGATACTGTTACAGTATAATTATTCATTTATTCCATGGATCAACATCATTAATATATTTCTCAGGAGATGGTGGAGACCATAGACATTACTGCCCCCGTGGAGCTGAAACAGTTTAATCAGTCAGGAGGATTAATGTTATCGAAAGTGATCACTGCATCAAACATGCTGACTATAGAGGAATCTATCTGGAAGTGGTGCTAAAGCAGCTTCACATTCAACAAATATTTTACCTCCTAAATGTTAGATTTTCCCAAATGTATAGTTTATCTTGAAATTGAGGATGCTTTAAAAAATCTGCTGTATCAGCTTTTTCGGTTTCTTCAATGAGTCAGACTCAGAATGGGGTTCATTACCAAGTAAGTTTGCACAAACAGTGGAGGTTAATGGTGCTTACATAAACCCAGTAAGATATGAATAAGAGCAGATATGGAAATATTCTAAAAACTGTGATAAAATCAAGAAACTAGAAATATACAACAAAGGAAATGCTATACAGATATATGACGTATGTGCACAATAAATGAATTCAAAAGCAAATAAAATATGTTATCCGTCAGTGAAATATTCAGATCCATAAAAAAATATATATATGCGCTTTTTTCCAATATTTCGGCACATAGATGTTGACATATTATTTAAGTTTGGATCTCCACCAGAATTTAAAAAAAGTTCTGTAGGATCTTGCAGGACGCTTGATGGTCAGCTGACAGGTTGGATCATCAGCAGCTTGTCTTCGTCCCAGGACCCCCCCCCCCCCCCTAACCTCTGTCTAATAAAGCAGAAGGAAAAGGGTCATGGGATCATAGAGGATGATCAGTCATCTGGACAACATGTTTACCTACACCAGCGTCACGTGACTCTGACCCACTTTAGACCGGCATCAGGTCTGAACTACTGGAACATCTTAAAGGTCACCTATTATGTCACCTATTATGCAAAATCTACTTCTTCACATCTCTTCTACATCAACATGTGTCCCCTCTGTGTAAAGAGACTCTGAAAGTTTCAGGAAAAAATATTTTTTTAGGACAATCCTACTATTTCTAGACCTTAACCTGTTAAGCCCGGGAGCCAGGTAGTAATTCCCATCACTAACGTAAAGAGATATTATCTATAAGGGTAGGCTCAATTCAAAATTCAAGTCACATGACGTCCGCTGTGTTTAATTCATCAAACTTTCCTGCAAAAGCTAACCAAAATACTGGCTTTAAAGTAGAGCTGTAAGTAGTTATTATTGGCATTAGTGATTTAACTTATTTTATTACATGGCTTAGTTGAATACTCGATTCTGATTGGTCAATTCAGAACACGTGACACGTTGTTAATCCAGAACAGACGGACCGCTGTCAAGGATTTATTGACCGTTGTTAAGGACGCTCACATCTGCAGAAAGAAGTCCAGTCGATTTAACTGTATACAGTTTGGCCGAAACCCTCCTTTTAGACATCAAACGGCGACACATATTCAGTGTGCAGTTCCTTTGGCATTAGGGCAGGGATATCTAGATACTTTCCAAGCTTTGACATAATGAATTGTGCTGTTTTTAAAATAAGCAACGATGTTTTCAAATCTGTAATCAAAAAGCTCCTCAAAAAACGCTATCGAAGCAGTTCCTGCCGTTGCTACGTAGTTCAAACGGTAACAACGGACTATTTTTCTTAGCGGATGCATGTCATTTTAAATCAATAATAGCCTACTATTTTTTAAATCAATAAAAACATTTTCTAAATCTATAAAAGCATTTCAATTAATATTGGGAGTCATATCGTTACTTTGTTGAGAATGTGGCCGTGTACTAAGCGGGATAATGTGCGGTCATTATGGGGGAAATAACTTATTAAGTCAAAGGTGAACCACTTAAAAAGCCGAATACAATATACTTTTTTTATGTTTTAAAGGGTGTAAGACGTGAGCAATTGTGGGTATCAAGACTATTACAAAGTATTTTATATGCAGGAGCACTTTTATAATCCGAAAATATTCATGTCTATTAAACACAAGGCTATTCTCACATTGTAGAAGCTTAAAACCAGAAAATAACAACTAGATAGTGATTATACTTAAATATAAAATATCAAGTAGCGCCAGAATGAACACCAAAAACAGTTTATTAAATGTCATTTTTGGTATAATTAGGAAGAGCCACCTGCCAGATCTAATGGTTGCTCTGAATCAGCTTCAGACCCAAACGGCGTCCCCTGACCTGCAGACAGGACGGCTTTTTTTTGATTGGTTTAATTTTAAATATAAAAGCACTGATATTTTTTAATTGAGTTTCCTCCAGAACATCTAGTCCTGTGCATGTAAGTCTGCGTGGCAAAGTGACAGATCAGAGTGTTGGGGGTCACCAGAATCTTTGGACCAAAAACGTATTTCTCGGGCCAGAAGTAGTCTGAGAGCCTTTTAGTCTCTCAGCTTCCTGTCGGCCGTCTGTAGTGAAGTGACGAGCGTGAATCTGAGACACACGCCGCCACGCTTCCTTTCGTCCCCGGGTCACGTTGCTCCTTGGGGGGTGGGGCGGCGAATCGGAGACGTGCAGCCGGGGCGGACGGCTCGTTAGCCGCTAATTGAGCGGTCAGCGCCAAGACTGGAGTTCGCCATCTGTTTGTCACGGAGGAACATCTTGTCGCTTCACGCCCGGCGACAGGCCCCCTCTCTGCCTGGGGTGTGATATTAATAGCTCGAGCTCACAGACGGAGAGAGAGAAAACGGAGAAAGAAACAAACTGAGGAGTGGCAGGAAGGGGGAGACGCTAAAAGGCCTGCAGAGGAGAAATGTGCCAGGTCCAGTTCAGCCCAAGCAGCATGTCTGAGAGAGGCTAAATAACAGACAGGAAGTAATGATTCAAGTCCTTAAATGATCTGTGATGATGTGTAACTCATCGTGCTTTAAAGGTCCCCTATTATACTGTTTTTCATCAATATATCACAGGTCTCAGATATATACAGAGCATGTCTCTGATTGGCTGAAACACCAAACAGATCATTGCAGCATCCCATAATCCCCTCTGTTTCAGCCCTGTTTCCAAAGTGCTGATTCTCTGTCTGTTACTTTAGATGAAAATAAGGAGCCCCTCCCCACGCCCCTCTGAGAGAGATTTGGTTAAAAGAACTCAATGGTGCTCTAGGAGGAGATTCAGGTGATAAGTGGGGGGGGTTACCTTGGTTGGTGATTGGCTAATGGTTACACAAGCCAAAACATCGTTATGACATCATAAAGTGGCCAAAATCTGATCAGCTCATTTTCAGACAGGTTTTTATAGAAATGGATCAGGACAAAAAGAGAGAGAATCTTTGTTCCTGAAACGTTCAGAGTCTCTTTACACAGAGGGGACACATGTTGATGTTGAAGAGACATGAAGAAGAGGGGACACATGTTGATGTAGAAGAGACATGAAGAAGAGGGGACACATGTTGATGTAGAAGAGACATGAAGAAGAGGGGACACATGTTGATGTAGAAGAGACATGAAGAAGAGGGGACACATGTTGATGTAGAAGAGACATGAAGAAGAGGGGACACATGTTGATGTAGAAGAGACATGAAGAAGAGGGGACACATGTTGATGTAGAAGAGACATGAAGAAGAGGATTTTGCAGAATAGTTTTAATTCTGAGGAGGCAGTCAGGTGTTACTCTAATGTTCTCTTTGTTAAACAAAAATTGATTTTCTACTTTATTTACTTTTGTTATCTAGGCTCAGAAATGGCAAATTCAAGACCCTGGATGGGAGGGGATCTGAATGTACATTCAAAACACTCTGTTAAGATGTGGGATGACCTCAGTGTTAAAGAGGCTCACTCTCTGTTTATAGAGCGGTTCATAGACCTCCAGATTGGAAATGGCAGCAGAAATATCCCCCCAACATTTGTCTTAATATCTCATTTTATTCTTATACTAATTGTACCAATCATCAGCACAACACTTTTTATTTTCTTCTTCCAGTTCGATCAAAACCTCCAGCTCTAAATATAACTTTACACACGTGTTTCTAGATATACCTTCATGTATTAGTCAGGCAATTTAAATGTGTGAAAATTGCCCTTGCATGAGAATTAAAAAGCGTCCAGGTAGGAGTCAGGATGCTGTTATTAATACACTTTTAGCCATAACCTCC
This sequence comes from Dissostichus eleginoides, assembly GCA_031216635.1. Taxonomy (NCBI): domain Eukaryota; kingdom Metazoa; phylum Chordata; class Actinopteri; order Perciformes; family Nototheniidae; genus Dissostichus; species Dissostichus eleginoides. Next base: position 4,340,610 of record CM062273.1, read on the forward strand.
TCTAACAACATGAGATTTTATACTAAAGGAACATAATGATCAGTGTGTGTGTGTGTGTGTCTCTCTCTGTGCATGTGTGCATGTGTGTGTGTGTGTGTGTGTGTGTGTGTGTGTGTGTCTGTCTGTCTGTCTGTCTGTCTGTCTGTCTGTCTGTCTGTCTGTCTGTCTGTCTGTCTGTCTGTCTGTCTGTCTGTCTGTCTGTCTGTCTGTCTGTCTGTCTGTCTGTCTGTCTCTCTCTCTCTCTCTCTCTGTGCATGTGTGTGTCTCTCTCTGTGCGTGCGTGTGTGTGTGTGTCTCTCTCTCTCTGTGCATGTGTGTGTCTCTCTCTGTGCGTGCGTGCATGTGTGTGTGTGTGTGTGTGCGCGTCGGCTCAGTGGAGGTGCTAATTTGTTAACGTTCCTTCCGTGAGGACTCTTAATTAGCGCTGTAAGTTTCACGCCTAATTGAGTGATTACGTGCAGGATGAATGAACCGATGAACGTCTCGGGATGTTCCACACCTTTCCTTTCCTTTTTAAACTGTGACAGAGAATTCATAGTTGAAGCGTTAACCTTTACACTTCTCCGCTTAGTTGTGGTAAAGTATAGAGGATTATTTTGTTTAAATTCGTGGAGACATGTTGGTCCGAGTGTGTTTATGCCTCCCATGAAAGCTGGGATGGATTGTGTAAACGTTTATAAGGTAGTAGGGGTTATCTGCAAAAAGCCTGAAAAGGATTCACATGTACGAGCATTAGAGAACGAACAGCTCTTAAACGGGGATCTAATATTAAAGTACAAGCTCCAACTGACGTCCAAAGTGAAAGACAAAGCAAGAAAAAGTCATGTTTTAAGAAAAGCCTCAAAAAGGCGTTTTATGCTTTGTTCCCTGTAGTTTGTTATAGGTTTAGTGCATGTAAACGGTGTTCCCTCCAGAGTCTACCACACACGAAGTTCACATATCAAAATCTGATTTATTCTTAAATGAGACTGAACCAAATCTTTATTTTGATTCTACACTGCTTACGGACAGGACTTTATTCCACTGACATATCTAAGATTCATTTTTTGACCGTGAGACTTTGAACCAGCATGTTGCATGCCATAACCATCACATCTTTCTGTTTGCATCTGTGCTTCTCCTTCTGACCCTCCAATCAGTCAGACATGTCTCCGTTTTAGACATTAATGAACCCAGGACCCCTCCTCTCAGGGTCACTCTCCAAGTTGATCTCTCCTAGGGGGGCCGCAACATTTTAACTTTATAAACGGAGTGAGACCGCTCCCTATATTCAGTTTACTAATGACGAAGACATTTCATTCATGGAGAATGGCAGCTTTCTCATTTCTCCCTGAACAGATTGTGTTTTGGAGTTTGAAGACTCCAAAACACAATCTGTTCGGGTTTCTTTCTTTCTTTCTTTATTTAATATACATACGCACTTTATTAAAGCACCACTGTTTTTAATCTGTTCTGATTCATCGTGATTTGTTGTAGAGCTGCAGAGATATCCACGCCTTCAATCTGCAGACTTATCAAGACCATAGATCCATCCTAAAAAATCAAACCATGATCGTTTTTACATATTTTCCAATACAAATTTCAAAAAAGATTCAAAATGATGATTCCCTCCACTATCGTTAATCTTAATGCTATTGCAATATCAGTCAAAAATAATCGCAGTTAGATAGATTGATAGATAGATCATTTATTTATCAGAAGTTAGGAAATGATGTGTATTTAGTTGTGCAGCCCTAATGTAAAATGTACAGGGTTGGGAGGGTTACTTTGTAAATGTAATCAGTTACTGATTACTGAATACATGGCTCTGAAAGTAATCCGAATACAGTTACAGTTACGTGTCTTAAAAAAGTAATCAGATTACTTTTAGATTACTTTTGGATTACTTTCTTTTTCCATCACAGATGGGTATGTTTTGGTGTACAGGAGACACAAAAAGCCAAAGGAAACTGAACGTGTTTTTACTGTTTTAATGGCTTATCAAGAGCACAACTGACACATAACATCTGAAACGATGTACAACATAATACACTTTTTGGGGATGCAGCTTGGGATGTGAGGAGTGAGGGACACGGCTTAGAACGGGCGTGTCCTTCTGTCCTGCCAGTGTTGGCAGGACATGAATTAAAATGTCGAACTCGGACTTCATTTTAAGGACATTTCGGCCAGGGGTGTAGAGCTATATTTGTTTAAGCACCGGATTGGCAAAACAGGAGAGTGTGTGCACCAGTCTGCCTTGATCTATGAATTCATGTCCGTGACACTCACAGTATCTGCTGCCCGCAGCTGTTTTATGAAGGAAAACCTCCTTCTCTTCACGAAATCTCTGCAGCGCCAGGAGGCAGCGGGAGGGTTAACTCAGCCTCTGAGAAGAGGAGCGTGCAGTGCCTTTCACACACCGCCTTTCACACACCGCCTTTCACACACCGCCTTTCACGCACCGCCTTCACTGTGTTTACCTTCAGAATCATTGGAAAGGCTAAAGACAGGCTGATGTGTTTTAACCACACACACCTCTACACACACACGATTTAAACGCAGACTTTTGTTCCTCCATGTTTCGTTGTTATTGTTTCACTGAGCGGACCCGCACATTTTTTTCAAACGCTCCCTTTTTTGGTCCATCTGCGGCGGTAATAGGTTTTGTGCGCTGTGATGATTCGGCTGTACCTTTAGTAATGAATATTAAATGTTGTGAGGAAATCTTTCCACCAATAATTCCAATAAGTAATCCAAAATGTATTCACTTCAGGTTTACGAAAGTAACTGTAATCAGATTACTCGTTTTTCAAATGTAACACGAGCTGAATACAGTTACTTGATTTTTGTATTCTGATTACGTAACGCCGTTACATGTATTCCGTTACAACCCAACCCTGAAAATGTACTATCTAAAAAGGTACATTTAATGTCACTGCATGGGTATATAATAAAGTATTTATCTAAAATGGAAGACTGGGGTACAAATAATGACTTGACTATAAATAAACATATTATATTATCTTGTTTAACTTTTTCCAGTTGGATGCATCTGCCCTAAGAAAAGTCATCAGTTTGTCACGTCCGACACTTACAACCTACGATTAGGGATGTCCCGATCACCTTTTTTTGCTCCCGATCCGATTCCGATCATTTGATTTTGACAATCTGCCGATACCGATTTTTCCCGATCCGATCTTTGGCTATCTTGGCTGTTCTTTTTTTGGCCTTTTCACTGTTCTGGGGCAGTTTCTCTTTCCTTTTAAAAGTCTCTGAAAGTGTCGGTTGTTTCAGTGCCGTTACCCGAGTGGCCGCTGTGTACTCGTCGTGTTGTTGTTGGTGTTTGTTTCTCAGGTGGCGTTTTAGATTGGTCGTGTTGAACGTAGCTCTGTTCTTTCCACCACGCGGAACCTCCGCCTTGCAAACATTGCATCTGGCTGTTACACTGCCTTCGCTTTCAATTTTATAATACTTCCAAACTCCTGACATTTTCTCTGTCCCGACTCCCGAGTCAGCAGCTGAACGTAGCCTCTCGTTAGCTTACTGCTACTATTAGACACTGCGCCCTGCCCACGCTGTTGCCAGGTTTGAGAGAAATAAGCAACCAGGTCTATGAAAACAAGCCCAAAAGAAGCAACACATACATGATGTTGTGTAATTTTAAACCAAAACTAAGGCCTCAGGATGACTTTAAGACGTGAACATGGTCATTTTTGTTTTGTAACATTAAATAAAATAATAAAAATATTTTATATAAAAAAATTTTTAAAAAAAATTCCCGATCTTTTACTCCCGATTCCGATCTTTTGAAAATCACGTGATCGGCTCCGATCCCCGATCACGTGATCGGATCGGGGACATCTCTACCTACGATAATACTTTAATGGTTAGATCAAGTCTGAAATGCTCCTTGCATCACAGCAGCTCCATGTGTAACATCAACAGACAAACATCAAGACACAATACATGAAAAACAAACAACAAACATTTTAACACAACAGCACAATCACTGAGAGAAAAGCTGCTGAAAGAGCCTTCAGCGTGCATTTGATCTGGATTCAGCTCTGTGTTTACTGAGAGGACTGACTGGAGCACAAAGGATGCTTCAGACTGACTTTATTGAATCGAGGGAACCTGTATCTTCCATTAGCAGAGAGGACAAAAGTACATCCTTTCCTCAAGTAGAAGTACAGATACTCGTGTTTAAAAATACTCTGGTGAAAGTAGAAGTACTGACTAAACTTCTTTACTCAAGTAAAAGTAAAGAAGTATGGGCTTTGAAATGTACTTAAGTAAAAAGTACCCATAACTAGCAGCTGTTTTAAAGAGTACCTGACCTCCCTTTATATTAATAGAACAATAATGTCATTGTTAGCTAATGAATGTTTCCATGCTGAACAACGGCAACATGACAACGTTTTCATTGGTCCCTCTTCTTTAGAGAAGACCAGGAAATGATGGATACACGGATCGTGTTCAAATCAATAGGCACGCAATGACTCTAAATAATAATGATCACGCCACCAAACACACATTCAAACTAAAGGAACCAGCCTGTTTGGAACATTCAAGAAGTAGAAAGTACAGGTATTTGTGTTCAAAATGTAAGAAGTAGAAAGTACAGGTATTTGTGTTCAAAATGTAAGAAGTAGAAAGTACAGGTATTTGTGTTCAAAATGTAAGAAGTAGAAAGTTCAGGTATTTGTGTTCAAAATGTAAGAAGTAGAAAGTACAGGTATTTGGGTTCAACATGTAAGAAGTAGAAAGTACAGGTACTTGTGTTCAAAATGTAAGAAGTAGAAAGTACAGGTATTTGGGTTCAAAATGTAAGAAGTCGAAGGAAAAAGTCCTCAGAAAAATAAGTAGTGGAGTAAAGTACTGATACCAGAAACATGTACTTAAGTACAGTAACGAAGTATTTGTACTCCACTACCTCCCACCTCTGCTGTTTAGATGGCAGCAGTTCATACTCGCTGTTCAGAACCTGGTTTGGGTCCGAGATGATGTTGTTGGACAGCCTTCTGTTGATGTTGACGCTCCTCTGTGTTTGTGTGTGTCTCCAGGGTTGGTTCAGCCCCGGGCAGGTGTTCGTTCTGGATGAGTACTGCGCCCGGTACGGGGTCCGGGGCTGCCACCGCCACCTGAGCTACCTGAAGGACCTGATGGAGTACTCTGAGAGCCAGGTGCTGGTGGACCCCACGCTGCTGCACTACAGCTACGCCTTCTGTGCCTCGCACGTCCACGGGAACAGGTACGGAGGCTAACACGGGTTAAACGTCACCTATTGTGCAAAATCCTCTTCTTCATGTCTCTTCTACATCAACATGTGTCCCCTCTTCTTCACGTCTCTTCTACATCAACATGTGTCCCCTCTTCTTCACGTCTCTTCTACATCAACATGTGTCCCCTCTTCTCCATGTCTCCTCTACATCAACATGTGTCCCCTCTTCTTCATGTCTCTTCTACATCACCATGTGTCCCCTCTTCTTCATGTCTCTTCTACATCAACATGTGTCCCCTCTGTGTAAAGAGACTCTGAAAGTTTCAGGAACAAAGATTCTCTCTCTTTTTGTCGTGATCCATTTCTATAAAAACCTGTCTGAAAATGAGCTGATCAGATTTTGGCCACTTTATGATGTCATAATGATGTTTTGGCTTGTGTAACCATTAGCCAATCACCAACCAAGGTAACCCCCCCCCCACCTTATCACCTGAATCTCCTCCTAGAGCACCATTGAGTTCTACAGAGAATCAGCACTTTGGAAACAGGGCTGAAACAGAGGGGATTATGGGATGCTGCAATGATCTGTTTGGTGTTCCAGCCAATCAGAGACAGGCTCTGTATATATCTGAGACCTTTAAGTTGTTGGGAAGTGATGACTGTTAGGGTTGAGATGCAAAGTTGTCTCATTTTGTCCAAGTGGGGGTGGGGGGGCTCAGCTCTGGTCATCTTTATGCCTCTTCTCGCTGTAATCTCCCGATATGAGCATCAGCGGCGTCTTTTAGCCACTTGTTGGCACCAGCGTCCTGCAGCAGTTCACTTCTCCCCCGCTGATAATTACTGATATCTGTGCTTTCTCTCTTTGTCCACTCATTCGCTCAATTAGACAGAGTAATGATCAGCTTCTCCAGCGAAATCGGCAGATATAAATTAGGGGTTGGGGGAGGAGGGGTATTTGAAATTGGCTTTTTGTCAGTTGGAGCTGTAATTTGAATAATTGATGGCCATTCAGGAGCCGCTGAGTGGGTGTGGATGGGAAAAAGGAGGGTTTTTGATGGCAGGCGGTTCTCCGAGGTGGGAAAAAAAAAACGAACGTAATTACAGAACTCGAGTTTTCCCTGGAGGGCCGCTCGGAGAAACCCAACTCCGTCAGGACAAAGAGCGACGCCTCAGAAGATCAGCAGGAGAGTCCTCCACCATACTTCAACTGAGTTTATTCAGACTGTGCTTTTCTGTAGGAAACTCTCACAGAAACATCAATATTTTCATTGGAAAGTCCACGTGAGGTCATAGAAAAGAGAAAGGAGAGACTCGGAGCCCTCTGTGAACCAAGATGTGTCGAGTTATTTGGTCATTTTTAATTAATACCAGATATATGAGTGGTGAAAGAACAGTAACATTTCTAAAGTAAATCGTAAGAACCCAAATAAAAGTGTGACCAAGAAGCACAGGCAATTAAATCACATTGTTTAATCGAATCTAAGATACGAGGTCTCCTAACGATTGTTCTCTATTAGTATTTTCGAGATGAATTGATTAATCACTCCATAAAATATCATCCCAATGCAAGGTGATGCGTTTAAATCTTAAGATCTTCACTTTACTATGATAGAACATTCAGAAAACTATAAATCTCCATATTAAAAAGAGCGTTTTCTTTTACCATATACTGTAAGATAATATAAGATAAGATGTACTTTATTGATCCCAAGTCGGGACATTTTTGTGTTGCAGCAGCATAAAAAGACATGGCACAAAAAAAATTAAAAGACTAGAAATAAACATTTCAAAATGTCAACATCTCAATAGCAATAAAATAGCATTCAAAAAAGTCCTTTCCAGCTGAAGAGAGTGTTCATGACGAACTAATTATCAGGTTAGATTTTCTCAATCTACTATTCGATTAGTTTGAAATGCTTTTGTCTTTCCAATCTGCATCACCCTCTCCTCAGGTGTGTGTGTGTGTGTGTGTGTGTGTGTGTGTGTGTGTGTGTGTGTGTGTGTGTGGTGTGTGTGTTGTGTGTGTGTGTGTGTGTGTGTGAGATAATGGCAGCTGTAATGAGTTAGATTGTGTGAGAGTTTATTTGGACACTTGGAGTCCTGCTGGTTCTTCATCATCATCATCGCTCCGTGCTGCTGGAGGTGACGGAGTGATTAAAGCTCGGCAGGTGAAGCTGCGCTGACACTTGGTGTGTGTGTGTGTGTGTGTGTGTGTGTGTGTGTGTGTGTGTGTGTGTGTGTGTGTGTGTGTGTGTGTGTGTGTGTGTGTGTGTGTGTGTGTGTGTGTGTGTGTGTGTGTGTGTGTGTGTGTGTGTGTGTGTGTGTGTGTGTGTGTGTGGTGTGTGTGTGAGACGAGACGTTTCAACTGGAGTCGGGGTTAAAGGAGCATTACCAGAGCTGGTTGAGGAGGGGGTTCGCTCGCCTCCTTCTCACCTGTCACGTCCCATCTTCTCCTCACCGAACATCCACAGCACACACACTCGGGATGTGAAAGGAGCTTTTACCTCCCCCCACACACACACACACATACACACACAGGCCGTGGAGGGAGGTGCCACACTGTTTGCTTCTCACATATGTATCCATCATTACAATCTCTTTATTTCACTGTACAGCATTTAGTTTTACTTTCTATTTTTAGCTCATTTCACTTCCTCTGCAATACTTTCACATCAGTCTTGCAACAGTCTCTTTTATTTCTACTCGGTTTCTTCTTCTTATATATTCATGTTGCTTTGTTGGAGGAGCCTGGGACTTGATGGCAATAATAAGCCTCTGAACTTTGAACATGGGATGGGTGTGTTTACAGAAAACGGAAACCAAATGTATCGCTCAACGATTTTACATCGAGAAAGAAATGTGTCACATTTACCTCTTGCGAAAACGTGCAAGATATTTGGAAGATGCTGTGTCGTGAAAGCACATCAGAGTTAAGATTCTCCTTCAAAGTCACTGCTGGCTTTGACGTTCTTGAACCGTAATGAGAACAAATGATGACAAACTGAAATGATGCCACAGTCAAACTTTTGCAAGTTGAGAGAGAAAATACCTATTTTTATATTTATTTTGATCTGTCTTTCACTAATTCACAAAAACATAGACTTAATGTCAGCGGGAATATCTGCAAGTTAGTTCAAAGGGTTTCTAAAATGATGAAGCAGAACAGTACGGTGGCCAACAGGTGCAAACGAGCCCAAAACATTTCTATTAGGAGAAACACGCTGCAGCTTCAGAAACCATGCAGATATACAAACGCTCCAAAACACATGAAGAAACATCTTCAGCAACATATTTTAACAATGTGATTCCTTCTGATATTACTGCAGATCTGCTGTAAGCTAGCTTTGTAGTTAACCTATTATTTTCAGATATACTGACAAACACTTACAGTTATGAAACAGATTTGGTCCGCGAGACTGACAGTTAGCCGACCAACGCAGATCAACAAATTTCATTAATTTTATTGAGCATTTTACAACTCGTGCCATAACTGCTAATATGTTTACATGACAACGCTATGTTAAACCAAAAGGCAAACTATGAACGTTACACTACTTCCAGTTCAATTACCAAGTGAAGTTTCACTGTATTTACTGAGCTGTGTTGGGTTTCTTTAACTATTTTTCAACGTGTTTGACTGGTGATGAGTTCTCCTTCACATCTTCTCCAACGTTTTCCAAACTGAGGTCCAGAGATGACATTGAACCTGATTTTTCTGACACTCCGCCCGCCCGCCCGCCCTCAGCCTGATCTCTTCTCCAACACCTCTTAAGGTGAAGTGGCGTCCGGAGCCTCGGCGTTCTACTCTCACCACGACTCTGTCATCAGAGAGCGCCGCGGGGGGGTCTGGAGCTCATCGTTTACACTGGAGCCACATCGAGTGTAAACAACACATCCTGAGTCCGCCCCCCCCCCCCCCCCCCCCTCGCTGCTCCGCGCTCGCTTCATTTAGCAGCAACAATGTGTCTGAACCCCGACAAGCTGTCGCATCGCCCACTCCTCCGCGTGCGCCCGAGCGCGAACACACATCTGACTGCTCCACCAAACCAAACCAAACTCCGCTTTGCGTCTGAACTCCTGCCAGATCGCTCCTCGTACGATTTGATTTGTGAGCGTGATTCGATTCAGGGGAAGTGGAGGGTGTGAGGGAGGAAGATCAGAATCAGGATTAAAGCCAAGTGTTTACACATACAAGGGATTTGATTTGGAGTATAATGGTGCATATGTCAACACGGGAAGAGGTTGTAAAGAAGAATTATTATATAAACCTATTAACATTTAAAATAATCCTTTTCAAATACATTTCTAAATTGAATACATTCAAATATACATTACATTATATTAGGAATATACTGAAATACATACTCTGCATTACTCCGCATAGTGAGAGGAATTATCTGTAAAAAAATAAATATATAGAATTAATTCAAATGTAGAAAAGTAAGTACAAGAAGAATGAGAAATGACTCAAAGAAAATAAGAAATTAAACCATAAAGAAATAGGAAGGAAACAAGGAATGTACTTTGCTTCATAATGGTGCAAACACAAACATAAGTTAAGGGTTTTTAAAAAGGGAGCAAATATAATGCTATTATTAAAACTATTTAAAAAGAGAAAATGTTTACATGAAATACAAATATCCAAAAATGTAGGTCCAATAAGAATATGACAAAATCCTCTGAAAAATGAGATTAATTCTGTGTTTCAGAATTTAAAGTGGAAGAGACGTATTGTTTTGAGAAATGTGTAAAAGAATATTTAAAACTTTAAAGATACATCCAATAAATGACATCTTCATGAGCTTTAAAGAAAGTTTTTAAAGTGACTCTATATCTTTCAGAAAGAAACGTTGTTTTTAATTATATTCAGTAATCCCTCTAACCCTGAACCCACACTGAGACACGAGAGCTGCAGAACTGATCAGTCCGTTTGATTTCCTGCACGAGGAAATGAGAACAGATTGTTGGGAGACAAGGAACGACTCTGATTACAGACAGCTGCCATTAATGAGGGATGCAGCCTCAGGCATCCATCTTTACATCCATCCATCCATCCATACATCCATACATCCCTTCATCTTTACATCCATCCATCCATCCATACATCCCTTCATCCATACATACATCCATCCATCCATCTTTACATCCATCCATCCATCCATACATCCATCCATCCATCTTTACATCCATCTTTACATCCATCCATCCATCCATCTTTACATCCATCCATCCATACATCCCTTCATCCATACATACATCCATCCATCCATCTTTACATCCATCCATCCATCTTTACATCCATCCATCCATCCATCCATACATCCCTTCATCTTTACATCCATCCATCCATACATCCCTTCATCCATACATACATCCATCCATCCATCTTTACATCCATCCATCCATCTTTACATCCATCCATTCATCCATCCATCTTTACATCCATCCATCCATCTTTACATCCATCTTTACATCCATCCATCCCTCGATCTATACATGTAAATCCATCCATCCATCTTTACATCTTTACATCCATCTTTACATCTTTACATCCATCCATCTTTACATCCATCCATCCCTCGATCTATACATGTACATCCATCCATCCATCCATCTTTACATCCATCCATCAATCTTTACATCTATCCCCTCGTCCCTTCATTCATACATGTACATCCCTCCGTTTCTACATCCATCCCTCCATCCCTCCATCCATCCCTCCATCTCTACATCTAGATCATCCATCCATCCCTCCATCTCTACATCCATCCCTCCATCTCTACATCTACATCCATCCATCCCTACATCAATCCCTACATCTACATCCATCCCTTCATCTCTACATCCATCCCTACATCCCTCCGTCTCTACATCCATCCATCCCTCCATCTCTACATCCATCCATCCATCTCTACATCTACATCCCTCCATCCCTAAAGCCATCTATCCGTCTATCCGTCCATCCATCCATCTCTACATCCATCCATCTCTCCATCCATCCATCCATCTCTACATCCATCCATCCATCTCTCCATCCATCCATCTCTACATCCATCCATCCATCCATCCATCCATCCATCCATCCATCCATCCATCCATCCATCCATCCATCCATCCCTCCCTCCCTCTTCATTTCTCCCCACAGGAACACAGTGAATCTTCCTCTTTCCTCCCTGAGTGATCTCACTCCTCCAGCTCCTCTTCTTCACGCTCCCTCAGGATTAACTGGAGCTTGTTAAGTAGGGGTTGTGGGAAGTGGAGGGTCTGTGAGGAGGAGGGGGGGGGAGGGTAATGAATTGACAGATTTGGGGAACAACAGGGTTTAAAGTTGTGCTAACAAGTGCTGTTGTTCGGGGAAAGCTGCCTCTCATTACAGAACAAATGGAGCTGAAGAGAGGCTGATGTTCCCTCTGTATACCGAGCACTTCCTGTTGTCTTCCTGCTACACCCCCCTCTACAGCCCCCACCCCAGAAACACCACCCTGTGCTGAAGACATATTCCAACTTTGCAAATCCAACCTGAAAAAAGGAATTACATTTTCTTAATATGCATAATAGTTTTTGTACGTGTTTTTTTAATTACATTTAATGAGATGATATTATTTAAGAGACTTTGTTTAAATGATTTATTTATTTTACCTTATTTTATTTAAAACTTGTAAACTTATAACTTTGAATATATATTTAACATTCTTAATTACATTTAAAGTAATTTTCTTTATTGCTTTAATAGTTTATTTAAAGTTACTGTATTTTATTTTTACATAACATTTAATATGTTGATTTTAAAATGATTAACCATATTTTATTTGACCTATTTTTATATATTTTATTTGTTATTCTGTTGTTCTACTTTATTACATTATAAGTTATATTATTGAATATTTACTACCATTTTAAAGGATTTCTTATATCTTGGATACACACTACTACATATGTTTGTTTTATTACATTTGATTGTATTTATTACACGGCAACATGTATTGCTCCCTTCCTTTACTAGCTTTGTTATAATTCTCCTTCCGGGGAAATCAAACCCTGATAATAAAACGAGGTTGTTTGAGTCCTCTCTCTCTCCGCCGCTGCTTCTCCTTTCTCGTCACGTTTTTTAATTTTCGACTTTGGAGAGTCAGGATCTCAGTTGTTGGCACTCGAGGTTCGGTGGTCAGGGGCTTCAGCGCGGCGGAGGCTTTTATAAGAACAACTCATTAACAGACAACCTCCTCGCTGCCTCCCCCCTGGCGCTGCGAGTGCCGTTTGGAGAGGCTGCTTTTCTCTTTCAGCCGGCAACACAAAGCCGGGGAAGTCAAGGCTGGTCGCTCTGGGTACTGATTGCATTTTTTCCCCTTTTTGCCAGAGTGCCTATTCAGACGCAGGGAATGAAAGCTTTACAAACATTAATGAAGCGCTCAACTAACAGTTTTTCTCTTTGTCGACCCCTCCTCCCCCCCTGGAGGAAGAGGAGCAGCCCTGCGTTTGATTGGTTGACTCTGAGGTCAGCGTGGAGAGTTTGGCTGCTTTCTCTTTTAGTTTTTCATAAAAATAAGCAAGTTGAGGAAGAAAAGCCGCAGACAGAAAAACAAGCCTGAAAGATTTTCAACACATTCTGTTAGATTTTCTTCTTTCTTTGAGACAAACAAATGGAGATTCCTGCGCTGACTTCCCCCCCGCCCGCCCGCCCCTGGTTTCTAGATGTTTATCACCTTCAGCTGGTGAAGACTTGATTCTGCTGCTGTCAGTGAGGAGCGATCCATAAGAGGGGCTTCTGTGCCCGGATGTCAACAGCTTTCCAGAGAAACACTCTCCAGAGATCATGTTCGATGTGGAAAAGGCATTTTATTTACCTCAAGAGAGAACCAGATCTTTATATGAAACAGGCCAATCATATTTAACAGAGAACGTATTATTTGATCACATGTGCGTACTCTATCCGTAACACATTTAAATACTTTTCTTATTTGCAATTCATTTCAGTATTTTGCTGTTCTTTCAATCTCTGTTGAGTCCATTCAACTTGACACTTCCTGCAAACGTTTCACAATAAAAGCCTCCAACAGCTCAAAGGGATAAATGCCCCATTTGTTTTAATACCTTTCAGAAAAACATCCTCAACAAAAGAGAAACTCCCTCTGGAGGAACACAGGGATTTTAGCCTTTGCAGACCATTGACATGCACTAAAACCTATAGAACACACTACAGGAAAAGGAACTCCCAAAGAAGCACAATAGGGCCTCTTTAAAGAAGATTGTTGTTCAGTAAACACATTACAAAAGTGTTTGGGATTAGCGACGTCACATTTAGTGATGCTACTAGCAGTCGAAGGGCCTGGTTCTTTTTTAAATCATGCAACATTAGTGGTAGTTGTTAGAAACATCTCACTGCTTGAGCTTCAATCTCAGGATCCATGTATTTCTGATCCTCTCCAGAATGGAAGTAGTCATCACATACAGAGCATCAACTAGTTCCTGAACAGTGTCCTTCACATGCTGATATACAAGAGAGGGAGTTACACAGTCACAAGATGGAGGAATAGAAAGCAGTATTCAATGTTTAGTTCAGATTAGCTCCACGTCAGAAATGATCATGCTTGTCATATGTCTATCTCCATAGAGGCTGAATCATCATGTTAATCACATAGCTATCATATGCCTAAAACAGTCCTGATGCTCTTCTAGGTAATCATACATCCTGTCATGTACAGCTACAGTTGGGATACCTTTGTTATCATGTGTGCTCTGATATTGGAAGAGGACATTCCCAACAGTAGTTAACTCTTTTGAAACGCTTTGTTTGGTGGGTTTTGATGGAGTGTGGGCTCTTCTCTCTAAAGTGACTGATCTCCTGTTCCTCTCAGGCCTGATGGGATGGGCACGGTGACGCTGGAGGAGAAGGATCAGTTTGAGGCCGTCAGGAGTCGCCTCATGGCTCTGCTGGAGAACCAGATCACTCACTTCAGGTACCAACACCGTCACAATCACACAACTACACACAACTCCACACATACTGAGCAGACTGAGTCACCTGCAACCACAGGAAACGGTCTTTCTCTTCTCTCTAGTTGTATAACCATGTGTTTTATTATCAGGTTGGAAGATATCTTCCTCCAGCTTAATATAAGGGAGGTAGACATTTGGTGCGCTCACATACAACCTCCAAATCTTCGTCAGTAAAACACGACTTTGTGATACATAAAAACTCTTAAAACAACAGAAGTCAACAAACACTTTAATAAAACCAACATAAAAAAGTAGAAAAAATTATGAAATGAGAAGAATAAGAACACAATAGAAATAAACCTCACAATCACACTACACACATACTGAGTCACCCACAACTACAGGAAACTGTCTTCTTTTAGTTATAGAAAAATATCCATGGGTTTTCTTATCGTTATACACGTTGGGAGATATCGTCCTCCAGCTAAATGTAAGGGAGGTAGACATTTACTCTGTGCTGCTCAAAGAAATCCCATTCGACCTCCAAATCTTCGTCAGTAACACACAACTCTCAAAAACAACAGAATTCAACAAACTCTGCCAAACTAACTAAAGGAATAAAGCCTGAGTAAAAAAGTAAATATAATGTAATACAAAATACAATAGAAATAAACCACTAGCTCAATAAAACTCCCTTCCCTTTTTGTCAAGGCTTTCCTAATCTCTATTTGTATTTGTAATAACATTTTTGTCTTATGTCCTTTATATAATATGTTGCATTGTTGGAAGAGCACGGGACCTCAGATCTCCATTGCCATAACTACACTGTAGCTACTGTGTGTATGATAATAAAACTTGAAGATGAACCACTACAGCGGGAACAAAGACAACAGGATCTTGTTTTTTGTTGGATTAACTGACCCTTTAATGCATTGATTAGTGCTGCTTTCCCTCATGAGGATAATGTGTTTTTAATGGATAACACAACATGAGTCAGATAATATATTCTTAATGAAATAAAAGGGAGATAAAAGCTGAATAAAAACATAGGAGACCTCTGAAACACATTCGCTGAACGCTCCACTGTCATGTAGAGTGATTTTGAAGCAAACCACAACATGTGAAAACCACCAGCCTGCTCCTTTACCTCCACCATAAAGGATTCTGGGTATTTTTATCCCCTCAGCAGCACAACAGGTGCAGACCTCCCTGCATCTGCGTCTGAACACATTGTGAGCCGGTGTGAAAGCTGCAGACCTTGAGCAGCCCTCGTCTGAAAGGAGGCGGCCATTAACCGTCCTGAAGCCCGTCTTTACACTCCTTCACGCCTGAGAGGGGCCTCCATCTGCCCCGAGAGCAGGGGAGGGGCAAGTCATTACCAACTCACCTCAACAAGAGGCTAATGCTGCTAAACAATGGCCGGGACAATGCTGGGATTATGCTAATGTCCCCCCTCCCAGACAAGAGCAGGACTTCCACAGTTTAGTTTAGATTAAAGCCACGGATTAATTTAAGGTTATACGTTTAAACTACAGATGCTCCTCCAAGCGGTGTTATTCTTTCTCAATCAGGACGGAGATTATCTGCAGATTACCTCATCACACTTTGGTAATTATTCATTTTAACCAACCAACAGTCAAAGCTCACAGTTTAAGATGAACCTGGAGGAAGTTGTTTGTTTGTTTTGGAGCCTGAGACACCAGATAACCAACAAGGGCCACACTGAGGTGGATGTGCTCCTTTAAAACCACAAGTGTGTTAAACTTGGTCTATATTCGCCGTAGTGTCCCTGTAGTGAGGGTAGGTGAGCCAAGATGCATGTATTTTGCATCATTTTTGGGGGTTTTTCCCTCCTTTTTGTGCATGTAAATGGTCTGCAGAGGCTAAAATCCCTCTGCTCCGTTTCGGCTTCGTGTGGACGAACCGTCTATACCAGGGGTGCCCACACTTTTTCAGCTTGGGAGCTACTTTTAAAATGACCAAGTCAAAGTGATCTACCTACAGGGCCGCCCCTGCCCAAAGTCATGTGGTGAGGCCCTCTGTGTCGCGAGCGGGGGGGGGGGGGACCTCGCAGCGGTGGAGAAACTGTGGCGCGCTAACACTAATTGCGCCACATTTTTTTTTCTTTAGTAGAATTGTATAATTTGGAAGGCTAACTAGGTCATCAGCTCATGCGTGTTAGAAAAGATGAGATCTCAGACTGGCTTACCTGTACGTCAATCAAGTGGCAAATGCCATAGTAAGGATGGATGATAGGCTAGCTTTTTTTTTTTTTTTTTTTTCAATGCCATGCGATCTTCCAACTCGCGATCGACGTATTGGGCACCCCTGGTCTATATACGATAGAGAACGTTAGCGGATCCAACTGATATCTTCAAGCAATCACAGCAGAGCCGACCAGTTAACCAATCAGACATCAATCTAACAGTAATCTGATTCCCCCTTTTTTTAAAGTAACATATGCATGTTAATGTAAATACAGTTACATTTGATGTTATCCTAATTATCCCCTTAAATGTAATCTGTTAGTCCCCAAGCTTTTTATTAATCATACTATGAAGATTAAACTCTTCTCAATATGCTCCAAACTTTTGCCCTCCGTATGTGTCGCCTATAGGTGCTGAAAGAGAGAGTGGACAATGACTCTGAAGTACACTCATTTATCTCTCTGTTCACACACACACACACACCTCTCAATTCACTTCAATCCAAACATGTTTTACTGGTATTCATTTGAGCGATACATGACTTACAAACATAACGGCGTCCTTTCAATGACGCCAAACCATCTGTAGTCATGTCTATATATCTATTATTAACTGAATACAAATCAAGTTTATTGTCAGGCCCATTTTCACTCATAAAGGGATTAGATTCTGTGTTTGCGGCACTCAATAAGAGGAAGGTCAAGAGCAAACAATACAGAAAATACAATCAAAATTTGAAGAAGGTAACATGTTGAATGTATACTATAGGAAACAGCAGCAAGCGCAGAAGTACTCATATGGTGAAAAGTTCACAGCAAACTGATGATAATATAATAGAATAATAACCTTTGACCCATCAGCATACAGTGGAAACTCTTTACTCTTAAATGCAGAACTCTTACAGACGATGCAATGCCTTTCTGAACGTTTGTACTCCAAATAAATTAAAGGTTTGATGTTTGGAGAGTCTCTGGGTAGAGAAAAGGTCACGGTCTGTGTTAAATACAACCTGTATGAATCTGAGAAGTATTTAAATTAAAAACCATGAACTGTCTTTACCTACTGATCATTATCCAGGCAGGAAATCAAGTTTCAGGCTAAACTAAATAGTATAATTTAAATTTCAAAGACAGGCGGCTAACTGTTATTTGACCCTGGTGTGTGTCAGTGTGAAAGTCTTATTAATAATGTAATGTCTGGGTAAAAAACACCTCAGTTACTTTAACAATGTGCAGCAAATACATGACAAACTGTGGCGTCAAACTAATTACTGACTTAATCGTTTTTTCTGTATAATCTGATTTAATGTCACCTGAAATATTTCAATAATTACATTTATAATATATCATTTTATATGACAGTATTTCTTCTGCTTTTTCTGCTTAATGTGATTTAAAAACTCCTGAAATAGTTCCACTGAAGTCCCTCTTGCATCCATACGTCATTCTTTAAAGGTCACCTATCATGCTATTTTTAGGCAATAGCATAGGTCTCAGATATATAAAAATATATAAAAAAACCATGTCTATGAAGTGTTTTGCTCAAAATACCAATCAGATCACCCATTCTAGCCATGCCTCATATCCCTCTATTTCACTTCCTGTTTCTAAAGTGCTGATTTTGGGTATAAAGCTTTAAAAAAAATAAAAATTTGATAGAAAATAAAAATGTAGAGGGCTGAGCTCATGCGGGACCCGGCAGCTACTGTCTAAACTAAATGCTGCCGTGATGAAACGCCATATCATGGATTATCAAGGATTATTTCTGAAACAGTATGGAGCTCAAAGGCTTTCTCTCTTGCCGGTTATACCACAAGGTGTGTTCCTTTTTATTTCCTGCTTCTTCACACACATGCTCTCCAGTACAGGTTAGCTCTGAGTGTTAGTGATGCTAATGTAAACACCGACCATATTACGTCCAAAACAGTCGGGCATTGTATCTGATAGCAACTTTCTGATATTACGTCATATCGGATGCAAATCTGGATCAGCTCCGTTGTTCCCCCGTTTTTAGAGATTTGGGTACGGAGGAAAAGAGAGAGGGTTTTATTTTCTGACGCTGCGTGAGTTCCCTGACACACCGGGGACACATCTTTATGTATAAAAGACATCAGAAAGTGCATTTTGCATGATAGGTCCCCTTTAAACAATATCAAATATTTTACACGATTCGGTCGATCCTCGAAACAAAATCACCTTTATAGAAAATAGTTATCTTTTCTATTTTTTTACTTTTCTATTTTTTTCTTTTTTTTTGCCATTATACCTTTTTTCAGTTTTTTCAGTTTTGATTAGAATTTGTTTCATTATTCTTAATATTCTGTAAATAATATCAATGTGCACACAGTGTTTTGAAAGCCTTTAAAACATTAATCAAGAACAATTCCACATGTCCCGCTTTATTTCTAATTAAATGAACACCCCCCCTCTGGTGACCTTTCCTGAAGTTGGAGCTGATTCTTCAAACTCCTTCTTTATTTATCATTACATATATTTATATTTCCTCCTGAGAGTGGAGCAGCAGAACATCTGTCTGTGTGTTTTCGTCCAATCACGGTCTGACCTGCCTTTGTTTATTTAGCTGTGTTCACTTGTCAATTAGCAACGTGAAACCCCCGATCCTCTTCATCTTTGCCGAGGTGAGAACTCTTCTTCATCGGAGTAATTAGAAGAAAGCAGGCGGCCATCTGCTGACGTCTTCCTGCCGCCTCCATCTTCCTGTTCTGTTTGTCCTTCAGGTTGTTTCTAAGTGTAACGACGCCCACGTTCTACATCTGATTTACAGGTACTGCTTCCCCTTCGGACGACCAGATGGGGCCCTGAAGGCAACGCTGTCCCTGCAGGAGCGGGTACATTTAAATACTTAAGCATCGTTAAATGTGTCTGTACACTTACTTTAGATCTGTTAACATGTCTCCTTCCAAAGGGGCGTTCGTTTAGCATGAAACACAGAGTAAGTTAAAGGTCGCCTATGATACTGTTTTTCATCAATATATCACAGGTCTCAGATATATACAGAGCCTGTCTAAGATTGGCTGAAACACCAAACAGATCATTGCAGCATCCCATAATCCCCTCTGTTTCAGCCCTGTTTCCAAAGTGCTGATTCTCTGTCTGTTACTTTAGATGAAAATAAGGAGCCCCTCCCCACGCCCCTCTGAGAGATATTTGGTTACAAAGAACACAATGGTGCTCTAGGAGGAGATTCAGGTGATAAGGTGGGGGGGGGGGGTTACCTTGGTTGGTGATTGGCTAATGGTTACACAAGCCAAAACATCGTTATGACATCATAAAGTGGCCAAAATCTGATCAGCTCATTTTCAGACAGGTTTTTATAGAAATGGATCAGGACACAAAGAGAGAGAATCTTTGTTCCTGAAACTTTCAGAGTCTCTTTACACAGAGAGGACTCGCTCTGCACTGTCACTTTAATTCATGTTCCTTTGTTATTCATGTTTTATTATCTTTGCTTTTAAATGCCATTTCATAATGTGTTTCTTAATGCATTTTTGTAAAGCACTTTGAATTGCCTTGTGTTGAAAGGTGCTATATAAATACACTTGCCTTGCCTTACATGGCAAAACAGGAATTAGACCAAAAGGATCAAGGGTGCAGGAATTACACCCAGGACTAAAAACCTTCAGAGTCTGTTGGACCTGAGAGTTATTTAGAAATGTTCCCAAATGTTCATGGTTATTTATTTAGAAAACATGTTTCCTTTCCCTGTCGGAAATATATCAGCATTCATATCTTTTTATATAATAATTAACCACTGCCTATGTTGTCATATCTTTATATTATTCCAGTTGTTTTATTTTGTTCCATGTGCACATTTTACTTTAACTTTATTTGAACTTCTTATGTTATTTTCATTTTTATTTTATTGCACATTTTAACTTAAAAACCATAATAGTTTATGTAAATATATTAGTGTTTTTGTCCTAAATTAAACAACGGTCTCAAAGTTAGATTTAATAATATGTAATAGAGTATTGCTCTTTCAAAATTAATTAAATACATAAATAAAGTACTTAAATAAAGTATTCTGATTCTAATCAAAATCAATTTTTATATTTGCAGATGTTCTAATGATGTGTATTATCACCTCCTATATGTATCGTACTTCTCTCTTACTGTCCTGCTGTATTTGCATTATGTGTCTCTGCATATTCAAACGCCGTCTACCTTTAGTTTGAATTAGACTGAGAAAGTAGGGCCGACCTTCTTGGCCATCAGCGAGTGATTTCCTTCTCAAAGAATGCCTGATATCAGCAAACAAATCAACTTGTTGTGTGTTCTGTATCGCTGGCTGATTCCTCTTCTCTGAGATGTGTCTGTTGTTGTTGTTTGTGTTGTTGTTGTTGTTGTCCAGGTGCTGATGAAGGACATCACCACTCCGGTCCCTGCGGAGGAGATGAAGAAGCTGGTGCAGAAGTGTCTGGAGAACGCAGCTCAGATCAACTACAGCCAGCTGATGGAGTACGCTCAGATCACAGGTCAGACCTTACACTATATTATATCAACTTAACACACAAAGTAAGGAAATCTGTGTTTGGTAGATTATTTATTTGTTGTAACAATGTTTCTTGGCAATACATCTTATACTGTTGGAAAGCCTGTTTATTTACCTTTCAAATGGTGCCACATTTGTGAGGAACATGCATTTGTGGGATGAGCAGCAGAGTGGAGTATGAGGGGTGTGCCCATGACAAATCTCCTCTGCCACACAGCTTCTTTTTGCTGTTGACTCTTTGTTGGTTGCGTTTGGTGGATTGGATGATTGAAGTCCTTAACCCATCCCACAAATTAATGTTCCTCACAAATGTGCCACCATTTGAAAGGTAAATAAACAGGCTTTCCAACGGTATAAGATTTATTGCCAAGAAGCATTGTTACAACAAAGAAATAATCTACCAAACACAAATGTCCTTACTTTTTGTGTTAAAGGGGACCGATCATGCAAAATGCACTTTTTGATGTCTTTTATACATCAACATGTGTCCCCGGTGTGTCAGGGAACTCACGCAGCATCAGAAAATAAAACCCTCTCTCTTTTCCTCCGTACCCAAATCTCTAAAAACGGGGGAACAACGGAGCTGATCCAGATTTGCGTCCGATATGACGTAATATCTGAAATGTGGACCCACGGCACTATCAGAAAGTTGCTATCAGAAACAATGCCCGACTGTTTTGGACGTAATATGGTCTGTGTTTACATTAGCATCGCTAACACTCAGAGCTAACCTGTACTGGAGAGCATGTGTGTGAAGAAGCAGGAAATAAAAAGGAACTCACCTTGTGGTATAACCGGCAAGAGAGAAAGCTTTTGAGCTCCATACTGTTTCAGAGATAATCCTTGATAATCCATGATATGGCGTTTCATCACGGCAGTATTTAGTTTAGACCAGGTGTCTCAGACTCCAGGCCCGCGGGCCAGACGCGGCCCGCGAGACAGTTTCTCATGGCCCGGTTGTTGATATCACGTAATAGTGTTAATCTGGCCCGCGCGTTTACGTTTGCGCTTTTAGATTTTAATTTTATTTTTGGATTGATCCCGCTGCTGGCAGGGAACTGCTGCGCGCAGTTCCCTCGCCCTCCCCTCCGAGGGAACTCCGCCAACGTCAATCAAGACACAGAGTGGAAGGAAAATATATCGCCCAGTCATGTCTTCATCAAAACTTTCAGGGAAAAGAAAAGTCGATGATGACCACAGAAAATTTCAGGAGAAGTGGGAGACTGAATATTTTTTTGTCGAGTACAGGGGAAACGCAACGTGCCTTATATGCACAGAGAAAATCGCTGTATACAAGGAGTATAACGTCAAACGTCACTACTCAACTAAACATGCAGAGTATGCAAAATACCTGGGAGACGAGAGAGAAAAGAGTCACAGAGCTAAAAAATGTCTATGGAAGCAACAAAATCTCTTCAAGAAAGGAAGCAATGAGGCTGATTTAGCAGTCGAAGCTAGCTATGTGGTGAGTGAGATGATTGCTAAGGCGGCAAAGCCGTTTACGGAAGGCGAGTTTGTAAAAAAGTGCATGTTGCAGGCTGCAAGTATAGTCTGTCCAGAAAAGAAGGGTCAGTTTAACAACATCAGCCTGTCAGCTAACACAGTGGCAGAGCGCATTTCTGACTTGTTGACATCACGCAGGAGCTGAATGCACTGAATAAGAAGTTGCAGGGCCAGGGCCAGCTTGTCAGTGCAGCATATGACAATGTCAAAGCATTCTATACAAAACTGGTGTTATGGAAAGCCCAGCTCCCTCAGAAAAACCTCTGCCATTTCCCAGCATGCAAGGCTCTCATGGACAGGGGCACAGCATTCAGTGGTGAGAAGTATGTTGATGCCATTGTGAAGCTACAGGAGGAATTTGATCAGCGGTTTGCAGACTTCAAGACACACAGAGCCACTTTCCAAATGTTTGCAGACCCCTTCTCCTTTGATGTGGAAAATGCCCCTGGTGTGCTTCAAATGGAGCTCATTGACCTGCAGTGCAATTCTGAGCTCAAAGCCAAGTTCAGGGAAGTGAATGGGAAAGCAGACAAGCTTGGACAGTTCATGAGAGAATTGCCCCCCTCCTTCCCTGAGCTTTCCAGGATGTTCAAGCGGACCATGTGCCTTTTTGGGAGCACATATATGTGTGAACAGCTCTTCTCCACCATGAACTTCAATAAGTCAAAGTACAGGTCCAGACTTACTGATGAACATCTTCAAGCCATACTAAGGGTTTCAACTGCTTCCTCCCTCAAACCAAATGTGGCTCAGCTGTGAGAGGAAGCGCTGCCAGGTCTCTACCAGCAAGGAGTAGGCAAGAGCAACTGTGAATAGTTATGTTGTGAAGAACCGTTCATGTTAAGAAGATGTTGAAGAACTGTTAATGTTGTATTTTTAATACATTTTTTGTGGAATACTTGAAGCGGCCCAGACTTGCCCAGACTCTACGTCCAGCGGCCCCCAGGTAAATGGAGTCTGAGACCCCTGGTTTAGACAGGGTCCTGCATGAGCTCAGCCCCCTCCTTTTTTTTTTAAAGCTTTATACCCCAAATCAGCCCTTTTGAAACAGGAAGTGAAATAGAGGGATATGAGGCATGGCTAGAATGATCTGTTTGGTATTTTGAGCAAAACACTTCATAGACATGTTTTTTTATATATTTTTATATATCTGAGACCTATGCTATTGCCTAAAAATAGCATGATAGGTGACCCTTACGTTTATATATATATATGTATCCTTCACATGACTCCAAATCACTCTGTGTTTCAGTAGCTAAATACAAACCTATAGAAACCAACGTGATTTCATGGCAAGCCCTTATACGCCACTTTTAAGAACACTTCCTGTTTGATCATGCATTTGAAGCTTCATGCGTGTCATTTAACGCCCTGTTTTTATTCCCAACTCGTCATTTACCGACTCGGTTTTTAAACATGTGGTGAACTTTGTCTTAAACAAAACGACATGGTTACAAGGTTAGGAAAAGATCACAATTTGCTTTAAAACAAAGTATATTCGGTACGTATTAAATTTAAATAGCAGTCAGCAGTTTGGATTTGGTTTTATGACGGGAAATGAACAGCAGTCTTCTGCGTTGTCGTCACCTGACTTCCAAAAGTACTGAGAGTGTTATATCTCTGCATCTTAAAATGAAATGCATATACAAATGTAAGGGATGACACGCCTAAAGCTCGCCGTGTTGTTCACACTTTGGTGATGTTAATAAGGTCGTTTTAAAACACTCTTCATGTCGTGCTGTTAGTGATTCAAACCTGTCAGAGGAAGTCAATGGGATCTTTGAAATCTAAAAGGTTCATCCTCTGAGGAGCAGGATATCTGAAGCATTCAGCAATTAAAAGGGGTTTAATGGGGCGGCGAGAGTTCAAGGTTCAAGGCTTTTATTGTCATGTGTGCATAGCTACAGTGTAGATATGTCAAAGAAAATCGTAGGCTCCTCCAACAGAGCAACACAATAAAAATGCAAGTAAATACAAATAAAATATAATAGAAATAGTGCAGAATAGTCTATATACAAGTAATTGGGATATTGATAAGTTGCAGACAGATTGATGTTATGGATGTTGTTTCAAAGGTCAGGTGTTGAACAGTCTGATGGCCTGTGGGATGAAACTGTCCCTGAGTCTGGTGGTTTTAGGAAGCTGAGGATTATGGGAGTTGTAGTTGTGTATTAACTGAGTGTGTGTTCCTCTCCTACCCCTGGTGCTTCCTCTGTGTTTGGGACCCTCAGTGGACCCTCAGGCCACTCCAGAGAAGCGTCTGGAGGACATGATGCGCCTCGGAGAGCTCTGTGTGGAGGTCCTGACGCAGAACGAGGAGCACCACGCAGAGGTACCACGCTGTTCTGTTCTGTGTTACAGAACCACTGAGGAACCATCGAACAGGGCCTGGAGGACAACTGTAGTGTGTCTACTTCATATCACACCCTACCCAAATAATCTAGTGTTGGGAGAAGTAATTAGATCCTTCACTTAAGTAAAAGTGCTGTAATAATACTCAGTAAAAGAAAAAACTAATCACGGAAATGTGCTTAAAGTATTCAAAGTGATAGTACTATTTGCAGACGATCCCTCGTTGTTGATGAGATGGGAAAAAGTGTGTTTTTAACAGGAAACATTTTTTTAAAGTTAAAGTATTTTTTCTCTTTGTAAAAATCTTGATTTTAAATGTAACCAGCAACTAAAACTTAGACATGTAGATGATTAAACCGGAAGTTATGCAAAACAGTACAGGAATAAAGTTGTTGTGATTTCCCATTGCTTTTTTTATTTAGCACTATTTTTTGGATTAGTTACTTTAAATAAAATATGCATAGTACTCAATAAAGAGGGGCAAACCTGAGTCTCCTGGATAAACCAAAGATACAAATACTCTGAGTTAAAAGAACCGTCTCAAGCATAATCATGAAAATGTACTAAAAGTATTCAAAGTGATAGTAGTGTTTGCAGACGATCCCTCATTGTTGATGAGCTGTTAAAGTTAAATTATCCAATGTGTGAATTAATTGACCAATACTTTATGTACTTTTTTTAAAACCATTGTTTCATAAAGTCTTCTTCTCCTTATGTTGAATATTCTTGATTTTAAATGTAACTAGAAACTAAAACTAATAAAAGTAGAAAGGCATTAAAAAAAATGAATTCTTATACAAAACCGAAATGATCAGATACACAATCCAAAGCAAACATGATGTTGTTTTTTCCATTACTCCTTATACAACAGTATTATTAGTTACTTTAAATACTATATGCATTCATATACTTTAATAAAAAAGGGCAATCCTGTCTTTGAGCTCCCCAGGTAAACCAATTTATTAAGATATAATACACTTGGGAAAGTTAATATTTGCTAAGTATGGTGCGACACCTTCTCTATTGAACACACTGAGCTGGATTTATTCCAGCAGTTTCCCTCTGAAATCTTCCTCTGTATCTCCTCTTCCTCTCTCTCTTCCTCTTCCTCTCTCTCTTCCTCTTTCTCTCTCTCTTCCTCTTCCTCTCTCTCTCCCCCCCGCTGTGATTGACAGCCGCAGCGTCTCTTGATCATTTCATTAACTTTTTTGATCACTTTTTGCCTCACTGTCCATTTGTTTTCCTCCTCCCCCGCTCGCTAAGTGGCGGCTGACACAGGAAGTGGCGCTGCTGATTCCTGCTCCCTGAACACACCACGAACACACCACGAACACACCATGAACACACCACGAACACACCGCCCACGGCCCATATGCAAACGCCTGCGGTGTTCAACTGATCAATCATAGGTGTTGAGACGGAGGCATCTGTTTCTCACATTAATAACACGCCGCTGCCATGGAGACCGCGCGTCTCTGCCCCGTGATGCTAACCACAAATTAGAGGCTTTTACCACAAGCTGTCACAGATTAAATATAGATATGATTCATAATTGTTTACTCGGTGACTGTCAGCGTAAACAACGTCCTCGCTCCACTCCGTGTTTGTTTTCTCTCAGTGTTTCCTCTCGAAGAAGAAGTCAAAGTGAAGTTCTAAAAATGACTTTTATTGTGGTCAGAGATCAGAAATATAACGTCTGCTAGTGCTCTGAAAAGTCCTTTCTCAGTGTGCAGTGCTCTGGATTAGGGCCGCACAATAATGGAGATTTAATCAAAACTGCACGATGTTTGGCAAAATATCTGAATGATGTATTGTGGAGCTGCATAGAAGACCCGGTATTCTACTGACTTGATAAAAAGTCAGTTTTTCACCCATAGTTTGAACAGTTTTTCAGTCGTTCTGACAGTCCCACATCATATCATAATAGCAATATCAGTGAAAATAATCAAAATGAGTTTGTCTAAGTCGTGCTGCCCTACTCTGGAAGTTTACACTTTTCTTTGGACCCTGATTGGCTCAAAACTCGTGATGTCACAAACTCCTGCTGCTCCGTACTCAAAGTTAAAGTCAGATTTAAAGTGAGCTCAGAGTAGCGCTCCTCCTAAACAAACAATCTTGTAACAAACCCAATATGTCAGAAACTCAACATAATACAATCCCAAACTGTTTTATTGACATTAGGCTTGTTATTATTTCTCTGACTGTCCTTTCTGTCTCTCTCTGTACTCCGCCGTGGGAAGGGAAGAGAGGTGAGTGTTTCTCTGTCTCTTATATCCATCCTGTTCTGCATGCAGCATTGCCAAACATGACCTGTTTCTAAGAGTCATCTCCTCGCTGTGTGTCCTGGGAAGTTTTATTACTATTTCAGAAAATCAGTCACCATGTCAGTTTGTGTTTTCATAGTTTCTTTTGGACTTTAAGTTGCACATTTTAGACGATCCTTTTCTCATTTTCCACCCACTCTCACTCTCATCTACATATTTTGCACTTACACTTCATTGACCGGAAAGTGCTGCCGTATATCTCAGTTTGTAGAGCTTGGTCCCGATGCAGAGGACCCGGGTTCGAAACCTGCCCGGGACAATTTGCTGCATGTCTTCCCCCTTTCATATCTGCCACTCCAATAAACACACTATTTTTTAGGGATGCACCGAATGGGAAATTCTTGGCCGAAACCGATACCGAAAATAGGAAACAGTTGGCCGAAAACCGAATGCCGAAAGGCCGAAAATGATTAATAGAAATATATATATATAATGTATACATTTTTTACCAATGTTGTTCAGCTACCTGATTATGGAAAAAGACATGATTATGGCAAAACTTAACTTAAATAATAATCCCTATTATGGGTCCATAAAACATTTATTCATCACTTTTGAATGCAGTACATTAATTACAAGTCAAGTGCATTTTCTTTTCTCTGTAGGATAACTAGGCCTACAACAAAGTGCATTCAGAACAAAACCCAGGTGCTTTAAAACTGCATAAACATCTAGGCCAGTAGGCCTACAACAAAATAGTGTAAAGACTGTAACAGCCAGGCCTTCAACAACAACAAATGCACCTATAAGTGCATGCATACAAATGTGCAAACTGCAAACTGGATAAGTACAATATATTGAACACTGTGCTGCTGTCATTTCCCCCTAATGATAACCTGAGATGGTGAATTATAACTCACAATGAAAATTGTTCAGGAAAGTGGGTATAGAGTAGACATGTAGAACTAGATAAGCTTATGATAAGCCAGCCTTGTCTACTTATTAAGGAAAAGTGGGAGGTTCTTTTTAATGAACAGTAGCTTCTCTGCTTTATCAGCCATAAGTCTGTTCCTCTTCTCATCAAGCACATGAGAGGCAGCGCTGAACAGTCTCTCGCTGTCATTGCTTTACTTTTTTACCTTTTCAAAAAGGTCCGCCACAGAAGGAGTCGGGGTGCTGGGAAGGACTTTTTTTTTCTGTGCGCTAGTGATTTGATCATACTCCGCATATTTGTCCGGGTGTTTTGATTTCAAGTGGTGGAGTAATCCCGAAGTGGTGAAAGTCTTTGCAGTTACACCCCCTCGAGAAATGTCAGCTGAACACGTTTTACAAATCGCAATCCGCGGCTCTTTCTCTGATATTTTGAAATATCTCCAAGCGGCAGACATGTTGGCTGTGAGCCAGCCGCGAGCGTATTACCTTGACAGCCAGGCATGGTTGCGCGCCGTGCTTGTCGCCGCGTTTTGATTACGTCATCACAACAACACGTGTTCTCTGACATTCGGTGATATTTTTTCGGCGCTAAAACCCTTTCGGCCGAAAGCCGAAAGGGCCTTTTTAACCATT
The DNA here is from genome assembly GCA_031216635.1 of Dissostichus eleginoides. NCBI lineage: Eukaryota > Metazoa > Chordata > Actinopteri > Perciformes > Nototheniidae > Dissostichus > Dissostichus eleginoides. The sequence goes on from CM062273.1 coordinate 4,369,151, forward strand.
TTCGGCCGATAATTTTCGGTGGCCGAATATTCGGTGCATCCCTACTATTTTTATTTTGTATTAAAATACCTGGGAAATACCTGCAGCTGTAACTGTTGCATGGCAGTGTTAGTGGGGTTTGAAGATGAATATAAACCCTTCAGTTCATGCACGTACTAGGCTGTACCCGAATATCCGAATATTCGTTCGTTGGAGTACTATTCGGGTTTCAATTTCGTTATTCGGAAAAATTGAATTTATTCCCCCGCGGGCCGAATATTCGCTGCTGATTACTACCGAATATCCGGAGCCCGACAAATGGTATTCGGGACAGCCCTAGCAGGTACATTTCCTAGGAAACATGTAGATTTTGGTGAGAAGAAACAAAAAATATTGTGATTTTATTTCCCAAAATAAGATGGTTTGGTTTCCATTCATCTGTGAAGCGGTAAACACTTGCTTAAAGATGAGATTTCAACAAAGAAGAAAGTGTTCAAACTAGGGCTGTCAAGTTAACGCGTTAATAACAAAAAACTATTTGTAACGCCACTAATTATTTTAACATGCGATTAACGCATGTGTATTTGTCCTCGGCCCGCCCCGTAGTTTCAGAGCCCAAAGGCTTGACGTTGTTGTTGTTGTTGTTGTTGTTGTTAGTTGGATGGTGGGAGATTCTAGCGAGAGATATGGATACAAAAAAGGTGTTTTAAACAGCAAGCCATGCACACAGCTGATGCTCAGCCCCGCTCCTGCCGCTCGCTTGCGGCAGACCACGCTTGAAAGTTTTCCGGGGAGACGCCTGGACAACAACAGCGATAGCTAAATGGGTGGCTACAGCTTAACATTGTGGGGACGAGGGGCTGCGTTAGATCATTCGGATCGCATCCAACGTGTCGACTGCACATCACAGCGCATTATTTTGACCCACAGTGGGAACTTCAGTCTCATGCTTTGACTGTTATGAAGACAGAGGAGCGGCATTTCACCGACAACTGTAAACAGGCTTGTCTGTATGAGCAACCGTGTTAGTGCAAAGAAGTAGACAGGGTTGGGAGAGAGAGAGAGAGAGAGAGAGAGAGAGGTTCCAGGTTGTTGTGTTGAGAATATTCAGGAGAGTATTTGTCATTGTTCCAATGATAATAAACAAACATTTGCATAAAGCATATTTGTCCACTCATATGTTGATAAGAGTATTAAAAACTTGAAAAATATTCCTCTAAGGCAGGGGTTCCCAACCTTTTTTCCCAAGAGCCCCCCCAAATGACTCCTGTTGGAAGTTGCGCCCCCCCCCCCCACACACACACACACACACACACACACACACCAGGGGGAGCGCAACAGCGGTAATTAAAGTTTAAAAGTCTCAAAAATGCTACAACTACTGTCACAAGCTGGATGAATGTGAAGTATTTTGTTAAAGGAGGATGAAAGCGTAATTGAGGAGCACTATTGGAGTGACTTTGATGGTTATTGGACTCGGCGCAAGTGGAAACAATTCACAAAGGCATTAAACTGTTTAACACATGCTCAAAGTAAGCCGGATGTGGATTCAAAAGTCGTAAATAATCGACAAAATGGAGGAGAACGATCTGATCGGAGCAACTGTGACAAATAATCCAACTGAAACCGGCATGGACAATGACTATGTTTTAAAATGCGCTTATCCAGACAAGCCTGGTTTGGACACTTTACGGGCAGAAGAAACACTGACAGCCCTAGTTCAAACACACATCATGTTTCAGTCGTGGAAAAGCTAAAGCAGCTTAGAGTCTGCAGAGAAAAACTCCAAATGATTTTCTATTGTGTTCCATCTCTAACCCGTTAAATAACCTCTTTATTTGTTAAAGTCGTGTTTTTGATGCAAGGCGGTCAGGAACAGGAACTCTTTGCGACGCCTGGCCTTCGGTGTTTTCTCCTCTCCTCCACCTCTCAACACAGGAGATATTCACCGTGTTGTTTTGTTGAAAGGAGTTCCTGTTTTTGCTGAACAGAGAATATTGAGAGTAGTTTGTCCTTGGTGCAACAATACGTACATCAGCCCTTTGAATGCCGCCACTCTTCTTCTTCTCTTAAAATAAAGGAGTATGTTTGTTGTGAACAGGCTGCGGCTTTCTGTTCTCTTCAGTCCGTTTCTCCCTCTTTATTTCCTCATCTTCAACCTCTTGTTTTCTCCAAAAATGTTCTGTTTTTTTCCAAAAATGTTGTCATGTTTTCATTTCAAATTCTCTCTTGATTTCTGTTGACATTTGCTTTTGTTTTCTCCCCAGATGTTGACGAGATTACTCCTCAATGTCTTGTCTTGTTTTCCTCACACATTTGGTCCAGTTTTGCCACAAATGTTGTCTTGTTTTGTACAAGTGTGTTTTCTCCTCAAATGTGGTCCGGTTTGTCCTCACATTTGCCCAGCTTTCTCCTTACATGTGGCCTTTCTGTTCTAATTTGGTCTTCTGAGGTTCTGGTTTTCTGTTCTAATTTGGTCTTCTGAGGTTCTGGTTTTCTGTTCTAATTTGGTCTTTTGAGGTTCTTGTTTTCTGTTCTAATTTGGTCTTCTGAGGTTCTTGTTTTCTGTTCTAATTTGGTCTTCTGAGGTTCTTGTTTTCTGTTCTAATTTGGTCTTCTGAGGTTCTTGTTTTCTGTTCTAATTTGGTCTTCTGAGGTTCTTGTTTTCTGTTCTAATTTGGTCTTTTGAGGTTCTTGTTTTCTGTTCTAATTCGGTCTTCTGAGGTTCTTGTTTTCTGTTCTAATTCGGTCTTCTGAGGTTCTGGTTTTCTGTTCTAATTCGGTCTTTTGAGGTTCTTGTTTTCTGTTCTAATTCGGTCTTCTGAGGTTCTTGTTTTCTGTTCTAATTCGGTCTTCTGAGGTTCTGGTTTTCTGTTCTAATTCGGTCTTTTGAGGTTCTTGTTTTCTGTTCTAATTTGGTCTTTTGAGGTTCTTGTTTTCTGTTCTAATTCGGTCTTCTGAGGTTCTTGTTTTCTGTTCTAATTCGGTCTTCTGAGGTTCTGGTTTTCTGTTCTAATTCGGTCTTCTGAGGTTCTTGTTTTCTGTTCTAATTCGGTCTTCTGAGGTTCTTGTTTTCTGTTCTAATTCGGTCTTCTGAGGTTCTTGTTTTCTGTTCTAATTCGGTCTTCTGAGGTTCTGGTTTTCTCTACAAAATGCGTCTTGGTTTCATCTCATATTTTCTCTAGTGTTTTACTCCAATCTGGTCAGGCTTCATTTCACCTCAAACGATGTCTTGTTTTCTTCAGTAGATCAAATTAAAGTTCGGAGATGGGTGTTGTCCAATCAAAGGCGCAGGAATTTGGGGGGGGGGACTTAGAGAAGGGGCCATTTTGCCCCCTAACCTCCTACTTTATCTTCATCCGTTCTTTCGTGCTTTCTTTACTTCATAAATCTGTATTTGCTCTTCTTCATCAGCCCTTTGAATGCCGCCACTCTTCTTCTTCTCTTAAAATAAAGGAGTATGTTTGTTGTGAACAGGCTCAGCTTTCTGTTCTCATCAGTCCGCGTTTCTCCATTTTATATTTCCTCATCTTCATCCTCTTCATCCTCTCAAATTGTTCTTGTTTTTGCCTAAAATCTAGTTTTCATTTAGAATTCTCTCTTGATTTTCGCTTACATTTTATTTAGTTTTCTCCCCAAACGTTGACGAGATTACTCCTCACATGTTCTGTCTCTGGTTCTGTCTCTGGTTCTGTCTCTGGTTCTGTCTCTGGTTCTGTCTCCTCACATGTTCTGTCTCCTCTCATGTTCTGTCTCTGGTTCTGTCTCCTCTCATGTTCTGTGTCCTCTCATGTTCTGTCTCTGGTTCTGTCTCTGGTTCTGTCTCCTCACATGTTCTGTCTCTGGTTCTGTCTCTGCTTCTGTCTCCTCTCATGTTCTGTGTCCTCTCATGTTCTGTCTCTGGTTCTGTCTCCTCACATGTTCTGTCTCTGGTTCTGTCTCTGGTTCTGTCTCTGGTTCTGTCTCCTCACATGTTCTGTCTCTGGTTCTGTCTCTGGTTCTGTCTCCTCACATGTTCTGTCTCATGTTCTGTCTCTGGTTCTGTCTCTGGTTCTGTCTCCTCACATGTTCTGTCTCATGTTCTGTCTCTGGTTCTGTCTCTGGTTCTGTCTCCTCACATGTTCTGTCTCATGTTCTGTCTCTGGTTCTGTCTCTGGTTCTGTCTCCTCTCATGTTCTGTCTCTGGTTCTGTCTCTGGTTCTGTCTCCTCTCATGTTCTGTCTCTGGTTCTGTCTCTGGTTCTGTCTCCTCATGTTCTGTCTCCTCACATGTTCTGTCTCTGGTTCTGTCTCTGGTTCTGTCTCCTCTCATGTTCTGTGTCCTCTCATGTTCTGTCTCCTCACATGTTCTGTCTCTGGTTCTGTCTCCTCTCATGTTCTGTGTCCTCTCATGTTCTGTGTCCTCTCATGTTCTGTCTCCTCACATGTTCTGTCTCATGTTCTGTCTCATGTTCTGTCTCATGTTCTGTCTCCTCTCATGTTCTGTCTCATGTTCTGTCTCTGGTTCTGTGTCCTCTCATGTTCTGTGTCCTCACATGTTCTGTCTCATGTTCTGTCTCTGGTTCTGTCTCCTCTCATGTTCTGTGTCCTCTCATGTTCTGTGTCCTCTCATGTTCTGTCTCTGGTTCTGTCTCCTCTCATGTTCTGTCTCCTCTCATGTTCTGTCTCTGGTTCTGTCTCCTCTCATGTTCTGTCTCCTCTCATGTTCTGTCTCCTCTCATGTTCTGTGTCCTCTCATGTTCTGTCTCCTCTCATGTTCTGTGTCCTCTCATGTTCTGTCTCCTCTCATGTTCTGTCTCTGGTTCTGTCTCCTCTCATGTTCTGTCTCCTCTCATGTTCTGTCTCTGGTTCTGTCTCCTCTCATGTTCTGTCTCCTCTCATGTTCTGTCTCTGGTTCTGTCTCCTCTCATGTTCTGTCTCCTCTCATGTTCTGTCTCTGGTTCTGTTTCCTCTCATGTTCTGTCTCCTCTCATGTTCTGTCTCTGGCTCTGTCTCCTCTCATGTTCTGTCTCCTCTCATGTTCTGTGTCTGGCTCTGTCTCCTCTCATGTTCTGTCTCCTCTCATGTTCTGTCTCTTGTTCTGTCTCCTCTCATGTTCTGTCTCCTCTCATGTTCTGTCTCTGGCTCTGTCTCCTCTCGTGTTCTGTCTCCTCTCATGTTATGTCTCTTGTTCTGTCTCCTCTCATGTTCTGCCTCCTCTCATGTTCTGTCTCCTCTCATGTTCTGTCTCTGGTTCTGTCTCCTCTCATGTTCTGTCTCCTCTCATGTTCTGTCTCTGGCTCTGTTTCCTCTCATGTTCTGTCTCCTCTCATGTTCTGTCTCATGTTCTGTCTCCTCTCGTGTTCTGTCTCCTCTCATGTTCTGTCTCTGGTTCTGTCTCCTCTCGTGTTCTGTCTCTGGTTCTGTCTCTGATGATGTTCTTTTTCTGATGATGTTCTGTCTCCTCTCATGTTCTGTCTCATGTTCTGTCTCCTCTCGTGTTCTGTCTCCTCTCATGTTCTGTCTCTGGTTCTGTCTCCTCTCGTGTTCTGTCTCTGGTTCTGTCTCTGATGATGTTCTGTCTCTGATGATGTTCTTTTTCTGATGATGTTCTGTCTCCTCTCATGTTCTGTCTCTGATGTTCTGTCTCCTCTCATGTTCTGTCTCCTCTCATGTTCTGTCTCTGGTTCGTTCTCCTCTCATGTTCTGTCTCTGGTTCTGTCTCTCAGGCGTTCTCCTGGTGGCCTCAGCTGATGTCTGAGCACTCTGAGAGCTTCCTGTCTCTGTTCCGGGTCGATATGGACGCAGCTCTTCAGGTCCAGCCCGTGGACTCCTGGGACTCCTTCCCTCTGTTCCAGCTGCTCAACAACTTCCTGCGCTGCGACCGTGAGTCCCGTCATAAAGCATAGTATAGGGGAAAATGACTATTTCTCCACTCCACCTTATGTATGCGGCAGCTGTGACTCGGTTCAAGTCAAACATGTCGTAGTTCCCTATTTGGTAAGACACTTAGCCATAACATCTCTCTTGCTTTGCACAAAGGCGTCTCTTAAATCACATTTAATGTTATTATATGATATTATATATTCATCTCAGTCTCCCATTCTGTCTATGATTCATTCTAACTTTGCACTCCTCTCCTCCTATGTATAGATTCAACCATTACAACTCCAGCACATCTGCAAAATTAAAATGAATCCTTATTTCTTTGGGCAGATGAAGTACTTTTACTCACTAGGAAGGGGCTGAATGCCACTTCAAAATAAAAGCACTGTTACAGAAATGTTCAACAGCAAAATGTAAATGGCACCGCCACACTATGCAGCCTTTAGAGTCTCCTAACTGTCAATCATGCAATCAAACTTTATTCAAAGCAATTTGAATAATACCAAGTTTTCACAAACCCAAAATGTAAAGTTTTCTCTGAGATTTAAAAATGAGAGCATGTTCGGCCACGCCTACATCGGTCTGTAGTCATGTGACCTGTTCCTGTAATGACATGTCGTGTTCTTGCACATGCTCTTATCTCCAAATGAACTCCTGCTTGTTTCTCTAACTGAGGGAAAAGGAGTCGAATCAACAAAGAAGGTTTTCTGGGATTTGAGTCGTCGACCAACTGAGTGTCAGAAACAGTTCAGAGACACACACACACAGACACACACACACACACACACACACACACACACAGACACACACACACACAGACACACACACACACACAGACAGACACACACACACACAGACACACACACACAGACACACACACACAGACACACACACACACAGACACACACACAGACACACACACACAGACACAAAGACACACACAGACACACAGACACACACACACACAGACACACACACAGACACACACACACAGACACAAAGACACACACAGACACACACAGACACACAGACACACACACAGACACACACACAGACACACACAGACACACACACAGACGCACGCACACACACACACACTCCTGATTTCTCTGGTGAGAAATCAGGAGTGAAAGTTCCTAAATCCTAAATAAAATGTATTTGTACACACACACACACACACACACACACACACACACACACTCTCTCCCACAAAGTACCTATCCTACAACTCACAAACATTCGGTAATTGCAGATTTAATATTAAAATGTGTTTAAATGTGATTTTTGCAAAAACACATTAGTCCTAAGACTCACCTGGGAAACGTATAACTTTGCTAAAAATAAGAATAACGTTTCTCCGTCGGCCACTGATGCATTTTAATTTATTTTCACACCTTAATTTCTTACAGCCTGACCTTCATCGCCATGCCTCTTAAAAGTTGTCTTCTTTTTTCTTTCTTTTTTGGGTGGAAATGCCTCGTACACATGCTCCCGCCGCTAACAGCGCTAATTAGCACGGACGATTTGAGAGAAAACAAGGCTCGTTAAGAGAGGAGGTTAACTGCAGCTCACACACGCAGACAGGAGTTAATTAGCCGAGAGGAGAGAGAGAGGAGGAGATCAGAACCTGGGTACCTGTCAGCACGATGTTAGCGTAGCATCGCGCTACCGTCTCACTAGAAATAACTATTTTTATACACAAAACGCTTCACAAACCAAACCAAAGAAAGTTTGCTCTGTGTGAGATTTAGAAATGAGAGCAGATTGTGAATTAGTGATGATCGCCAACGCCTACATGTGTTTTTTATGGACCTTTTGCTGTAATGACACGCCGTGTTAAAGCGTCTTCACTTTGATTGAGTTTGCACAGGTCACTTTTCTAAGGAGATGTTTTTTTATTCCGCTCCTGTGACATTTGGAATATACTTTATGGAGAGGTGTGATTTAAAATAGAGTATCTACCAAAGTGTAAAAGACATAACAAAGAAGTTCGGGGTCGTATCTTTCAGACCACATAACAGAAACACCTCAGAAAGGATTATATAGTTAAATAAACACCTCTCTTTAACAGCTTCAACCAAAACTGTTGTCTTTTAAGCCCCTGCAAACAATCAACTAACCTTCAGTTATTTATTTATCTATGATACAGCACAAGAGTGGATCTGAGGTGCTTTACGGTGCAAAGAAATGAAACTAAGGGAAACTAATCAATGCATCTGTAATGACTCTTTAATAGAGAAAAGATCCTAAATTGGGAAATTGCAGCATCTTTACAAGTCATCGCACATGAGCTGAAAGTATAATCAAATATATAAACAGTAAATATATACATATCAAAGATAAAATACACAAATATACAGAATAAGTTGGAATATATTTGAATAGACCAACCTACGAATGAAGAAAATATATAAATATACAAACAATATCCGAGCAATGATTGCAATGAGGAAATAATAATAAAAATGTTGATAATAATAATAAATCAATCAATAAAGAAAAAATAATGAATGAATGAATTTAACAAAAATAAATAAATAAAAAAATAATGATAATAATATAATCATAAAATAAATATATAGCAATAATATTAAAATGTATGGACAATTACAACAATTTAAATAAAAAAATGAGATTTCCTGCTTCCACGTGATACTTAAGAATAATTCCCCATTTATTTGGTAGACGTTAGAACAGTTTACCATTTTCTGGACACTTCCACACAACAAACAACACCCTCTTATTATTGTTTATGTGCTTTTCTGCGTCTCAAGGCCCCCACAGTGCAGGAAAACAAAACATTAACTTCTAGATTAAAGTGTGACAAACATCAGAATTGCACTTCTTCTGTGTTTCAGTTTCTTATTGTTCCTGATAAACCACGGCTCATTGTTAGATTTCATTTGACTGCCGGAGACAAATCGCCTCATTGTTCCCCCCCGCCCCTCCATCAGCGCCCAGTCTTTGTCTCGGAGCCAGAAGAGATTTGGCGAGAAGCGAGGCGTTATTTAACATGGCTGATGCCAAAGTACCTCCAATACAGTAACAGACAGAAAGAGAGACAGACAGCCCAAGGGCACTGCTGGGAACAAAAACTTCATTATGGGAAGAACACACTCTCTGTCTGTGGCTCTTATCTTTTATATTTCCTTCCTAATTACCATCCTCTGTTAATGCCGTAATTATTCCAAGTGTCACAACATTAGTCAACTTAAATTGGAGCGTAATGAGGCAATAGACACGGAACAAGCGAAATCATAGTTTTTACACAAAGGAGGTCTTCCCTTTTCTCGTAATTATGTTTAAAAGCGAGATCCCAATCACACATGCGGGTTACAAAAGTGAGACAAGGTTCGGAGGATAATTAACTTTGATTTGAAAGTTCCCTGAACCTCGCCAGGATAAAATAATGAATAATCTTTAGACTTTTCTTAATGCATTTTTTTAATATTTAAAACAAGAAGTGACCGCCGCTCGGCTGATCTCAGGTGACTCCGCTCTTTCTTCAACAAGTGTATTATGTCTCCGTTGTTCTGTAGATTATTTAAATGCTCACTTGATTGTCAGCGCGTGAAGGCGAGGCTGCTTTCGCTCTCTGGAGGTTGGAAAAGGCTAGTGTTAATCATGGCAGAGCAGAGCGAGAGGAATTAAAACTAATGAAGTCCTGAGAGACACGCCTGCTCACTGTGTCTTTGTCTCTCCTCGCTGTGGACTCTGAGCGTCTCGGGGGATTTATCTGTCTGTCTCTCTGTCTTTCTTTAAACCTACAAGGAGGGGGAGGGAGGGGTGTATACAGTATCCTGAACACCTGTGCAGTCACATTTAATCCTTGAAGTACAAATTATACCTTCTAGGGTTCTGATGTTCAGTTAGTTCCAGCTTCAAATATCTTTAGAAAATAAGAATTTGATGAAAGTAGTCTGGGGTTGCAGTCCAATGTTGTTCTTTTTCTTAGGAAGGTTCCTAAAAACGCATCTTTTTAGAACAACCTTTTACTAGATTTTTAAAACCCCCACTTATTGCCATGCCGGCGTAAACATTTGGACATTTGGAAAGAGCTGTATGAGTTGTGTAAATGGTAAGGAAAGGAGCTTCAATGCTTCCTTTATTATCTCCTTTAGCATAGGAAACATTCAACGCACCATTTATGTGACCCACCAATCGGCCGTTCAGGAAAACAACCGATCGTAATTACAGCTAAACGCAGATCATGCACGTTAAGGAGCTCATTCACTTCATGAAACTGCAGTTATTCAACTCAAAAAGTCACTCGCTGATTTCTTTCATCCGCAACCAATCACAGGAACATCTGAACTTTATCTATTGCACAATGTTTATCTTTAATTGTATTAATCTTGTGTGAATCTGTACTGTACTTTCGCTCTTATTCTGTTGCATTAATAAAGGTCCATCTTTTCTTATCTTAACGTAGTTTTGAAGGCGGCCATTTTCGTTAGATTAAGCAAACAGAATAAGGGATGGAAGCTTGCTTGTTTAAAGTATGCTAGTTGAGACTTTAAGATTCAAGATTAAATCACTTTATTCTCACATGCACAATAGAAACACCTAGTAAGGATGCCACCTGGGCGCCTCCCTAGGGAGGTGTTCCAGGCACGTCCAGCTGGGAGGAGACCGAGGGTAGACCTAGGACCAGGTGGAGGGAATATATCTCTTCGCTGGCCTGGGAGCGCCTTGGGATCCCCCAGTCAGAGCTGGTTGATGAGGCCAGGGAAAGGAACGTTTGGGGCTCTCTGCTGGAACTGCTACCCCCGCGACCCGACCACGGATAAGAGGGAGAAGATGGATGGATGGATGGATGGATGGATGGATGGATGGATGGATGGATGGATGGACAACAGTAACAGTGTAGTTTAGGCAAATCTTATGTTCCAGGCTCCTCAAACAATGCAACATACAATATATGTATATATGTACAAAAAATAAAATAGTGCAAGACAATGGTGCAAAAGAAGACAATGAGATATAATATGATGAGATATTGCATCATTCTCACATGTCCTTTTGATAGACAGATATATACTTTATCTAGTTTAATGCTACAGTAGATTAGCTTAGCTTAGCACAAAGACTGGAAACGGGTAAACATGGACACCAGTTTTAATAATTGTTAAAAAAACTTGATTTGATTTTTGATTAGATTTATTTTGAATGTGTAAAACAATAATACAAAAATATAACATGAGAATTATTATACAATACAAAATTAATCAGTGTCAAATTGATATACAAAAATATTACTGATTCTAAATTATGTATAAACAAATGATCTACTTAATTACACATCCCATTGTTTTTCTTTTTTCTTAAATAAATACATTTGTTATTGAAAAACCAAAACATAAAACAACAAATAAATAAACCGATAAATAAACAAACAATTAAGCAGATAAATAAACAAACAAATACATAACAGAGGTAAATGATATTCAAGAAAAGATCAAACTTCACCGTATTACTGTTGCCGACCAGAAGAATATAAATGTGTTCTGGGGTTAGGGTTGAGTAATGTTGTTTCTTCTGCCTTTGTTTTCATTGAAAAGGTCTAAGAAGTTGTACACTTGCTCACCTGGTCATCTTCTCCTCAGTTCACCTGTGCAATGGGACGTTCCACAAACACCTGCAGGACCTGTTTGTGCCGCTGGTCGTTCGATACATCGACCTGATGGAGTCGTCCATCGCTCAGTCCATCCACCGCGGCTTCGAGCAGGAGACCTGGCAGTCCGTCAAGTAAGATCATTCTTTGATTTTTGCAATCACCTCAAGGCCGTTTGAAACTCTTAAAATTAGGGAGACAAGAAAAGATCCACACAAACCCAACCGTGGTTTCTGTCAGAGCCTTCAACACAAACACAAAGCAGATGCAGTCGCTGTTGTACCGTTGACTCTTTGTTGTGGAGACAAAGACTTTGAACGTAAGTGAAATTCACCAAACATGGACTGTTTTGCAAAGCATCGCTCAACCCTATTACTGTCCTGAAACGTCAAACATACACATTCAAGAAATCCATTGACTTTGAGTAGAGAGAAGACGAAGTGCTAAAATGCTGACTCATTTCCGCGTTTAAGGAGTGGTGCAAGAATGAGTCTTAAAACCCGGAAAATAATGAGCATTTACAACTTTCTAGTTCCCTCGTCTTGAAGTCAATGTTTTCTTGATCCTTTTTGTGGTTAGAAGCCTGAAGTAAGGTCTGTGGTTCACACATTGTGTCGTCGAAACAGCTGTTCAGAATCAGAATACCTTTATTAGTCCCACGGAGGGGAAATGTGCGTAGTTACAGCAGGAAAAAGAGCCACAGCTTAATGTTACATATATTAAATATGTGACATGCATTAAAAAAAGTACTAAGTCATGATAGAATAAAAAATATATAATAAAAAGTGACATAATTTACAAAATACACATCCTCTAACAGTTCTAAGGATTTAGCAGCCAGGTATATATTACACAGTTATTAACGGCATTTATATATTGCACATATTGCACATAGTTAACAAATGTCTAAATGAGACACAAAATGTAATCACACCAACAGCTACGTAGCATAACGTTAGCTATTTACTTTTGGCGATTGCATTAACGCTTAAAAAATCACAAAATGGTGTTAATACGGGAAGATTATCCTGCTGAGCAAAACATGTGGAGCATCACCAATGTGTGTTTGCCCTATAACAAAATCCAATGGAACAATCCCATTGCCCCTTGTCGAGGGAGCCCTTTGCCATGCTAACTTCCAGAACGGCCGACAAATATACCACAAGTGGCTGAAATAATCTGTTGCTGTTCCTCCTTGTGTGTGCTGCAGGAAAGTATGAGCACTATTTCTGTCACTTTTTCTTCCCTTTCACTTTCTCTTTAATCTCCTTTTAACATTTTCCTTTCCCGCCGTCCACCGGCAGGTCGCTCACTAACAATCTAGCCAGCGTTCCTCTCCCCAAAGTCCCCAGCCTCCCTCTCTCGCTGCCTCAGATGCCGAGCTTCTCTGCCCCCGCCTGGATGGGACCGCTGTGTGAGAGCACGTATGTATGAGGGAGGGGGGGGGCAGAGATCGCAAAAGTACACATCCTTTCCTCAAGTAGAAGTACAGATACTCGTGTTTTAAAATACTCTGGTGAAAGTAGAAGTACTGACTAAACTTCTTTACTCAAGTAAAAGTAAAGAAGTATGGGCTTTGAAATGTACTTAAGTAAAAAGTACCCATAACTAGCAGCTGTTTTAAAGAGTACCTGACCTATTAAGAGAACAATAATGTCATTATTAGCTAATGAATGTTTCCATGCTGAACAACGGCAACATGACAACGTTTTCATTGGTCCCTCTTCTTCAGAGAAGACCAGGAAATGATGGATACACGGATCGTGTTCAAATCAATAGGCACGCAATGACTCTAAATAATAATGATCAGTCCACCAAACACACATTCAAACTAAAGGAACCAGCCTGTTTGGAAAATGTAAGAAGTAGAAAGTACAGGTATTTGAGTTCAAAATGTAAGAAGTAGAAAGTTCAGGTATTTGTGTTCAACATGTAAGAAGTAGAAAGTACAGGTATTTGTGTTCAAAATGTAAGAAGTCAAAGTAAAAAGTCGTCAGAAAAATAAGTAGTGGAGTAAAGTACTGATACCAGAAACATGTACTTAAGTACAGTAACGAAGTATTTTAACTCAACTACTTCCCACCTCTGGGCGGGGGGGACTAGACTAATCTAAAGGTCTTCACAGGGTCCGAGAATCCATACGTGAATTCATAGGCATACCAGTGTTTCCGTTAGCCCGTATTTACCCGACTCTTATCTGAAAGATCCTGAGGATCTCCTCAGCTCAGAGCCTGAGCCCAAACATTGATGAATGTGCACCCAAGATGAGATGCCAAGTATCTGGCTTGAACTAGAATCACAATTTCCTTCTGCACTTTTTCTCTCACGACCACAGGGCATGTTTGGTTTTTTCTTTGAGGGGAATAGTTTTCTTGAAGCTGTTGTTGGCCTGTGGAAAAATGTAATCATAAGAAATGACTCTGGAAAAGCTGCAGATAGAGCCATAAGAAATGAATGCAACTGATTATTTAATGTTTAATGTTGTTTTTATAGGCAATAATTTAAGCTTTGTTAGTTCCAGGTTTAATATGTGCAATAAGTTCATTCAATAAGTTTTGCAATAAACATTGAACCAGTCCGGCCCTCCACTAGTACCCATTTTTTTATTTTGGCCCACTGTGTATTTGAGTTTGACACCCCTGCTCTAAAGCATCCTGTGAATATTGGCAGTAGCATGTTTAGCTTCAGCATTAGCACTTTTCTCAGTGGTTAAAACTAAGTACTACAAAATAATATGGTGTCTAATTTTACCAGTGATATCCGAAACCTATGGATAAAGGCAAAATGCCAAATGAGTGGAAAGCTAACAAAATGTGCTACTGCTAAAGCTAAACATGCATCTGCCAATATTTACAGGATGCTAACAGGAGTTTTATTGATAGGAATCTGTATTAAAATGAAACATAGGGTAGGTGAAACTTTAAATTGCTTTTGGTTTAGGAGGACAATTACCAAATGTATTGGAATCCATCCTCTGGGCATCGATATCTCGTGAAAATCCATCCAATAGGAGAAAACGTTTTTATCGTTACAGCAGCTAGCATGGCTAAAAAAGTGTTATTGCTTTTGCTAAGTAAAGATATAGAACTCCAGAGCCAAGTCAGCACGTACAAAGATCTGTAGTCAGACTTGAATCAGAATTAAGTTGGACAACTATTTGAAAAGGAGAACTGGATCAAGTTTAGACTTTAGGGAGTTAGTGTGAAGACCTTTAGTCCTGACTGTCCTCCATCTGTTTCTGTTCGTCTATCTGCATGTTTGTCAAACACTCCACATCACTAAAAAGGAATGAATACACCAAGAAACTTCTGTAGTAAAACTCCTTTGAATCGTTCTGCCTTTCCCTCCCCCGCATGCTCAAGTTTTACTGTCGTACTACTTCAAAACTTCTACTTGTCATCCTGTTTGGTCCCAGTCTCTGAGAGACAAAGAGCACGCAGCGTTACTCGTATCTCTCTGAGCCAAGCTCGGCGTTGAGAAACGACAAATTGTTTCTGTGACACCGTGTCTCTGCTGTCAGGGGGGGCGCCTGCATGCGATCGTTCCTCAGAGGCTCGTTGGTGGAGTGTGTGTTGTGACGAGTCCTTGTGCTGTGTGCATGTCACCATGTGAAGGATATCAGCGCGATAATAACTCAACACTTTCTTTTATAGCTTGCATGGGATGAATCTACCTGACATCTTGTAAGTCGAGACAAGTTCTGTGTGAAAACCTTTCAGGAGTTCAATGTTTAAGATAAGATTGGGAAATGTTTGCGTTGCAGCCGCATAAAAAACAAGGCATTGCACATAAGTAGAAATTAAATAGTAGAAATTAACAATACTAGAAATGAAACATCTCAAAATAGAATTAAAACAGAAAATATACAAGTTGACTGTGAAGATAAGAAATGTATAAACTCTGACGATAAAACACTATTGAAGAGCTTTAGACACAATATAAAGCAGGATATTATTCATATTAAGTGTGTTAAATTAAATATAAATGTGAAATGTACACTTTTACATTTACAACATTTTTATACAACCTATTTAAAAGATAGTTCATGAAGGTATACTTTCATTTGTCTGGATAAAACCTGATGACAAAATCAATACAAACATTCAGTTTGAATCAAGCAGAACAATTGATCCTAGTGTAATTTTAAGTAAGTCTGTTTAGAGTTAAGAGTGTAAAATCACAATGGTACACTTTACCAGTGCAAAGGAGACATTACATAAAAAATACAAAGGAAACAATCTAAAAAAGAGATGAAGAATTTTCATTATTTAAAACGTGGCTCAACCACAAAATACGAGAATCCAGTATCCACATTATTAGGGCTGATTAAAGGGGTCCTATTATTCTTTTTGGGGTTGTCCCTTTCCTGTAGTGTGCTACACTCCTAAGAACTCAAAAGTAATATACGTCATTAACACCATCAAAAATCATATGAAGGTTCAAAGGTTGTAACGTCATATAGACAGAAAAACACGGGTCACAGTTTCCTCAAACAAATATATACAAGACATAAAACAGATCAAATAAACAGTTAAAAAAGTGCAAGCTCAAGACTACTTGCATATTTTGCATGTAATCTCGTCATGGAAACATCTCTGCTTCAGCTCCTCAAATGTAATGTTCTGTTTTTCTGTGTTTCTTCATCATTGCAAACGTTGTACTATTGGTTGGACAAAACAAGACATTTAAAAACCTTGGACTCTGTGAACTCATGATGAACATGGAGTACTCTTTCAAAGATCATTAGGCGCTTTCACACCGGAGTACTTTTCCCAGGAATAGTTCCGATAGTTCCTGGGATTTTGCGTTCACACCAAAAAGATCTGGAACTATAACTTTTTTTCGGAACCTTTTCCCCCCTTCTCAGTCCCTGCTAGAGAGCAGGTACTGTCCTGGGGAGGAAAAGGTTCCATTTTCTGATTGGCTGGGCGGATTGCAAACCATGCCCCGTAAAACTCGGAAAAGTTTTTGTGAAGCCACCATTTTATTTGCTCGCATTAGCATTATTAGCATTAGCATTAGCCCAGCACACCAACGGAGAGAGACTGACTTATGGCAACACAAAAGAAAACATGGGAGCGGTGGAGTGATGAGGAGGTGTCGGCGCTTCTGGCGATTTACTCGGAAGTCCCCAACTCCGGGGACTTCCGGCCGGGGACTTCTGGTCGCAGTATACGCCGTGAAGTTGTTTGCGGCCTGCCAGTAAACCCAAAGCAGAAGAAGAAGAAGTGACGTCAGCGGCTCCCTCGGGGACTTGAACGCGGTGTGAACGCGATTTACTAGATAGTTCCAGGAAATAAAAGTTCCGGGAACTATTCCTGGGAAAAGTACTTGGTGTGAAAGCGCCTAATGCCTCACTTCTACTGATTCAGCTGGACGTGACTCACGTTTTTTTCCAGTACTATTCACTGTTTAGTTTTCCTCTGAAGACGTTATCCGCAGAGTAGGAAGGACTCTTATCTGACAGACGTCACCTACTAAATCCTCTCATTTACAAACCAAATAGTTACGTCTGCACGGACAATATTGAAAATGGATTGGCTATTTGATAATTGCCAGATTGTGCAGGAATTGCAGTCTTGCACACGTTACAATTTTCTTGACAAATCATTGGTCTGCAGTTCTAAACAATATCTAAGAAACAAATGCTTTATTTATCAAATTCACAAAAGAAAACAAATTATGTTTTGTCCAAGGATTCAATCAATGCAACATACAATATAGTTAACATATGAGAAAGAGTTAAAAGATAAATACTTTAGTAATATCTTTGCGTTGTACAATTGGCTCAAATCATTTTGAACCAGGTACCGTCCACAAATGTTGCTAATGGAAATGTGGAATAAATTATGAATGTTATGAACCCATCTATGTTAGTTTCTTAGCTTCAGCTGTGAGAGATCAGAGGTTGTAGAAACAGTTCTGTGTGTTTTAATGTGTCTGTCAGTCTGCAGCAGAACTGGCCGCGTTGGTGGCGTTTCTTAAAAAGGCTCCTCTCCCACAACACAGACCACACTGTTCCTCTACCTCCTCATGCACTGAAAAAAAAAAAAAATCTGGCACTTCATTAGCGAGCACAGACGGGCGAGTGGGATCGTCCCGTCCCCGGGGAGAGAGGAAGAAGAAGAGCGCCACTAATTAGACATGAGGGGGAGAGACACAGAGCTTTAATTGCACCTCAAACTCAGCCCAAAGCGTTTATTCCTGTGCGCCACTTGTTAAGGTAACAGTCTTTTAAAGGCGAAGTGAGAAAAGTGAGGGAGTGAGTGGTGCTTGGTTTAACCCCCCCACCCTCCACCCTCCATCCTCTGTCACTGTAGCCGCTGTACACTTGGATGTCGTTGCCATGTGTTGCTTTGTAACCTGTGTTGAGAGGAGAAGGAGGGAGACGTCCATCTGTCTCTGAGAACACAAAACCTGTCGGTGACCTGAAGTCCTCTTTGTTCCTCTCAGGCTGACAGGAAAGATGTTTCAGACCACCGTGGTTATACAAAATACCAGCGAAGATACAATCATGACAGTGCATTCAAATGTTTATGCACATTAAATACAAATACAAAGTAATTTGCTGTAGAGAAAAGCTGGGACAATCTCTGATTCACTCTCTGAGAACACAGCTCACTGAACCTGTCGGTGACCTCTTTGTTTCTCTCAGGATAACATAAGATAAGATAAGATAAGATAAGATAAGATATGATAAGATAAGATAACATAAGATAAGATAAGAAATACTTTATTGATACCAATTTGGGAAATGTTTGCTTGCAGCAGCATAAAAAGACATGGTAATGTACATAAGAGAAATTAAAAGACTAGAAATAAACAATCAACAATGTAAACATCTCAAATAGAAATAAAATAGCATTAAAAAATATACATGTGGAAATACACATTTACAGTAACAAAATATAAAGCAGGATATTATATATACATTAAGGATAACAGGAAAGAGGTTTCAGGCCACCGTGGTACAAAATATCAGCGAAGATACAATCATGCCAGTGCTTTTACATGTGTATGCACATTAAATACAAATCAGAAAATCTTCCTCGAATGTTTTTTCTTCTTCTTTGGAAAGTAACTTGCTGTAGAGAAAAGCTGTGACATTTGGTCTACAAATCGGTTAGTCGAGTGATAGGAAAACATTTTGGCAAGAGAGTTAACATTTTTCATTTTTAATCCCAAAGTCACCCTGTCAAATACAAATATTTCCGGATTTTCTCTGTTTTATATCTTACAGAAGTGAATGTTTTGGGGTTTTGGACAAGTCATTTAAAGACATGCCTTGGACCATGAGAAACTAGGAAGGACAATGTTCTGACTTTATGGACCAAACTGTTAATCCATAATGGAAATAATTGTTAATTGTAGAGTAATAATCCATTACAGTTCACACATTGAATCTGGCAGTGGCTCAGTCAGTAGGGGCTTGGACTGGGAGCTGTAGGGTCACCGGTTCAAGTCCCCGACCAGACCTAAAATATGGAGTGTGGACTGCTACTTGGAGAGGTCCCAGTTCACCTCCTGCCCTGCCGTGGTGCCCTTGAGCAAGGCACCGGACAACCCCCCCACTCCCATTGCTCCCCGCGCGCTGTGCAGTAGCTGCCCACTGCTCCTAGTACTAACTCCTGGCACTAGGATGGGTTAAAAGCAGAGAACACATGTCACTGTGTGTGCTGTGTGCTCTGCATGTGAGACCATTAAAGAGGGGTTCATCCCTCCCAATTCTATTCTATTGTTACAGTAAAGTGGCATAGCAGGTAGAAAAGGCATGCAATCATACAGTAATAAGCATATTGATATATAAAAGAAAAGCACACATCAGTTATTCTATCATAATCATAAAGACAAATAAGTAGATATGTACACATCCATGGTTACAAGTGATGATCAGCAACTTCAGAACTTAGAAGTTTGTGTTTTATTTATGTTAATACCCCCCCCCTACAGTAACGGCTCGGCCACCTCGGAGGATTTGTTCTGGAAGCTGGACGCTCTGCAGTCGTTCGTGCTCGACCTCCATTGGCCGGAGCCGGAGTTCGCCAAACATCTGGAGCAGAGGCTGAAGCTGATGGCCAGCGACATGATGGAGGCCTGCGTCAAGAGGTCAGACTGAGGGCTCTTACACCTCTACCAACGCTGAAGTGTATTAAAGATAGTACACAACCTTTTAAATACACATACATGTCCCTTTAGTCGTTAGCGTCTGAGTTTAGGACCTCAACAAGCTCAGGTGCAAATCTAGGAAAGTAGTTTCTAACCTTTATGTATTAATAATAATAAACGTACCTTACCGAAAGAAACTCATCAATCTCTGAACAATAACCTGCCTTTGTGATGCTTTTGAATCAATTCCTAACACTTCAACTTAAAGATGGGGTAGGTAGGAATGGAGAAACTAGCTCGAGTGCGCTAGAATTTGAAAGTACGCAGCCGAAAGAAATCTGCCCCTTCCTTCAGACTTCCTTACAGAGCCCCTCCTCCAACATAACAAAAAGTGTTTCTGAAGTGAATTACCTACCCCACCTTTAAGAATTTGTAGTAACCGAACAGACTTTCACAAAATGGGTGAGAGTTTAATCAAAATAATTGTAAAATTCTAACATAAAACACACAATATTTAATCTCTTTAAAATTCAATTTTATTTGAGATTTGAATATAGACAGTCATGTTTTGGGAGGGACAACACAGTTACCAGGAAATTCATGAAGCTTTAGCCATTTGTGAGCAACAACAACAAACCCTTCTTGTTGTTTTTCCCCACAGAACAAAATCTGCGTTTGATGCCAAAATGCAGAAGGCGTCTAAGTCGACGGACTTCAGGGTGCCGCTGTCCGTCTGCACGATGTTCAACGTGCTCATGGACGCCAAGAAGCAGTGCTCCAAACTCTGCGTGCTGGACACCGGCCAGGAGGTGAGAGGAGGGCACATGGAGGAGAAAAGTACGCTTCAGGGTGTGATTACTTTATGTTGCAGTTTGGCTTCTAGCTAAAGATTTTAAAGAAGAAAAGACATCTCCATCTGGGAACTTCAAAATCATGTCCTATCGATCTGTCCCTGCAGGATCTACTTCTTGTTGGTGGGACAAACGAGTGTTAGCTGAATATCAGAATACATCCCTTAAAGGTCACCTATCATGCAAAATCCACTTCTCCATGTCTCTTCTACATCAACATGTGTCCCCTCTTCTTCATGTCTCTTCTACATCACCATGTGTCCCCTCTTCTTCATGTCTCTTCTACATCAGCATGTGTCCCCTCTTCTTCATGTCTCTTCTACATCAACATGTGTCCCCTCTTCTTCATGTCTCTTCTACATCACATGTGTCCCCTCTTCTTCATGTCTCTTCTACATCAACATGTGTCCCCTCTTCTTCATGTCTCTTCTACATCAACATGTGTCCCCTCTTCTTCATGTCTCTTCTACATCAACATGTGTCCCCTCTTCTTCATGTCTCTTCTACATCAACATGTGTCCCCTCTGTGTAAAGAGACTCTGAAAGTTTCAGGAACAAAGATTCTCTCTCTTTTTGTCCTGATCCATTTCTATAAAAACCTGTCTGAAAATGAGCTGACCAGATTTTGGCCACTTTATGATGTCATAACGATGTTTTGTCTTGTGTAACCATTAGCCAATCACCAACCAAGGTAACCCCCCCCCCCCCTTATCACCTGAATCTCCTCCTAGAGCACCATTGAGTTCTTTGTAACCAAATCTCTCTCAGAGGGGCGTGGGGAGGGGCTCCTTATTTTCATCTAAAGTAACAGACAGAGAATCAGCACTTTTGAAACAGGGCTGAAACAGAGGGGATTATGGGATGCTGCAATGATCTGATTGGTGTTTCAGCCAATCAGAGACAGGCTCTGTATATATCTGAGACCTATAATATATTGATGAGAAACAGTATAATAGGAGAATTTATATAATACATAAAAAATATTAAAAAGATGTGAGAAGTGAAGATAGCAGGTCAGTCCGACTCCCTCATACTGTCTGAGACAAACTGTCCTGCAGCTTTCTTTATATTCCCCGAGTAACATTTTGATCCCACAGCTCATCATCAAATCAAACAAATCAAAATGTATTATAGCCCCAAATCACAAGAAATGCCTCAAAGGGCTGTACAAAGCCAGCAAAAACTAAATACAAACGTCAAAGCATAAATATTATAAAAACATTATACAACAACATGTGATAACAAATCATCAGTGTCTCCCTTATCTTCAGAGTGAGCAGGTGGAGTGAAGCTGTCCGATCAGCCTCTATAAAATAAATAATGGATGAAAATCCAAAAGTCTCCCTGTCAACCAGTTCCTGGTTTTCTCTAGTGTATATCATACAGAAGGGAATATGTTTTGGACTGATACAAGACATGTAAAGACATGCCTTGGACCATGAGAAACTAGGAAGGACATGTTTCACAATGTTCTGACTTTATGGACCAAACTGTTAATCCATAATGGAAAAAATTGTTGCCATTTGTAGAGTAATAATCCATTACAGTTCACACATGCTGTGTTAAATGACAGCATGGTGACCTGAATTTGATATGTATCTGCTAGAAATAGTTTTTTATTAACCATTTAGTCAGAAATAAACCCTCGAAAGCAAAACATTAAAGGTCACCTATAGCATAGGTCTCAGATATATACAAATATATAAAAAACATGTCTATGAAGTGTTTTGCTCAAAATACCAAACAGATCACCCATTCTAGCCATGCCTCATATCCCTCTATTTCACTTCCTGTTTCTAAAGTGCTGATTTGGGGTATAAAGCTTTAAAAAAAAATAAAAAAATTGATACAAATAAAAAAGGAGGGGGCTGAGCTCATGCAGGAACCGGCAGCTACTGTCTAAACCAGGGGTGCCCAATACGTTGATCGACCGGTCGATCGCAAAGGTAGTGTGGGTAGATCGCATGGCATTGAAAAAAAAAATATATATATATATATATATATATATATTTTTTTTTTTAAAGTTAGCCTATCATCCATCCTTAATATGGCATTTGCCACTTGATTGACGTACAGTTAAGCCAGTCTGAGTTGTATTGTGCCATACGGGTTCATGCAGTTATGAGGGGGCCTCACCTCCTCATCTGAAGTGCAAATGCGGCGCACTATTACGCGCTTATGCGGCGCAATTAGTGTAAGCGCGCCACAGTTTATCCGCCGTTTAGTCCACTAGCACCTAGCAAATCTGATTCCTGGCTCTTCCTCTCATTGGCTGCTTCGACGATGGGAGGGTCTGTCTCCCCCTCGTTCTTCTGTGTCTGTCATCGCGTAAATAAAAGGATTTAGACGTTGCGTGTTTGTTGTATAACTCCACACGCCTTTTCTCTTCGTATTCTCATTCATGACTTTTTATTTAATGCATTGTAACGGCTGTAATCATTGTTAACGTGAAGCCGGAAGTGACGTCATGTAAATGACGGGGTTGTCCTTAAATAGAGCTTTTGAAAATAAAACTGTACATTTAACATTCAGCAATAACGTTAGCCACAAGCTAATGCTAACCGGAAATTAAGTATTTTCAGAATAAAACAGTTTTTAAGTTTATAGTATATTTAATCTAAATTACGTCATATAAACATTGATTTTAATTTCTTACAGTAAGAAGTGTTTGTAGTCAACAGGTCCGTATTAAAGTTTCAGGACCAGAAATCCTTTATTAGATCAGCCCCTATAAACGGGATGATCCCCCGTCACCAGCGGACAGTCGCTCGGTGTGTTTGTGTTCTCTTCTCGAGCTGATAAATGGACGACCCTGAAGTGTGTGTGTGGTGTGTGTGTGTGTGTGGTGTGTGTGTGTGTGTGTTTTGGTGTGGTGTGTGTGTGTGTGTGGTGTGTGTGTGTGGGTGTTGTGTGGGTGTGGGTGTGTTGTGTTGTGTGTGTGTGTGTGTGTGGGTGGGTGTGTGTGTGTGTGTGTGTGTGGTGTGTGGTGTTGTGTTTGGCGTCTCTGAGAGTGAAACGGTCCTGACAGAGATCTAAGCTCGCTGCTCTCTTGACCTTCAGCTTCTTTCTTCACAAGCCTCCAACATGCCAGTGCCACTCAGAGAACACCTCCATCCGTCCATTTAATCCTTCTCACACACTCAATACCTGCCTGCAGAAGGATACTCCAGCTCTATACACACACAAAGCATCCACACACACACACACACACACACACACACACACTGGTTCTAGTGTTAGACTAGACAGAATCAGACAAAAATTAAATACATAATAAAGTCGTACATTAAAGTAGAGACACTACATACTGATATACACCTGAACATCAGCAGGAGAGGACTCTTTAAAGTAGAGACTACTACATACTGATATACACCTGAACATCAGCAGGAGAGGACTCTTTAAAGTAGAGACACTACATACTGATATACACCTGAACATCAGCAGGAGAGGACTCTTTAAAGTAGAGACACTACATACTGATATGCACCTGAACATCAGCAGGAGAGGACTCTTTAAAGTAGAGACACTACATACTGATATGTACCTTAACATCAGCAGGAGAGGACTCTTTAAAGTAGAGACACTACATACTGATACACCTGAACATCAGCAGGAGAGGACTCTTTAAAGTAGAGACACTACATACTGATATACACCTGAACATCAGCAGGAGAGGACTCTTTAAAGTAGAGACACTACATACTGATATACACCTGAACATCAGCAGGAGAGGACTCTTTAAAGTAGAGACACTACATACTGATATACACCTGAACATCAGCAGGAGAGGACTCTTTAAAGTAGAGACTAATACTGATATACCTGAACATCAGCAGGAGAGGACTCTTTAAAGTAGAGACTACATACTGATATACCTGAACATCAGCAGGAGAGGACTCTTTAAAGTAGGGACTACATACTGATATACACCTGAACATCAGCAGGAGAGGACTCTTTAAAGTAGGGACTACATACTGATATACACCTGAACATCAGCAGGAGAGGACTCTTTAAAGTAGAGACTACATACTGACATACACCTGAACATCAGCAGGAGAGGACTCTTTAAAGTAGAGGCACTGCATACTGATATACACCTGAACATCAGCAGGAGAGACTCTTTAAAGTATAGACACTACATACTGATATACACCTGACATCAGCAAGAGACTCTTTAAAGTAGAGACACTACATACTGATATACACCTGACATCAGCAGGAGAGGACTCTTTAAAGTAGAGACACTACATACTGATATATACCTGAACATCAGCAGGAGAGGACTCTTTAAAGTAGAGACACTACATACTGATATACACTTGAACATCAGCAGGAGAGGACTCTTTAAAGTAGAGACACTACATACTGATATACACCTGAACATCAGCAGGAGAGGACTCTTTAAAGTAGAGACACTACATACTGATATACACCTGAACATCAGCAGGAGAGGACTCTTTAAAGTAGAGACACTACATACTGATATACACCTGAACATCAGCAGGAGAGGACTCTTTAAAGAGATCAGATATTTACATTGAACAAATAATTGAGTGATGGTAAAGAACCAAGTAACGAGAGTAAAGATTTAGAATCCAGAATCAACAAACTGAGCGTTTTGTAAGGGACACATTGTGTGGAGTACAAATTGATTTCATGAAGTTCCTCTGAGTTTCTAAACACAACACGCCTCCGTTTGACTTTGTTGTCGCAGTAAATGTTTGATTCATTTCGTCAGGCTGAACTCTGAGTGAATAACCTTGAGGATTAAATGTTCTCAGGAGTTCTCAAAAGGCAAAAAAAGCTTTTACAACCCGTCTGCTTTCTGCTCGTTTCACAGCCAACAATCAGAGATACGTTAGGAATCCCACTTATATTTGATTTTATAATTCAAATCCGACAATAACTCATTCTTGTTCAATGTGATATTAAAATGGGTTTTGAATTTTTTATTTAAAGGTTAAATAAAAAATTCAACCTTTTTTATGATGGAAATGGAAAGTAGTTGTAACTCCATCTCATAGTTCTCTAATCAAAAGTTAAGATGTTTTTAAATGTCCCTGATGTGTTGTTAAATAACGGTTTTCCTCTTTTTTTCCTCGTCTCATGTCCTCCCCGTCCCTCATGTCCATCCTCGTCATTGTTTGAATCCCAGATTGACAAACAATGGGTAAGTCCTTCCTGTCACACTTCTCCAACTGGCCTTGTTTTCTTATCTTACCACATGTCAATAAACATCCCGACTCATCAATCAAACAGAATATCACAAAGACTTTCATTTTAGATGTTTTAATCTCAAAATGGAGACTT
The DNA here is from genome assembly GCA_031216635.1 of Dissostichus eleginoides. Taxonomy (NCBI): domain Eukaryota; kingdom Metazoa; phylum Chordata; class Actinopteri; order Perciformes; family Nototheniidae; genus Dissostichus; species Dissostichus eleginoides. The sequence continues at coordinate 4,394,878 of CM062273.1, forward strand.
CGCAAAGGCAGTGGGTCAACTGGTGGTCCTGGAGAGATTCTACGTGTTTCCATACTTTTCCATACCTGAATAACTCTTGATTTGCTGAAAGCCCCTTGACTAGTTAATCAGATGTAGATAATAAAAAAACAAATGTAAAAACATGCAGTGTTTTCCCCTCCAAGACTTAGTGGAAGACTGCAGTAAAGCGTCATATCATCTGCATACAGGGAACTCCTACAAATACAGGTCCTTACACACCAAGCCGATTTTCGGCGTCGATAGATGTCTGGCCGTTGATGAGCGTCCTGTCGCCCTACTCAGATTGGTGTGTCCCGCCCCGTCGTGTCTTTTCGGCCGTGCCGACACCTTCCGCTGCCGGTTCGACATGTTGAATCGGGAGACTGTCGGTAAAAGGCCGTCGGCTAAAGAAATCACTCTGATTGGCTGTTCAGCTTAGCGAATCAGTGCATGAGAAGCGAAACGGAAGTGAGGGACCCAAACAAACGATTAAGAAGAAATCTGAGATTTCATTTAACTCCAGCTCTCGACACAGGTTCGGGAAAGCCCCACGAGCTTCTCGCTGTAGAGTGAAAATGGAACGCACACGCTATTTGTTGTTTGTTTATATCACGCAGTCTGTTCTTCTTCTCTCGGTGTATCACGCAGTCTGTCTTCCGGTTGTTGCCTCTTTTGAATGAAGAATACACACTACCGCCGCCTGCTGGTAAGGAGAGTTATTGCCACTCACGCATGCGCAGTTCGTACGTGCTACTTGGCCGTCGGCTGAAGTCTTTGCGGTGTGTTCCAGTGCGACTGTTGGCCAAGACGCAGAGACGCGAGGCGACGCAACAGTCGGGTCCGTCGGGACGTGTTCTTTGGTGTGTCAGGACCTTAATATGTTATATGTAGAAGCTTAAGGAAACTTCTTAGACTTAAAGAACGAGAAATCTCTTAAACAATGAGCAGACATCGAGCTTTGTCTTCTAAAAAGTTTATATTTTGGGGATACATTTTCACCTGAAGCAATTCCACCTCATCTACATTTAAATCATGGCAGCTTCGTTGTCGTCTCTTTCCTTCTTCTGGGTGTTTCAACACTTCTTGGTTCATTGTTAACACAGAGGAAGCAGAGCAGGGATTGTTAACTATTATATTAAATCAGTATTCTAACCCAAACCCTCACCTTTTCTCTGACGTAGGATAGTTTCTTACCCTTGTTCATATTTATAGCATTTGGCATGTCTTAAAGTTCCTTGCCTCATTAGAAACACTTTGTTACCATGTTTGGTTATTATAGAGCTAACTTAAATGTATATTTGAGGTTCTACATAAACCGATATGTCCTTAATACTTTACAGCGTTATAACTGGAACACTTATAAGCCACTTCCAAACGTAGACATTGCTGATCTACTCTGAGATGAACATTTCCAACAAGGCTACAGGTCTCCTTTCTGCACATTATACAGTCTGGACATATGGTTTTCATTTCTATACGGGGAGGAAGCAGCACTGCTTCATTTGAATGCACATATGTTGTTGTACAGAATGCTTGCAAGCTTCGATCAAATAATTGGCCCGGATTTAAAGTGCCATATGTGCGAAGTGAGACTAGAAAGAAAATCTATGTTACTTTGGCCGTTAGTGTTGGAATAACCTTCAAATAATAAGCACAATATACAAATATGAACCGTAAAATGAGCATAATATGTCCTCTTTAAACCTCTTCTGTTATATTTTACTCTGTTGTTCTTATATTGCTGTTGTTCTGTATGTTAACGAATCGATGTGATTGATGTGTGCCTGAAATCCCACTTGTACAAGAGAGTTAATCCAAGTGGTTATAATGAGTTTAATATCTATAAGACCCTTTATGCTGGTTTTATCTTGTTAAATGCAATCAGCAAATCATAAAAGCATGTAGCCTTCAGCGAGCCGTTTGAATTCAGCAGGTTTCTTTCTCTGTGCTCTTTAAACATCACTTGATTCTCCTGAATGCGGTTCAGTGGATGCAGCTTGTGCTCACTTGGCGGTGGGTGTTGTGAATGAGGCCTCCTGACCTCTGACCCCTGACAGTCTGAAGGCTCTCAGAGACGTCACGGCAGACCTTTACTGCGGTCAGTTTTTCTGCAACTAGTTGTGATAGAACGTCCATCTGCAGCAATCCTTTCTGGCAACAAATCCTGCTGTCGTTCCTCAATCATACCTCTTGTTTTGACTGAGAATGCTTCCAGATTGTTCCAGTTCAACAGGCAGGACTGTGAATAATCTGCTCTTGACAGTTCAATACGGACATTAAACTCCTGGATTCATGAATTCTGCTTTTATACACTGCGCTAATCAGCGTTAATCAATGAACATGCTAATGAGTGTGCTGTCTTTTTGTCGCTGAGGTTATTTGAATAGCGACGGGGAGAGGGGGGGGGGGGGGGAATGTGACCCGGTTGCAGAATCTAAAACATCTCACAGAGCTGAAGGAGCAGCGGCAACGAGCAGATAAATGTTTTTAAAAGCTCTAATTGTCCTTTTCACTATTTCCCCGAGCACATGGCAAAGACCAAACTATTTCTCTGCTGTTTTACGGGGAGGGGGGGGGGGGGGGGGGGGCTTTGTAGGAATAAAGCAGCGATGTTAATTGAGGTAAGAAGAGAGGAAAAAATAAAAAGCTCTCAAGATCTGCCAGGAAGATGGGCGCGCTGAAAGCCATTTTGCGGACTTGTGGATGGGGGGGGGGGGGGGGAACAAAATGAGGGCTGTCGGCTCTGACCTCACAGGACCCGCAATTTGTCAGCGATCTGTACGCTTTGTTGATTGAAATTTTTAATTTGGGTGTTCTTTAGACGGCCAGTGAAAGGGCATTGTCGCCCAGAGATGAACTCCCCTGCTGCTGCCGCCATTCAGCCCGCAGCCCCAGCCTTTTTATTTTTTATCCTTCAAGGGAAAAGGTGCCATGAATATGTTTTCAGGGGGGGCCAAACGAGACATGAAATGGCGGATTAATTGAATCTTGTGTGAGCCTTTGGTCCTCGCAGCTGGACCGGTGCTTTAGAGCAATACAAGGCTGCTCTAATTGTAGGGAGACGCACAAAAAGTATCCTTCAGATTCCTTCGCTTTTTCCAGCGCGGACGGGAATGTCATTCAGACTGAATGGTCCTATTAGCTGCTTAACTCAGCGGAGGGGCACGGATGGGGAGGTTTGTCACGGGAGGTGTGTGTGAGAGTGTGTGTGTGAAGACTTGATGTTCATTGTAGGTTTCTCCTTTCTGTCTCTTACAGAACAGACAAAGCTGTACTTCTGTCTCAGGAGGCGAGGAGTCACTTTGACTTTTAGTGTGTCTTTCTAGAAATAATAAAATATTGCTTTTTGTCGTCCTCCCCTCCTCCCCCAAGCAACAATACCACTCCAAAATCGATGTTCTGATCGACGAGGCGTTCAAAGACATGCTTTCCTCCCTGGTCACAAAGGTACATCTCTTTCCAATGAAATCCTCTCTCATGCTGTTTACACCGGGCTTCTTTTGTTTGTGTTTTCTTTTTCCCTGCAGGCGGAGTGGGGTCAAACCTTCCCCTTTCTTTTTGTTATTTAGTTATTATTCTATTCTTTTGAGACATGTTTTATTTTTCCACTTCGTTTTTTAAAGCCTCACACTTGCTAGAAAAGATGATAGATTTAACACTTTCTATTCTGGTTTCATTTTTCCGTATCCGTTCGTTTTTTGCTTGTAATGAACATGTTATTAGACAAATGTATTATATTCATATTCTATTCTCACTCTTATGAATGTTTTTAAATTTGTAAATGTTCTGCTTTATTTCTTCATTTGTATTATAATCATTGTTGGTCACTTTTTATTCTGATATTAAATCATATTTATCCATTTGTTCCTTTTCTATTTGTCTTGTAATTATTATTATCCATGTTTTCTTTTATTTACGGCTTTATTTTTTGTGGTCAAGGTTTACTCTTTGTTCACTATTTATTTTTATTTTGTGATTCAATTGTATTTGTCGTGCATTGAACAAATAACATTTTCTAATAAAACGTATATTTTCTTTACTGTATCTTAAACACTGACTGAATGATGCTTTGTTGGACTAAAAAAAACTATATAAACTCTAAGAAAAATTCTCAAATAATTCTGATTGCATTGTTTCATTTTCTCAAATCTTAATAACAGTAACATTAGATGGTTTAGCAGGTTGAAAAGCGTCCAAATGACGGCAGAATAAGAGCATTAACGGTTGTTGTGTCTGCCCCTCTGCAGTTCGCCGCTGTTTTAGACGGCGTCCTCTCCAAACTCTCCAGATACGATGAAGGCACATTCTTCTCTTCAATCCTCTCTTTCACAGTGAGTACGCTCCTTTTTGTCCCCGCGAACACAGAGCGCGGTTTCTTTCTCCGACTCTCTGAGGAAACCTGTTATTTGCTGGAAACCAGATCTCAGCTGAACTCCAGTGTCTTCCTCACTTTCTTCTCCTCCTCCTCCTCCCCCTCTGAAAGGTGAAAGCAGCTGCCAAATATGTGGAGGTCCCCGTGAGTCCCGCTGTTTTATTCTTCACCCTATCCATCCTTTTTTTTCCATATCACTGTGTTTCCGTGCGCTTTCACACAGTCGAGGGGAAAGCAAAGCAGCCTGGAAATGCAAAGCGTTTTTCTTTGCATTCGCTCATCGTGCCGTGTTTAACATGTGTGAAAGATAAAGAGGGGTTTTTTATTCCGAGCCAAAGATCACACAACAAGTCTTAATTAATTGCACTCTCGTCCTTGGAGATGTGTTTTGCTGAAGTGTCGCTTTGTGGGCGGCAAAGCGTTTAATGAGCGGCGGCGAATGGGCAGAGATCAGAGGAGTTAAAGTGTGGAGGTGACGAGGCGTTCAGGGTGTGAAGGAGAGAGTGGGTTATCTCCACAATTAGATCATGGTGACCGCTCATTTCCTAAAGCAGCGATTAACAATTCCTCTGAGATTCTTACTTCTTCCATTGTTCGGTTTTATGAATGCTGGCAGTTTTTAAAAGCGTCCACTGGGACTAAAGATATTCAAACCTCTCAGGCTTCAATCCAAAAGCAATGTGACTACAAGAAGAAGGAGGAAAGGGAACACATTTCCTGTTTTCCTCTGAGGAGTTTGGCTGTAAATTAAATGTTTTTCAAGACTATTTTGAGAGCACTATATTGGATATAACAGAAGTTGATATTCATGCTATCAGAAGAACATTTGAATGTAAATGTATGCCCTTCAGAGTTCTGCCATCCTCATGAAAAGCTCTGTTAGTATGGAAGTGATGATAAAGTGGTATCAGGATGATGTATTCACTTTATCTGAAGTTGCCTTTGCTAAAAAAACGGGGCTGAAACTCAGATGTGAGAAACTCTGAGTCACTGAACAGCTGACAACAACATCTCACTTCCTTAATCCTCGGCCCTGCCCACATATCCCATCATGCTCTCTGGTTCCCGTCCAGACTTCCCTTCTCCCCTGAAATTATAACGTAACCGCTACCTTGGCCTTTTTGGTCTTTTGTGTGGAGGGAACCTGACGCGGGTAATCCTCTTTTAATCCCAGGTGAGGTGGTGAGCAGGTGGGCGGCGCTTCTGAGGTTGGCTCCGCCCCCAACAGCTTTTCACAAAAACAGGAAGCTTTTTCCCCCCGAGGGTTTTCAATTTAGAGACTTTTATTTCTCTGTATTTAATGAGGGAAATACCTGTTTTTTTTATTTATCGAACAACTGCAACTGATGTATTTATGCCTTTTATATTTGACTTACAATACGAGTGATTTATGGCTGTTTGAACGCTAACCTTTAATTTATTCCACCACAAAAAGGACATTCATAATGATGAAAACTCACAGGTTTTTATACCTATAAGATTATATTAATTTGGTGTATATTGACCATTTTTTTAATGTTATTGTATTCATGTTTCTACGGTGACCAGCAGGTGCAAACGCGATACAACGGCCCGAAACATTTCCATTAACGGAAACACTGCAGCTTCAGAAACGATGCACATAATTATAACAAAAACACAATTGTGCTAAAACACAGGCAATTTAAGAAACATCTTTACAACTTGGCAACATATGTGCAGCGTTTACTAAAAGCACTGCATAACAAAACGCTAAATTAGGGGACACTAAAAAGTGACTTAAACAGCTGAGACCGGAGCACTTGGTGACATTTGGGGTCATAAAGTTGGCCATAATATCAGAAGGAATCATTGTGAGGTGTAAAAACAATTCAAATCACATGTGCGTTTTTCAACACCTTTGAAATTAAATTGTTCACATTTCCAAAAAATACATTTGACCTAAGTCCAATGTCAAATATGGCAAAAAGGTCAACCTATAAAACCCTTCAACGTGTGAAATATACAAGTCACTTTGGGACATATTTGCAAACAAAACACATTTAAAAACAAAAGCTAAAAGAATATTTGCTTGGAAAAAATATATATATCTTGTGTTCAGAATCTTTTAGCAATTTATTTTAATGAATGACAAATTCACTCATAATGGATCAACAGAAAACCAGCAAATGTATATTTTCATTATTGTTCAATCGTCAAAAATAGCCCAAAAAGGATCTGGTTCGTCTTGTTAAAATATGTTCTGTTGCTCTTCATTAATAATCACATATTCAATATTTATAAGCCGTTTTTTTTTTTAAACTGTTTGTCGTAAAAACGAAGCAATATGACTGCGGATGGATATTTACAGTGAGTGAAATCTATTATTAGTTGCATCTGATCCAACCTGATCTCTTCTCCTCTCTATTAATGCATCATAAACATTGTTCCCGGGTTATTTTGGATAATATCGGGACGTTTTGCCGTGCCGTGCCAGCACTTATACGTGTACACACGCACCGTGCACCTGGCAGAAATGAAATGAATCCAGGGCAGGAAAGGAGGCCGGTAACAGTGTGTAATTACCTGGCATTTCACTGCCTCCCCCTCCTCACCCACAAACCACTCATTATCAACGAGCCAAACCCCTCCCTGTCTGTATCCGAACACGAACACGTCTTCATCTTACACTCTCTGTTTTTTCTTCTTCGTTGTTGTCAAATGTTGATGGGCATCCAGGTGGCCATTATCCCGTGGCGTAGGGGATTACTGGTGTTTGGCTACAGTGCAGAAGACCAAACAGAAAGAGAGGGCAGAGCGTGACAAGAGCTCCGAGCCGCTCGTATCTTTTGTTTTTTCTCTTTCCTCTTCGTGTTAAAGTCTTAATCTCAGTGGCTGGAACTGTGCCGGCGTCTCCGATCTGTCACGCCGCTTTGTCACCTCGTCTGAGCGAGAGAAAGGAGAGGTAAATGATTGAGACTAAGCCTTAAGGGGAAATTGATGTCTCCAGTGACAACAAGGGCAGTAATATGTTGCCAGTGGCACACACACACACACACACACACACACACACACACACACACACACACAATCAGGAATGTTGCACTACAGATTTCTCTCCTGCTTTGACCCTGTTCACACTTGTGCGGATACGTTTTTAAAAGTTGATCACCCTCACTCCTTCCTCCTGTACCCTGTTGGAAAGTGGTGGATGGGGTTGAGGTCAGCGATGTGCAGGCTAGTCAATTCCCTCCAAACCAAATCTGGTAAAAACCTCTTTTTTTTTGCTATCTTTGTGCACGGTGCCTCAAAGTAGGAAACACAATGTTGTTTAAAATATCATCTCATAAAGCAGCATTTAGATTTCTCTTTTTAGAACTAAGATGTCAGAGGGTCATAGAGTTCAAGTTTGATTTCCTACTGTTGACAAGTCAATGTTTTGTCTCACCTGAAACACGCCTGGTTTAGAAACATAAAATCCATCCTCTTTGCCAAAAAAGCCTGTAAAATACATTACGGTTTGGTTATTCCTCGGCTGATCCTCTCCGTATTTCAGCCTCAAACTTGCTTTCACAGCAACCGATGACAAACCCGTTACGACCAGTTTAGCATCTTGCATAATAAAGCTAACTTTGACTGTTTTCCTTATTGAACTATAATAACGATTGCTAATTTCTCCGTCTGCCAATGTTAGAATTGCTAATCAGCTATTATCTGTAGTATAGTCTTGGACAGGAGTCTTCCTGCTTATCTTAATCCACTGCAAAGTCATGTCTAGAGTTGGCAGATTGAAGACAACTTTCTAATTCCATTTCCAAATGTGGCTTGGCAACTCTATGCATTACATGGACTGTCCTTTGCAAGCACCTTGATTGATCCAGGGATAGTTCATTCGTTGACCTGGTGCCAGAACATATGAGGCCAAAGAAGACTGAATTTCTACTCTCATATCTACGGCTGTATGTCCACTATCCACCACCTGGGTATCGGTTGAATCTGGTTGGGAATGCTGTCGGGTAAATCTGATAAATCAAAGCCTAAGGCGATCTTTAGTTCTTTAGGTTTTTATTCCGCGACATTGGAAACTTAGGGTTAGGTTTAAGGCTTGTTTGGAGTTGTTGCCAAAAGGTCATATGGGCATGTTGTGTTAGCAATTCAAGAATCCACTGGTGGAAAAATGTTGTGAAGGATAATTATTTTCTTTGGGTCAAGGAGATTCCTGAATCAGCAGTGGAAAAAAACTCCAAGAATCAGGACTCACGAATATTGGAAAGGTTGTAGAGTCAAAGAGTCTAAAGCCCAGTACATACTCTCGGTGTAGAGAGTTCAATTCATACTACAATTGAGACAATCAGTACGTCATTCCACGAGTGCACATTTGCCGATCCACCCTCCGCAATACGTTGTTTGTCAGGAGTTCAATGGCATATAATTCCTTTAAAGACGCGTTATATTCATGCTGTTAACGGCAGTATCGGCAAATGTGCTTACACATCTGTTAAAATCAATACGTTTGTTATATTACTTCGGTCAGCAGTTCTGCTAAGCGAACAGTTCTTGCCAGTTCTTGATTAGTCACTAATGGTCATGGCTGATGAAGTAATTTGCATCACAAGGATTATAAACGGACCATCGCAGACACACGGACATTGAAAGTGTAAATTGGACTTGAATATGCAACAAGATAACGGCTCGGATTATCTACCAATAACGGAGATGTAGGATCGTCAACATACCAATGCAACTCTTTTGGGGTCTAAAGTGTGGATGGAAAACTTGATGAGGAGGAATCGCTAGTTGTGGATAGAAACCCCCCTGACATTCAAACACAGTTCTGAAATGTACCTGCATCATTGTGGACGTGACCTGGAAGCGTCTGCTGGATCAGATCAGAGACTTCATGACGAGTCCTGAAACAAACAGGCTTCAGATTCACCGGGTTCATTCTTGTCAAGATTTCTGAGCTTCATTCGACAATCATACTCGATCTGGGACTTTCACTCCAGAGCATTATGGGGATTCTGACAGGCCAGTCAATCACAGAGCCTCCCCCTCCTCTCTCTGGTTGAACAATACACTCACACCACACACCCCCCTCTTTTCATACACACACGCTCAGACTCCAGATGCCCTTGCAGCCATGTGACCCCACTTTAACCTCTGGTATCTGCAGGTTTTCTTGTCTGTCTGAATCACAGCTGAGCGTCTCTGACTGATCTCAGTCTGTCGCTTGCTGTTCCAGACCTCTGAAAGCTGCTGCTGAGACCGTTTTTATCAGGAAATACTTAACAGCAATCATAACATTTATGTACGGCTCCAACATGCAATTGGTTTCATTACAGATTATTTATAAAATGAATCGTTTGGGTCTATAAAATGTGAGAAAATTGTGGAAAATGTCCAAACCAGATCCTTAAAAATCAATGTCTAAATGTTCTGCTTTGTCAGTCGAAAAACTAATTTACTTTAATATTATATAAAACTGAAAAAGCAGGAAATCCCCATATTTGCAACACCAAGACAGCATTTTAATTTCATGAAAAAATGATCAAAATGTTGTTGAGGATTGTACTGACAGTCGACTAATGGTTGCAGCTCTATATTGAATAAGTGTTGGTGCATGGAGACAACATTTATTTGAAGCGTACTATTGCAGACAAAGTACATTTGATGCTTTTTATTTGCACCAAGAACAAACAAATGTGTCTAATAGTTCCTCCCTTTACAAGATGTGATGTGTGGTGAATCGTCTGTAAACTTCCTGCTAAAGGTTCCCTCAGCTGCCTCTCTGCTTTTCAAACCAAAGTTAAGGCACTAAAGGTGTCGACATCCAGCTCTTTTCTCCAACATTAGCATATGACAGTTTGAGTTTCTTTAGTGTTGTCTCTGACGAGCAAAAGGTTACAATCCCAAATTCATAATCAGCCTCCAACCTGCCTTTTTGCCTCTAAGTGAAGCCAAAAGGTTTCTGGGTTTTTCTTCGAGGCTCCATTTCCTTGTGTTTCCACGGGGGATCTGACAGCAGAACAACAGCCCCCCCGGGGGGAAGGACGCACGCCGGCTCAGAGAAAACGGGTGTGAAAGATGTCAAAGCAATTACAATAAGCATTACAGTTGTAATCTCCCCTGACAACAGGGAGTGTGAATGAGCAGGTTCACACACTGCTGCCTCTCCCAGCCACACACACACTTCAGAAGCTTCTTGATACTCCAAACACGGAGGAAGTGGTTTTATTTTCTTCTTCTTTTCACCAGGCAAGCAGCGGGAGATGCTGAACATTTGTTGTGTTTTCACAGTTTACCAGAGTTTGCCTTAAGGAAAACCAGTGGGGAAAGTGCATTTACCTAAGAACAGTACTTGAGTACAATTTTGAGGTACTTCCTTTCCTTGAGTAGTTCCATTTTCCACATTATACTTCTTCACAGTTCAGAGGCAAACGTTTAAGTTTTACTCCGATTATCTTGATGAAATGACCTCGTTAATTGTTATCGCAGATCAGTAGAGACACAATGAGACCGTCAAGTCACGTCTTGTTCTTCAGAGTTTGATAAATACTGAGTTGTTTCATTGACATTGAAATACTTGAAACTATTTGCTTTCTGAGTGTGTCAACTGACCAAAACACTCAGCTGTCTTTGTTAGATATTCTTCTACTGGCTATAAAGTGAGGCTCTAAGGTTAGGTGTTGCTTTTATTCAGTCTTTATATATTTCACATTGAACGAGTTACGGTAAGAGCCTTACTTTATCACCAATTTTCCGTAGTTTTGTCTTGGCAAATGTCTTTTATAATAGATTTTTTAAAATCTCCATTGGTTGATTGTTTGTTGGTCCGATAGCCCGATAAGATATCTGTCTCTTGACGTAAGAAACCGTCAATGACACGGCGTAGAGTTATAGAAGCTAGCTGAAGTTATCGCAGGACTCTCTTTGTATTGTTTTATGTTTTTCCCAATGGCATTATCATCAGGGGGTTTGTTCCATCATCACCTTCTCCCGTGGTGTGATATCATTGATGATCAGCATGGACGGAGCTTTGCACGATGAATGCCAGGCATGATCATTTCCACCACCAGGCTGAACACACTGCATGTTTGACATCGTTCTTCGTATCCTGCCTCCTCCTCCTCCCTGCAGTTCTTCTTCAGGTGTGTGTGTCCTCTCTCCTGCAGAAACCAGGCATGGATCTGGCCGACACCTACATCACCTTCATCCGGCAGAACCAGGACATCCTGCGGGACCGCGTCAACGACGAGCTGTACACCGAGAAGGTGTTCGAGGTGAGTCTAAAACACAGCCGGTTTACCACAACCTGGGTCTTATTTTGGAGTTCTATCGGTTATAATAACGTTGTACTTACGATGTTTATACCTGAGATAATATCACTAAAAGAAGTCAAATGATGCGAGAAATCTAACTTGAAGCAACACACAGTTCATCAAGATTATCTACAGCATGTTGATTGGGGAGAAAACCAAAAATGACTGACGTATTTAATGTAGTAAAACAAAACGTTAAAATCTCTTGATTGGTGTAACCACAGGCTAACAACCAATCAGAGCGTCAGGACACAAAAACGGTTACAGTTTATTCTCCAGGCATGATCACTTTCAGCTGCGTTCAGGGCCTTGTCTGACGAAACCTCCCTCAGATAAACAATGCAGAAACACAAATCTATTGTTAGGCTTTTTATACTCGACGTTTTAAAAGCTGAACAAACAGATCTTTGCTTCAATTTTTCATTCATTTCTAAGTTATTTCACTCAGACAAGTTGATAATCAGAAAGCATTGTTCTGTATCTCGCACTGAAGCCGGGTAAACTGTCATGGTGGTCATGAGTGCGACCGATGGACAGACCAGTAAACTTTCGAATCAGCAGTGAGTTGAATAGCCGCTATGAGCGTGTAACAAACAAGACGTCAATGTTTATGTTTTCCTGACAGGTAGCGTTGTGTGTTTGTGTGAATAATGACTCAATTAAATGTCAACTTCACATGTACCTGCTGCAGGTAAACACCGAACACACTTATCTTAACCCTGAGTGTAAGTTGTAAATTGATGTTGACTCCAGTTAAAGCATCATTACCTCCACCAAGGAGGTCATGTTTCTGTTCAGGTAGTTTGTTTTAAAAGGAAAACTGGCGTGATTTACTGGAAACGAATTGAAAGGGTGATGGGCAAAGGAAGAACAAGGGATCATTTGCAGCGAGGCCGCCATTACAAGTTTCATGCTCTCCACAAATATAAAAATTATATTCAAAAAATGTTCCACAGTGTTTTCTGAAGGAGGAAACTAATCCAGAGCGGATAATAAAATTGCCCGGACTTCTTTCTGTGAATTGATTGGACTGCACATAGTCCCTTGATCCTCCTTAGCAACACTCTGTTATCCTTAGCAACAATCTGTTAGCAGAAATTAGCAGTTTCTGTAATGTTAAAATTGACCAATCAGAATGGAGTATCCAACTAAGCCCTGTAAAAATAATGACACAAATCAAATAAAAGCATTTGATTGCTGTCCGATTTTGTACTATTTAAAACAAATGGAGGACATTTTGACGATAATGTTTTACTGCATCAGATCTTTTCATCCGCAGTAGCTGCCTGTCTAGAAAGCCCACCTTGCTGATAGAGACCTCCACACACACACTGCTCACACACAGCGAGGTGTGTGTGTTCTCTCAGAGCTTTCATTGTGCAGCAGCAGCAGGTCGCTGTGAGCTGAAAACACACACCGCTTCTGTTGACCTGTTTATCACTTAGGAACCACCGAGAGCCGTCTGCACACACACACACACACACACACACACCTCCACCTAAACACCCATCGTCCATCCCACACCGTCCCTCTTCCTCACACACCATCTCTCTCCAGGATTCAGATTTATAAAAATATTTCCAAACATGCCCCATCTCTCCGCCATGCATCAAAGCAGCGGACATGGCGGCTCAGAGCCTCGAACACATTAGCAGCACGAAGCCGAGCGATGGATTTCTGCCACCCACCGCCTCCTGAGGGTTCAGAGCATTGTAGCCGAGGCTCGTGTGTGTGTGTGTGTGTGTGTGTGTGTGTGTGTGTGTGTGTGTGTGTGTGTGTGTGTGTGTGTGTGTGTGTGTGTGTGTGGTGGTGTGTGTGTGTGTGGGTGTGTGTGTGTGTGTGGTGTGTGTGTGTGTGTGTGTGTGGGGGGGGGGGGGGGGGGGGGGTGAGGAGAATGAGTCTAATGGAGCTCAGAAGCGGCCAGTCATGCACCGAGGAGGAGCCGATGCTGGGCCTCCAAATGTCTCAGCCTTTCAACGTGAAACACACACACACACAACACACACCACACACACACACACACACACACACACCACACACACACACACACACCACCCGGTGTGTTGAATCGTAATTGACAGCTGTATATTCTTGGCTGTAAACAAAGACATCTTAAAGTCTTTATTCTCTTCTCCTTTTTGTCCTAAATTTCAACAAACGACAACATTCCTACCACACTGTTTACACAACTAATCCAAAAAAGATGTACATAATATGTGTGTATTTGTATGCCGTGCACACTCCGATCAAGTAACATTCCACACATACATTTGCCTCTTGCGCCAAAAATATGATTTAGCAAAAAGAAAGTTAATACTGGTCTGACATATTTTAGGACCATATTATTAAATGTTATACTAACCTATCCTGCAAATAATGCTGCTTTCATCCTCATTCCCCGATACAAAGACAACTTTAAAGGCCCTCTGTACACACACACACACACACACACCACACAGAAAGTAAATCTTGTGTTGAGAAAGCAGCATCAGGCCTCCAGCCAGGTGCATTATGGGTATGCAATTGTCTTGTTTACGTGCGTCTGAGCAAGTCAAATTCATGATGGAGCCTTTTCTTCAAGCAGGAGGTTTATCAACACAGGCGGAGGTAGAGTAGAAAAAAGTGTGTGTGTGAGGGTGTGTGTGTGTGTGTGTGTTGGGGGGGGGTGTGTTGAGGGGGGGGGTGTCTGCACGCAGCTGTAAACACATTTGTTCTGTGTGTGCATGCTCACATGTGCCTCTCCATCTATTTGTGTACAAGTGCTCACCAGGGAACGTCTTTGTGTGGATAAGGAGTGTAATGCATGCCCTCCACACACATATACACACACACACACATACACACATTAGCAGCCAGATCACCTTAATGAAGCGTTTTAGAGGACAAACTGCAGGCTGTCAAAGAACATAAATAAACGAGATGTGGATTCAAGTCCTAGAATGCCAAATTCAGTCTTTAACGATTTTCTTTTTTTTTCAACCGAGATAAAATATTTGACATTTTTTTCTTGTTGCAGGTTTATTTAGGATCTTTTTTTTTTTAAGGCAGACAACAGAAAAAAAAAAAGATATCTTGGCTCAATAATAAAGGAGAAGACCTTAAAGAATTACAAATATTTTCATCATCCTAGTTTTTCTTTTTAGAAAATAAATAATTTTAGCAATGAGTGTTTTTTTGTTGCTCAAAGACGAATCCTTTTATTATCCATCCAATACAAAATACCCTTTTATTTTTACTACAGCGCTTCATTTATTCTGTTGCATTTGTATCTATATTATCTAGAAATGCAATCTGTTTCTCACCACATCTCAGCACCAGATTCAAGACAACGACTTATAAATAATAATAATAATACATTTTTAAATGAGAAAATGAGAGACTTAATAGTTAATTATTTTACAAAATTACTGTTTTTTTTTGCCAAGCCTTGACAATGTGTGAGATGTTTAAACGACATCATTACTGTGACACCAGCAGGAAGCCTCTCCTCTTCATCACGTAGAAATTGTTTCTGACAAGACCAATGCAGCCCCCCCCCCCCGTATATTCCCTCCATCTGTTTCCCCTCTCGTCCTCTAATCAGCTCAATTAAGGAGCGTCTTCGTACTCAATTTCCACCACAGCTAGCGCGGCGCGCGAGGCGAGCGTGGGGCCGATGATTATCCGCTACTCGCCTCCCAGAGACTCAGAGAAACGTTTCATTGAGAGGGGGGGGGGGAGATAGAGGAGAGAGAAATCAGAGGAAATCATCCCAGGAGCAGCAAACATCGTCCAGTAATTTCAATATCGTCGAGCATCTGTTAGCACGGCGAGCCAATTAGCACACGACTCGAACTCCAGCGTTAGAAATGTTTAGTGTCGGGAGAGGAGGAGGAAATGAGGAAGAATGAGGAAGAGCAGACATTAGTGATGGTGGAGGAATCTGTCATCCACAATGAAACCTTAATAGTCTCTACTGATACACCAAGAGAGTGGAAAGTAACTTTACTTATGTACAATTATAATGTACTTTACTTGAGTATTTCCATTTCATGCTACTTTATTCTTCTCTTCATTTATTTTAAACATGACTTATTATGGCTTCGTTGAATACTCGATCCTGATTCGTCAATTTCAACATTTCTCGATTTTTTTTTTGCTAACAGATCGTTGTTAAGGAGAACAGACTGTTGCTAAGGAGCTTTAAGGGACTGTGTGCAGTCATATCAATCCGCAGAAAGAAGTCCGGTCAACTTTACGTCAGCTGTGGAAAACAGTCTTTTGTTTTCTCCATCAGAAAACTTTGTGGAATTCTTGTTTAATATTTATTTTTGATATTTGTGGAGAGCAGGAAACTCTGGATTGATGATGGCTAAACTGTCTTCAGTAAAGAAAAGAAAAAGAAAAGGAAAGAGGTTAAAAGACAGAAATCATTAGACAGGAAGTAAACACTAACAGGGAACAGTAGAAGAAGACAGAGAGGAAGTAAACACTAACAGGGAACAGTAGAAGAAGACAGACAGGAAGTAAACACTAACAGGAAACAGTAGAAGAAGACAGACAGGAAGTAAACACTAACAGGAAACAGTAGAAGAAGACAGACAGGAAGTAAACACTAACAGGAAACGATGGGTGTTTCTCAATGTCGAGGAAGGCTGCTCCAGAGCCACTATTTCAAGCATACTACGTCATCGAGTCCCGCCGAAGGACTGTTCCAATGTCCAGGCTCCTTGGAATTCTACCGAGTCCGGCGTCCTTCGTTGCGGGAAATTTCGAGGCTGCACATGTGTATCCTCCGCGGTCTTAAAATCCCCACAATGCTTTGCGCACGGACCAATTTCCCCAAATCTGTGGCGGAAAATGTAAGGCGGGGCCTCTCATATGACGCACACTTGCTCACCTGTTCCACTCTTCGTTTTCCGAATGCCAGGAAGTATTCTTGCCTCGCTTCTGAAGGAAGTGACTCAGAAGACATGTCCTACCAAGCGAGCGTCCTCGACATTGAGAAACACCCATGGACTCTGGCAGAGTTTAAAGACTCGTTAATATGAATGAAATGTGAAAAATGTTGGACATTTAAACAACATTTCGTTCAGTGCTGCTGTCATTTTAAGATACGTTGATTTCGCCGCAGTTGGTACGCAGTGGAACGGACATTTTGTTCATAACGGAAGCAATACGATCATTTTCAAGCCAATAGTGTGTCAGTGAAATCCAGAGTGCAGGACTTTGACTTGCTATGGAGTATTAGAAATAATACGTGAGAAGCAAAGAGCCGTTAGAGACCTCCACCAAGGCTCTTTCCGTGATTAAAAAAACGATGTGGGTTTCCATTCCAAGTATTCGGATCCGCTGCATCATTGAATGTCTTTTATTCAGCCCATCAACAGTTCTTACAGTAAGTCTTAGGAAAAAGTTGTCGCTAGTTTTTTCGTAATCCTGCTGTCAACGGAGAAATGAAACCTCCTTGGCTGTGGCTGAAAGAAAGTAGAACTCCATTGAATACAAGCTAGATAAAGAGAAATAAAACACTTCAAGTATTGATGTGCCTTTCTTGCACAAGTATTGTCTTTTATGTCAGTGTCTATAAATATGAAAAGATAGTCAATTGATTGCAAGGCTAATTTTGTGGATGTACATTTGTACAATTGAAATATGTGTCTGTGGAAATTGATAATGTTTAACATTTAGAGGTCAAAATTGGTGCTCATCTCAAAGATGTGTTTCCTAAACAAACAGAATTGAGGAGGAAATGAGATAAATCAGAGTGTGAAGCACAAACCCACTCCCAGTTCGCTGCATACTGCTAGCTCACATTACCTGTTGGAGGCAAAGCAATACAAAGTGCAGAAATACTCACATCTGCACGACTTATGGAAACAGCGGTGGCATCGTAAAGTGCGTCAGAAAACCCTTTCCTCTTCACAGCGTGGAGCACATGCAAACAACAGCCTTCAAATGACATCGAGACACTTTCTCTGAGAGCAAACTCACTGTTCGTAAGAGCTCTGATTGAAAGTCCACATACATTCTCTTTTGCTTGACACTGCTTCATTACTTTGACATAATTAAAGGAGACGGTGTCGCTCCCACAATAAATGCATTCAAATATTTGCGTGACCCCGAATGATCACGGACGTGTTTTGGCTTTTTTCAAGTGCATTAAATAACCTTTGGACAGCTTTTATCTCTCAAATTGGAAGGTAATTGCAGTCCTTGTCGGTGTGAAATTAAGTCTGTTGAGGCAGATCTGAATATTACGGGTCATTACGGTGTCAGAGCAATTTCCCTCTGCATTCTCGCTGGGTGGTGGGAGGTGTGAAGGAAGAGAGTTTAATGAAAAATACAAAGCAAGAACCTGATTATTTCTCAGGTCGACGCAGAGCCGTGAACTCTCCTTCCTTTGACACGCTGCATTCAGGAGTTTCACAGTAAATTGGTACCTTTTTTAAATAAATAAATAACTGTTCCACCCTCTTTGAGTTGTGCCGTTCGGATGCTGCTCATCCTTTGACCTCGTGTTGAAGCGTTGTGTTTCTAAAGACAGCTCTGAACCCAAACCATAAACTGCCCTCCATAATGTTGTTTTTATGTATGTTCTTTTTAAGCATATTTAAAGAAACTCCTCAAGGTGTTTGCGCTCGGTTTTCTGACTCCAAAAACAGCTTGAGGAGGAAAGATCCGCTTTCTGCTGGTTTCTGTGAATAATGTGCTCAGGAGCTGGGGGGTCACTTCCTTTATACTGCGAAATGTGTTATACTCAGCCTGTAGATGTATGGTAGCCTCCGAGGGTCATGTTTCATCCCTTGTAATACTCCACTCTAAAGGTTAAGGGTGTTAAAAATCAAGGTTTTGGCTTAACGTGTCTTATTGTGAAACTCAAAACGTATACTAATCCACTTTTTGTGTTTTTTCAGTGAAGTCAAAGCTTGTTAAAAGTGTGTTACGGCTGCCATTTCTCTGAAGTCAGATAGACGGATTGAAGTGAATAGGAACAAAAACCACTTTCTTTTACAAATAAAAAGTGAAAAGTCTGTTTTGTGTCAGTTTATGGATCTTTTCACTTCTCCTAGTATGAGTTTTAGTGGGAAATATTAAACCTTAACACAGACACTTTGCTTTAAAGAAAATGCTTTATTATGTTAATACTTTTTGTCAACTTGGGTCATCACTTATAATCGTACTCTAACATTGAGGTTGTGTCCATGTATTACATGATAAGTTATAACTACAAATTATTCAGGTAATTTACACATAAAATAAGTCGTTATGGTAAAAAGGATTGAGGTCATGTCCATATATCGTACGATAGGTCGATAACGTAAAAATGATCAAGGTCATTTCTGTATATCGTACAATTTGTCCATAGCGTAAGAACTTATCCAGGTAATTCACATACGTCATACAATAAACAATTGACATAAAAATGATCCGGATCACGTCCATATTTAATCCGATCGAGGTCATGTGTCATAAGATAATACGATTTATTGTACGATATGTCTACGACCTGAAAAGTATTGAGCTCACGTTCATATATCAAACAATCATTTGATAACGTAAAAGGATTGTGTTCATGGTTATATATCGTGTGACAGATCAATAACAATAAAGTCATTGTTCCTTTATCGTACATTAAGGTCATGTCCATTATGAGATGATTAGATAACGTAAGAATTGTTCATTTGAATTCCATATATTGTAGGATAAGTTGAAAATGTGTGTTGTTATAATCCATGATTTTGTACAGAAACACCATGTGACCACAGTGTGTTGTTGTTGTTTACAGCAATGGTACAGCAGCTCTGTGAAGTTGTTGTGTGTTTGGCTGACGGACAGAATGGACCTGCAGCTGCACGTCTACCAGCTGAAAACACTCATCAAGATCGTTAAGGTACGAACTGTTTTAAAATCCACAGAAGAGAACAGAAACTGGGTCCAAAACAAACTGATTTTAGCGTTGAAATGCACATTTCTCTAACTTTTTACCCACAAGTCTCCTTTTCTCTGCTGTGAAAAGAAAGGCAGTGAAAGAGCCTCAGACTGGCAAAACGTTGTCTTCAAATGTCGTCTTGTTCATGGTAAAACAGCCAGAAGTGACATTGAAGAAGAAGAACAACAACAAGAAAAATACGGACGAATCCAACGAGGAGTGTCCTTGAAGCAGCAGCGGTGTGAAGCGGCGAGGAAGGAAACAAAAAGCTCAACTGAGACGCTTTGTCTTTTCATAGTTTGCTAATGTGCAGAGATGCGCGAGTTTAACTTGAAAGCAAACAGACGAGGAATTATAATGGCTTCTGACTGAAGGTAAAAAACCCTTTAGACGCCTCGGTCCGATACTTAAAAGACTCGGTTTGTCCTTGAGCTTTTTGTCCTTTCAGACGCAGAACGGCAGCTCCCTCTTCCTCCTCCTCGATGCATTCCTCAGACGCTCTGTTTCCTTCTTCTACTTTATCTCCTAAAACAGAAGAACTATCAAGACTTCAGGCCAAAGGGATCATTTCATTTCGTCGTTGTGTCCCTGGGCGAGTGTCTTGCCCAGGGACACAACGACGAAATGAAATTGAACCTGTGCTCCCCTGATCCGAACACTAGCCCACTGCGCCACAGCCTCCTGTATTAGTACGATAAGCTGCTAAGTCAAAATCATTACAGTACTTTCCATACATATCATATAATAAGTAGAAATTATGGAGGTCATTTCCATATATCGTACGATAAGTCGATAACAAGAAAAAGATCATTTACATATAACGTAGAAATTCTCAAGAATGTTTCCATATATCGTAAGATACCTTTAAATGATTTAGGTCATGTCCATATTCCTTACGATAAGTCAAACGGTTAAAATGGTCGAGGTCATGTCCACATATTGTACGATAAGTTGATAACGTAAAAATGGTTATAGTAATTTCCATATGTCGTACAATAAGTCAATAACATAAAATGATGTTTAGCAATTACAGATCATTTCCACATGTTGTACGATGGGTAGATAAAGTAAAACATAGTCAATTTTATTTTCATATTTATTGTCTGTAAGTTAATATCAAGTTTTTTTCTATTATATATATATATATATATATATATTATAATTGGTAAATGATAAATGATAAGTTTCTTCCAAACTGCATTTCTAAGATGCTCTCTGTTTTTCCCTCCCTTCCCCTGCTTCCTTGTCTCCTTCCTTGTCTCCTTCCCTCCATCAGAAGACGTACCGTGACTTCCGGCTGCAGGGCGTTCTGGACGTCTCGCTGAACAACAAGAGCTATGAGACCGTCTACAACCGTCTGACGGTGGAGGAGGCGACCGCCGCCGTGAAGTCTGGAGACGGCCTGCAGGGGATCAGCATGAGAGACAGCGACCAGGAGGACGACTGAACACACACACACACACACACACACACACACCGTCACACACACATCCTCTCTCTGAAGGACCAGGACCTTTCATCACACTGTGAGTTCTAGTTCAGGGGGGTCCAAACTTGTATCACTGAGGTCCACATAATAATAATAATATAATAATAAACTGTATTTGTATATAACCTTTCAGAATCAGAATACCTTTATTGGTCCCACAGAGGGGAAATGTACATTTGTTACAGCAGAAATGAGCCAAAGACAGCCTAATGTTACCTAAGAAACAAAATACACATCTGTAAAAGTTCTGAGGATTTATCAGCCAGGTAGATATTGCACAGTAATTAACGGCATATATATATATATTGCACATAGTTGGTATTTAACAACAAGGGGTGTTATAGTCTTTCATGCACAAAGCAGCTCAAAGTACTTTAAAGAACAAGAAGAAAACATTCAGTTCAATTCAAAGGTTGTATTGTCATATGCACAAAGCTACAGTGTAGAGATGGCAATGGCATGCTTCTGACCTGAGCTCCTCCCACAATGCAACATGTTAATAAAGTACAAAATAACAAGTGGTGGAAAAAGTCTATATACACGTAAATAGAATATGATATGTACAAGAACAGAATATGAAATATATAACAACAGAAATAAAAAGATAATAGTAATAAAAATGCCATGATTCTAATAAAGGTTAAAGAAATACTAGATTATACTCGGGCTGTAGTTTGGACACCCCTGCTGTAGATGAAGAAGTGTGAAGCAAAGTCATCGTGGCTGAAGGTCCTAGTAAAAAAAACCCTCTCGCTCATTGCCTTGAAACTGCTGAGAATGTACAGGAAGTCAACAAGAGGCGTGGCTTCTGACGGACCAATCCCTGTCCTCCCTCGCTCGCCTGCAGGACAGGAAGCCCCGCCCCCTTCAACACGCAGCCATATTCTGATTGATGTCAATTTGTACAGCGATGGCCGTCAGTGCATTTTCTTCCTGTTGTTTCTTTTCCATCGTCATGGTCGTAGCTTATTGTTCAAAAACACTCCGACAGTTCTTGGTGACTTCGCCGCCTTTTAACGTTGTTTTTAATCTACAGCAACGGCAGCAACAATCAACTAAAGAGATTAAGGAAGCTTGGATTTGTAAGGTTCAATCAATAACTCTTTCCTTGTCTCTTTAAAGTAGAGACACTACATACTGATATACACCTGAACATCAGCAGGAGAGGACTCTTTAAAGTAGAGACACTACATACTGATATACACCTGAACATCAGCAGGAGAGGACTCTTTAAAGTAGAGACACTACATACTGATATACACCTGAACATCAGCAGGAGAGGACTCTTTAAAGTAGACACTACATACTGATATACACCTGAACATCAGCAGGAGAGGACTCTTTAAAGTAGAGACACTACATACTGATATACACCTGAACATCAGCAGGAGAGGACTCTTTAAAGTAGAGACACTACATACTGATATACACCTGAACATCAGCAGGAGAGGACTCTTTAAAGTGGAGACACTACATACTGATATACTCCTGAACATCAGCAGGAGAGGACTCTTTAAAGTGGAGACACTACATACTGATATACACCTGAATATCACAGAGAGGACTCTTTAAAGTGAGACATACATACTGATATACACCTGAACATCAGCAGGAGAGGACTCTTTAAAGTAGAGACACTACATACTGATATACACCTGAACATCAGCAGGAGAGACTCTTTAAAGTAGAGACACTACATACTGATATACACCTGAACATCAGCAGGAGAGGACTCTTTAAAGTGAGACACTACATACTGATATACTCCTGAACATCAGCAGAGAGGACTCTTTAAAGTGAGACACTACATACTGATATACTCCTGAACATCAGCAGGAGAGGACTCTTTAAAGTAGAGACACTACATACTGATATACACCTGAACATCAGCAGGAGAGGACTCTTTAAAGTAGAGACACTACATACTGATATACACCTGAACATCAGCAGGAGAGGACTCTTTAAAGTAAGACACTACATACTGATATACACCTGAACATCTACAAGAGAGGACTCTTTAAAGTCGAGCCACTACATACTGATATACACCTGAACATCAGCAGGAGAGGACTCTTTAAAGTAGAGACACTACATACTGATATACACCTGAACATCTACAAGAGAGGACTCTTTAAGACTATTTCAATCAATGTTATGCGCGGATATATATTTGAATGTCAACTTATATACTTCCTATAACCAACTTTTCAAGCAAGGATGAGGGCCACATATAAAACACATTTAAGATCTGACCAAACATGAATTTATAAAGAATTCAGAATTATGAGAAAAAAGTCAGAATTCATGAGAAAAATATTCAGTTTTTCGCCATTATTCCAAATAACACAATATCCCTTAGAATATATTTACATGGCTTTTGAAAGTTAATATTACACCTAACTTTTCCCTTCACGTGCACCACAACCTCCCACTTTCACTCCTTCAACCACCCTTTTAAAAAACACAGGATAGCCCACATCTTAAATTAAAAAAATGTACATCAGAGTAATTCGTAAGATCCTGGCTGAATACAATGCAAATCAACATTTAAAGTGATGCAGAGTTTGTTTTTCTGGGAGCAAGAATGTGACATAGGTTGTGATATTTCTTATTGAAAAGGAGTAATGATGTTGTTTATGATAGAGAAAGATCATGAAGTCATTAGGGTTCATCCTCTGGGGATCATGAATGTCATTGAGATCCAATTCTGGCTTAACGTACCTTGTATATTGGTAATAATACCTCTTTCAAAACTACAACGGTACGTACAACGGATCACAATGTAAGCAAAAAGTAGGTTTGTAAACTATGACGGATGTTGGACACTAATTAGGTTTTATCTTTCTATTTTGTTCTTGTTTTATGTTCAGATGTGTTATGTTTCTTTGGCTATTGCTCCAACAACTCTGATTGTTGTTGTTAAATTGATGGTCAAACGTACAGAGCTCAGACCCAAGTACAAAAATAGCCAAAACTAATTTGCTTCAACCGCACTCAACACAATTATCTTTATTGTTACTTTCAATGGTTTCCGAGCATTGATTTGTCCGTCATTGGTCAGAAACATTGAAATGTATTCCATGGTTTTGCAGAACTCCATCACGGTTTATTCTGGCAATAGCGTTGGGAACAAAAACAGAAAGTACCGTATATCTTCATATTCAGTCTAACCCACCGATGAAGAACTCTTACAACTCCAAGCTCTTGATATGTTGCTGCTCTGCTGTAGTTTCTGAACTCTCCGTAGCTCAAAATGTCCCAAACAACCATCGGCCTCAGGTGGTGAAACGTGCAAAAAAAAGAAATATTTCTACAGTGGTTGGAAACTGTGAAACGGACCGAATCAGGAAACAAATCTACGCAGGTCTACACACAAAAGTCTCACAAAAAGTTGAAATTCTCTGAGATTTGGGGGAATAATCGTCAAGAATCACGACTACATGTTGATGTAGTTTCGGTTCATCGTGAAACTTACTGTTGTGAAGAATAATGTTGAGCTGTAGAGTTGATATGGTCGTACTGCATCATGTCCAACATCGATCAAAGTCTTAGAAACGTGCCGACGAACTGCCAACATCGGGACTTTTTTTTTAACAGGAACATTTGAACAGATCATCTCGGATGTTTCTCACTCACTGCCGTCCGTTTGCGTGTCGTTGTTGAGAAAAAAAAAGACCGTGTTTAACAAGCTGCCGTTTGTTTACCTGTCAGATCCGGTGTGTGTCAGTGCAGTTTCGAAGGACAACAACTAAAGGACAAAAATACTATATGAAGAAGTATATTTATATTGTCTTATTGTGCACCTGTTTTGTTCAGGTGTCTAAATGTCACTATTAAAAGTGTTTTTAAAGCACCTGTGTTTTCACCTCGTGGGTTTTTTATTGTCTTCACCAGGGCCGTTTCTAGCTGTTTGGGGGCCCTATGCATGATGCTGTTTGGGGGCCCTATGCATGATGCTGTTTGGGGGCCCTAATTTTTACACTTTTTTAACTAAAATGGGGGGATTCCGAAGCCTTTAAGATGATCTGTGGAGATGCATCAATCTGTTACACTTTAAGAGGAAAACAGGCTAATTTCACGAAAAGCAAGCAATTAAAACATACAAAAAATTATATTAAAAAGGTAAACAATAAGGCTCCTCTCGTCAATAAATGCAAGAGATTCAGCATTTTCTCAACAATGTATAATTTACATTTTTCATCTTCCTCAGACGTCACTGATTGGCTGACAGCCCAACGATGATTTGGACTTTATTACCCTAAAAACACAAGCCACAGCTTTGCTATCATTGCAGTTTAGTTGTGTTTATATCCTACATTTGATTTGTATGCATGTCATCATCATCATCAGCTTTATTTAAAGCAGGGGTGGAGAACCTCCGGCCCCCGGGCCGTATACGGCCCGCTAGACCATTTGGCACGGCCCTCGAGGTAATTTATAAACAAACGCAAAAAAGAAAAAAAATTAAAGAAATCTAGACCGCAAAAAAATTAAACAAGCGAGTGCCTGTTTTTCCTGGCCAAGGTCAGGGTCCTTGAACACAACACGAGCCTAATGTGTCATCACGTGGTATATGTCGCGTCTGACGGGTGCAGTTCTGACGGAGAGCACCGGAACACGGCTCCGCCACTTCAGAAATGGCAGTACCCATAAGGAGCCGTACACATGCCGCAGTTTCTGCGTGGCTGTGTCTTTAGCTGAAAGCCCAGTGGCGATCTGTTCATCTGTCACACTGATCATACAGTCAATAACTGTTGTTATTAGCATCTGGTTAGCTAGCTATGCTAACGAACATAAGAAGCTTTTTCTACAACCAGTGAGGTAAAGGCACATCTTTATATGATCATTATAGTTATAAAAAAATAAGAGAATAAAGTAAACAGGTATAAAATACTATATGACGGTAACAAAAAGTTGTTATTAATAAACAAGAATACAGTTTGAAAGGGGAGTGATTTGTAAAATATCCATAAAGGAAAATAAAATCTGCTTACAGTTCTGTTTCATATGGATGTTGAGAGATGTAGATCTCCTAATGTTGCTCTCAAAGTGCACCAGATTGATGCTTTTAACTTCAACATTTAAAAAAATATCTTCCCGCACAGGTGTAATTAATGCCCCCGGGACCCCCCTAGAGGATGTTAGGTCCACCCTCCACTTAAATCATGTTCACATGGATAGGACACTAAATACATTTGCACACATCTTGTGTCCATATCTTTCTGTTTTGGTGGTCATGCCACACCGTGCACGTGCATGCATACGTGAGTCATGGTGAGATATCTGGATTCAGAGGTTGCTTTTTCTTTGCACAGAATGAAAGAAAGGCCAAATGAATGGGCTGTGATTTTAGTATTTTTAAGCAGAGGTCAATAATTTGTACGGCCCTCGGAGGATGTTGAAAAAATTGAAATGGCCCTTGAGAGGAAAAAGGTTCCCCACCCCTGATTTAAAGAGACTCTTGGTACATTTTTTGGTCCATATAATGCTTCACCGAACACAGGAGGGGGCTTGGCTGTCTACAAATAAAGACGGCTAATTTTTATTCTCCCCAAATATATTGAGGCTGAACCTGAACTTTCATCTTGGGGGCCCCCTAGTGGCCGCGGGGGGCATCTGCACAGTCCACCTATAGGAAGAAACGGCCCTGGTCTTCGCCAAGAAGATGATGTTCTTGGTTCGTCTGTCTTTGTGCAGGATTACAAACAAACGACTGCCTGATGTTCACAAGAATGGGTGGAAGAGTGTAGCATCGGCCGAGGATTAACACGTTACATTTTGGATGGAAAAGTACTTTTAAAAATGTGTTAAACTTGGACATTTGTCCTTGGCGGCGTTCTGATTTCCCTTTGAGTTTTTTCTAGTTTTTCACTCTGTCAAAATAGCTTCTTCTTCATCTTTTGGTTTGTTTTTATATCCAGGATACTTGAAGTTTATTTTATACAAATCCAGAGCAGTTATATTTTTTTTGGGAGGAAATTTGCAATTTTGCGAAGCTTTAAGCAATTTAATTTAATTTGATTTGAAGACGTCTCCTTGGATTTTGAGAAACTCTTTTTTCACATTTTATACACAGAACCATTAATTGATGGTACGAATAATCCCTACTGTTATTCCTTCAAGCTGCTTTGAATATGTCTTCATGTTCTTTTCACTCGGATCTAAATATAAAAGGTTTAGGGGGATTTAAAAAGCCTTTTCACTCGTTAATGGATTCAAACAATAATCCCTTTATATGATGAATTTGGATCTGGTCACTTCAATCATCTGTAGGACTCTTTAAAGTAGAGACACTATACTTATATACACCTGAACATCAGCAGGAGAGGACTCTTTAAAGTAGAGACACTACATACTGATATACACCTGAACATCAGCAGGAGAGGACTCTTTAAAGTAGAACACTACATACTGATATACACCTGAACATCAGCAGGAGAGGACTCTTTAAAGTAGAGACAGTACATACTGATTTACACCTGAACATCAGCAGGAGAGGACTCTTTAAAGTAGAGACACTACATACTGATATACACCTGAACATCAGCAGGAGAGGACTCTTTAAAGTAGAGACAGTACATACTGATATACCCTGAACATCAGCAGGAGAGGACTCTTTAAAGTAGAGACAGTACATACTGATATACACCTGAACATCAGCAGGAGAGGACTCTTTAAAGTAGAGACACTACATACTGATATACACCTGAACATCAGCAGGAGAGGACTCTTTAAAGTAGAGACACTACATACTGATATACACCTGAACATCAGCAGGAGAGGACTCTTTAAAGTAGAGACACTACATACTGTTATACACCTGAACATCAGCAGGAGAGGACTCTTTAAAGTAGAGACACTACATACTGATATACACCTGAACATCAGCAGGAGAGGACTCTTTAAAGTAGAGACACTACATACTGATATACACCTGAACATCAGCAGGAGAGGACTCTTTAAAGTAGAGACACTTTCTTTTAAGGGCTTCTGTTCCTTTGGAAACTGTCGCTGGCTGCCGTCCATCAGCTTCCTTTTCTCATTAAAAAGAGCATCAAACATTTTCCTGCCACCGCTGTCACAAACAGAGCAAGGACACATTTAATAATTAAAATAATAATAATTTCA